>OU426983.1:18353990-18712941 GCA_911387785.2 Aelia acuminata
GAGAAAAAAAGAAAAATATTTTATCAACTCATAAAACACGTTGACCCCACGCATGCGGAGTAAGGCTTTAATGACAGACCATTGTTTTTAATTAAATCAGTTCTGTTTATTTAAAGGAAATTATTTGTTTCATGTTAACTAAATGAAGTTTTAAACAACTAAACAGAGAATTATAAAATCAGATGTGATGGAGTATTATGTTGCATTGTCGAATCATCACAAGTAAAACCTTTTATTTAATAATAAAAAAAAAATTAGTTTTAAATAATTTATTTTTTTGAAGAGAAAAGATTTGGCTCCGCCGGGAGTCGAACTCGGGTCTCCCGCGTTACATGCGAGGATGCTAACCGCTACACCACAGAGCTCGGCTCAAAGCAGAGCAAATCCTTCCTCTTCACTGATACCTACCCGGGTTCTACTCCCGGCGGAGCCAAATCTTTTCTCTTCAAAAAATAAATTATTTAAAATTGGTGGTCAGCCACAATTTAAGATTGGATTAAATACAAAATTTGTGTTTCTTATAGAGCATAAATTAATGTGGACTTTGGAAAAATGTCTGACTTTGAAAAGTGGCAAATTACAAAACACATCAATTTCTAATCTAAGTAAGTTGGTACATGAAAGTTGTGTGTTGCGCGCACCAGATTTTTAAATTAAGGTTTAGTGGGAATGAGCGTTTTTGAGGCAACCGCATCAATATTTTATTTCTTATTACTTGCGATTATTATATCAACTAAACTTTAACATTGATATAACTCAATCTGGGAAGAATCTTACTTTGACCCCTTGTTTTCTTAAGTCCTGACATATTATTGTAGAATATTCTCTAGTATATTCAAATTGCGTGATATGCATCAAACTATTAATTGTCAGTAGGGTAATGTGACCTAATATGAGACACTCTCCTAATTCTAATTTATAACATCTTTCAATTATAACGGATGAGCCATGTTTGTTATTTTAATATGAATTTCTTTCTCATACTGTATAAAAGTTATTCACTGTTATTTAATTTTAATGAAGGCTTTACGAACATCGATAATTCGATGCCGACGGTCGATAATTCGATCCACGCTCAGCCTCAACTTCGAGAGATCTGACCTCTCGCAACCTCCCACCTTTAGGGCATGAATTTTATCAGTCAGTTACTTCTTATTACTTGCATTTATTACTTTAACTGAATAGAAATAAAAAATCTTTTAAATTCAAATTAATTTTTTTTTTAGGAGAAAAGTTCTGTATTTTCATTTTTTTATATTTTTTGTATATTTTCTTCACCCTCAACCATGGATCATGCCCCCAAGTATATTTCAATGATACTCCGATCCCTGAATCCCAAGCTTTAACATATTTGTGGTTCCACCTAGACAAGAGACTGGCATGGAGAACCCACATCAGTCTGAAAAGTAAAAAACTTAACAAACGATTTGGAATATTATCTAGGTTACTCGACAGACGTTCGAAATTATCAATAACAAACATGGGATAACTATGGGGTTCTGCAAACCTCTCAAACATCCAAAGAATTCAGTCATTGAAGTCCAAGGTATTGAGGAAAATAGCAGCCGCACCACACTATGTGACAAATGACTTACTGCACAAGGACCGGAATATCCCAACAGTTATCGATACAGCCACACAATACTACAAAAACTTCCTCCAAAAGACTAAACTTTAACACGAATACCTTAGCGCAGACACTAACATAAAACATAAACCCTTAGATTCTACCCCGGCGACTTTTGAGGCGGTGGTCGAGAGATATGCTAACTTAGTATAAAGTTAGCAATTCATTCAATAGTGAGTGCTTATTGCTAATTTGCAGATTGCAAATCACACAAAATGATAAATTTTTGGATTTGTAAATAAAAATAATAAATTTCTTTTTCATTCCTTCTTTGCGTTTATTTGACAGGCTATAAAAAGGCAAAACACTGAAACAAATGAGAACACAAATCATTTTATGTAATACATTTAACATAATGCAGAAATGTTAAGTTATATATACTTAAATAATGTATTTTCATTTGATATTTGGCTATTTTTCAAAATAATATATTATCGTTCTATAAGATGTTAATAACATAATACGGTTTTTTAATAAGTAGAGCTCGGATTTCCGTGCAATTGCATTTTTTTATTGGTAAGTCAGAATAGAGCGAACTGAAGTTAGTTATTCGAATCAAGTCTATTAGAATGTTTTAATGAAGCTTTATACTGCACGAAATTGCACGCTTTGAGATTTACTGCACGAAATTGCACGTTTTGAAGTTTAATTGCACGAAATTACAACGTTTGATATTTTGAAGAAAAAAAATCTGGTGCGTGCTCGCAACACACAACTTTCACTTACCAACTTACTTAGATTAGAAATTAATGCGTTTTGTTAATTGCCACTTCTCAATGAACAGAACGGCTTTAATTATGAACAATGGCCTGTCATTAAAGGCGTCCTCCGCATGCGTGGGCTCAACGAGTTTTATGAGTTGACTGAATATTTTTCTTTTTTTCTCCTCTTTATGTTTTCTTTATTTTTATCATATCTCATATTTAGCCATTTCTTATTTTTAGGCGTAACGAGAGACAGTTTATTTCTCCATGTAAACAAAAACACAGGTACATTATAAGAAAGAAAGAAACAAACAAAAAAGCCCCCCCCCCCAAAAAAAAAGCCCCCTCAGAACATTTTAATAATGATAAAGCTTACCTGATATTAAAGAAACTCTAATTTTCATCAAACATGACGAATTTGATAAAAATCGTTAAAGCCTTTTTTGAGATAATCGAAAAAAAGTTAAAAATTGGAAACTAAGTCATAAAATAAAGTGCCCCCTCAGTTGGACCAATTTTGATGAAATGTTGGCTTTCACATCTTTGGCATATTCATTCATCAAATACCTAGTTTGATAAAAATCGTTAAAGCCATTTTTGAGTAAATAAATAAAACACGTGAAAATGATACAAAATTTATTAAGTAAAGTCCCCCCTCCGGTTGATCAATTTTGATGAAATTTTTACAGTCGTATCTCAGGCATATACATACATCATATACCCAGTTTGATCAAAATCGTTAAAGCCGTTTTTGAGTAAATAAAAAAAACACGTGAAAATGATACAAAAGTTATTAAGTAAAGTCCCACCTCCGGTTAATCAATTTTGATGAAATTTTTACAGTCATATCTCGGGCATATAATAGATCAAATACTCAGTTTAATTAAAATCGTTAGAGCCGTTTTTGAGAAAATCGAAAAAAACGTAAAAAGTTATTGAATAAAGTACCCCCTCCCTTTGAGCAATTTTGATGAAATTTTTGCTGTCACATCGCGGGCATATACCTACACTAAATACCCAATTTCAGGTTCCCACGGTTTATAGTTTTTGAGGTAGTCTGTTCACACACACACACACACACAGACACACACACACACACACACACAGACCATTTCGCGGGACTTGGTTATTTCGACTCAGGGGGTCCCAAAACGTGTATTTCCGTTGAAAACCGGAAGTCGAAAATTTTCACGATCGCAATACTTCTACTTATTATATATTTCATATATAGGTAAGTGAAAGTAAAAAGAGAAATATTTATGTGTAAGAGAGTGTTTTGAGTGAAAGAAATAGAGTGGGATGCGATTTGTATTCGAATTATCGAGGGTTTTTTGGTTGGATAATTAATGTTTATATTTACTATTTGCCTTTTGCTATTTATATTGTTAAGTTAAATATTTGTTACTGTCAGTTCATATCGTATAAGTACCTACTAATATGTTTATTTCTACCAAAATAATGTTTATCATGTGTATTATATAAAAATCTGGTGCGTGCGCGCAACACACAACTTTCACTTACCAACTTACTTAGAATAGAAATTGACGTGTTTTGCTAAACATCATTTCCCAAAGTCACACATTTTTCTACATTCATATCTTATTTTTGTTAATCGTTAAAGCCGTTTTTGAGTAAATAAAAAAAAAAAAAAAACCGTGAAAATGATACAAAATTTATTAAGTAAAGTCCCCCCTCCCGTAGATAAATTTTGATGAAATTTTTACAGTCATATCTCGGGCATATAAATACATCAAATACCAAGTTTGATCAAAATCGTTAAAACCGTTTTTGAGTAAATAAAAAAAACACGTAAAAATTATACAAAATTTATTAAGTAAAGTCCCCCCCCCCCCAGTTGATCAATTGTGATGAAATGTTGGTTATCACATCTTTGGCATATAAATACATTAAATACCAAGTTTGATCAAAATCGTTAAAACCGTTTTTGAGTAAATAAAAAAAACATGTGAAAATGATACAAAATTTATTAAGTAAAGTCCCCCCTCCGGTTGATCAATTTTGATGAAATTTTTACAATCATATTTCAGGCATATAAATAGATCAAATACTCAGTTTAATCAAAATCGTTAGAGCCGTTTTTGAGAAAATCGAAAAAAACGTAAAAAGTTATTAAATAAAGTACCCCCTCCCTTTGAGCAATTTTGATGAAATTTTTGCTGTCACATCGCGGGCATATACCTACACTAAATACCCAATTTCAGGTTCCCACGGTTTATAGTTTTTGAGCTAGTCTGTTCACACACACACACACACACACACACACACACACACACACACACACACACACACACACACACACACACACACACACACACAGACACACAGACACACACACACACACACACACAGACCATTTCGCGGGACTTGGTTATTTTGACTCAGGGGACCCCAAAACGTGTATTTCCGTTGAAAACCGGAAGTCGAAAATTTTCACGATCGCAATACTTCCACTTACTATATATTTCATATATAGGTAAGTAAAAGTAAAAAAATCTGGTGCGTGCGCGCAACACACAACTTTCACTTACCAACTTACTTAGATTAGAAATTAATGCGTTTTGTTAATTGCCACTTCTCAAATGAACAGAACAGCTTTAATTATAACGCATTGGTTTGTCATTAAAGGCGTACGGCGCATGTGTGAGCTCAAGGTGTTTTATGAGTTGACGGAATACTTTTCTTTTTTTCTCCTATATATGTTTACTTGATTTTCTTCATATATCATATTTAGCCATTTCTTATTTTTAGGCGTGATGAGAGACAGTTAATTTCTCAATATAAACTAAAACATAGGTACTTTATAGAAAAACAAAAAAGACCCCTACCCCATTTAAGCCCCCTCAGAACATTTTAATAATGATAAAGCTTACCTGATATTAAATAACAACTAATTTTAATTAAACATAACGAATTTGATAAAAATCTTTAAAGCCGTTTTTGAGATAATCGATCAAAGAGGTAAAAATTGAACAACATTTATTAAGTAAAGTCCCCCCTCCTGTAGATTAATTTTGATGAAATTTTTACAGTCATATCTCGGGCATATAAATACATCAAATACCAAGTTTGATCAAAATCGTTAAAAACCGTTTTTGAGTAAATAAAAAAAACACGTGAAGTTGTTACAAAATTTATTAAGTAAAGTCCCCCCTCCAGTTAATCAATTTTGATGAAATTTTTACAGTCATATCTCGGGCATATAAATAGATTAAATACTCAGTTTAATCAAAATCGTTAGAGCCGTTTTTGAGAAAATCGAAAAAAACCTAAAAAGTTATTAAATAAAGTACCCCCTCCCTTTGAGAAATTTTGATGAAATTTTTGCTGTCACATCGCGGGCATATACCTACATTAAATACCCAATTTCAGGTTCCCACGGTTTATAGTTTTTGAGCTAGTCTGTTCACACACACACACACAGACACACACACACACACACACACACACACACACACAGACCATTTCGCGGGACTTGGTTATTTCGACTCAGGGGACCCCAAAACGTGTATTTCCGTTGAAAACCGGAAGTCGAAATTTTTCACGATCGCAATACTTCCACTTACTATATATTTCATATATAGGTAAGTGAAAGTAAAAATATTGCAAATTTTAATTGTCTAAAATACGCATCAAAACGATGGAAAAATAAAGGTGAATATCGTAGGGAAAAAAATGGAACTTAGGAGATGTAAACAAACACAAACCTCCAATTTCCAAGAACTGAGGGTTCAGTAGTTCCTGGATGTTTACATACACTTCCTTTTTTAATCCTCATGGTTCTGTTAGTATCAAACTAGCTTCTGTCGAGTATATTGTTTCTAAAAATTGCCCGAAATTGGGGAAGTGTCTTCGAAAATTGCAGGATAGATTGAAAAATATTCTGAACTCAATAGGGATGGTTGTGCAGTGTTTTGTATATCTATTTATAAAAATATTAGATGTGAGAGGAAATCACAAATTGATACCCACTATATCACAAGTAAGTAATTTTGTATAACCCCAGAACGATAACAGGGGTTGTGCGTGTTATCCTACCATTGGTGGATCCAGTGGTGGGGGGGGCTGTGGTGCTGCAACCCCCCTTTAGGATGGCAGCCCCCCTTTACAATCGGCTGGATCCGTCCATGTACCAGACTGATTTAGAAATAAGCCTACGCACCTGATATTGCATCAGTGATTCGATAATTTAAGTAGTATCCTTCCTTTTTTTAAGATCTTCCTTTGTCCAATATAATTACAGCTCACTTGCGAGTATTTTACTCTTTATTTCACATCTAGATGTTACTATTTTAAGTAAATATTTTATGTTCCGATTTTTTTTATTGGTAATAAGTTATTTTATACAAAAGGTCCAAAACTCAGTTATTTTTGTAGTATGAAATGTATACCATAAACAATATTATAACAATTATTTGTGAACCCAAAAGAGTTTCCTTCTATTTCAATTTACTCTCCGCTACACATTTTATTCCAAAGTAGCTATTTTTTGTTCGCAAAAATAATTTAATGCTTGATTTTCAAGCAATCCATTATTATTGCACATTTTGAAGTTTTGTATTGCACGTTTTCAAATTTTTACTGCACGGAATTCCGAGCTTTTGTAATTAGTTATTTTATATGTATTAATGTGTGATTTTTTAAAAATATTTTATAAAAAGGCTAACATTATAAATGCTTAATAATGGACAAGAATCCAGTATGAAATAAATAAAGAAACATGTCTTAAAGAGAGTGAGATGCTTATTATCCCAAATAAAAAAGTAATTTAAGTTGATAATAAGGACTTGTTAATAATTTAGTGAGAATTTCGGAGCCTATGCTTATTTAAACAAGCAGTAAGTTTTTTTTTAGTAAGTTATAGATATATATATATATATATTCTTTAAATGAACCTAATAACAAAGAATTATACAGATATTGATTTTGCCAGGTTTTCTAAATGTGCTGATTCAGAATTTTATTATTTAACTGTTTGCCAATCAGCCGAACAAATGTACCGAAGAGAAGAGAGGGCTGTTAATTGCTCGTTCCTCCGAGAGTCAGTAAATATAGACATAATTGTAGTATCACAGATTAGCTTAAAGAACGATTTCGCGAGCTCCATCAAACCGCTAAGGGATCATCAACTGGGGAAAAAATTGAAGGGAACTTGCCGGAGCGGCAATTGAATGGAAACATCACTTGGGCAACTTCTTCCGGAGTTCGGAAGTGGACGCGGTAAGGCCCTCATCAGCAGAGATAATGAAAATGTTATCGCCATAATTAGCATCTCGATCCCTGATAGCCATTTCATTAACTCCAACTGTTCTAGTTCTTTGCTAAATCTTAGAGACAGTTTAATTCATGGGGGATTTTTTCAAAGGGAGAATCCTTTATCCCTCATCGTCCAACTTAAAGCGCTCGTCTCTCATTTAGTTTCTTATAAATTGTCAGAGCACTTAGAGTACTCGTTTAGAAATATATTAGTGGGATCTCTGTTGTAATAGTTCTGAAAAGTTCTCTCTACCAGTTTAAACCCTAAGATTACGAAGGAGGGGCTCTTGGAATCCATTAATATTTCTCCATCCTATTTTACTCCTGAATTTTTAAATAAAAAATCTGAAAATAATTATTATTTGTAAGAAAAACAAGCAAGAATTATGTAAACGTGAATTGAAATATTTTTTCTGTATTATTTTGTATCCAGAAGGAAAAAAAAAAAAAAAAAACGCTTGTGAGCTCGCAATGAATATCAACTCGTCACCAATGTAAAGAGAGATCGAAACGATTTTTATAACAATAAAGAATATACTCAATGATCGGCTGAAGTTATGCAATTTTAAAATAGACAGGTGTTTGCACCTTGTAAGAAAGAACCACTAAGCGAAATTTGGAGAGTTTAGACAAACGGTATGGATTTCTATAAAGAACGAACACAATTTCATCTTTATTTAGATAGATTATAGTTGTATATCCCGGTTTCACCCGGGAAATTTCATTTTTCTAATAAAACGGTCGATTCTGTAAAAAACCAATGAAAAGCCAGATCATTACGATTTTTATAAAAATAAAGAATATCAGCTGAAGTTCGGCTATTAAAAAGTTTGTAATTTTTGTAAGTTTGTCTTTTTAGCTGAGTCGAAAATCTGTGAGGCGTATGTCCAAATGAATTAATGTAATGGGTGTATGTATTCAGTTTTTTTCTAATAAATCATAACTAATTTATTAAAATACATTGAAATGAAATTTCTAACTATATATTATAGAAAAATTCTAATTATATTAGAAAAATTCTAATTATACATTATAGAAAAATGACTTTTATTTCCATCTACATAATTTTTTATTTTTTTAATGGTTACAGGCAATCCACTGCTAGGGTGATGTTTGCCGACTTATGATATTAAATTTTAAAGTACTACTAATAACAGTTTAGTATAGTAAAGGAACAGTTCAGATGATGATTTAAAAGATAGAAAAAAAAAATGAATATTTTAAGATACTAATACAAAAAAATACAAAAATTTTTACATCCAAAATTTTATAAATAGGTAAATATTGTAATCTCAATAAATGAATTAAAATAAAAAAAAACTAGAGTTAATTAACAGTAAAAGAAAACTATAGGTTCGTAGAGTCACCGATTGGTAAATCTAAGAAGTCAGAGACCCCTTGGTAATCCTAGAGTTAAATATATTTTTATTTTATCTTTTAAGGATAAAAATTAGCATCGGCTGGATCTTGAGCCCCGATTCCCATATTACAGTGTGCTTACCACTTACGCCTCCAAGTTCATATCCCAATGAAGTCAATCCATTCTCTTCACTAACGATCTCGCAATTTCTACTCATCTTGTGTATTTTCCTTGATCAGAATTATTTTAAAAATTCCGATTTGGATGCATCGGTCAAAGTCGAAATTTTCCGGTATCAATTAAAATTTTCTTCATTTTAAAAAATTCACGAAATAATTGATTGCTTGTTTAACGCCACTTTATGCCACTAAGGCTAATCGGACGATGCTGCAGTGAGAGTCCTAAATTTTTCCTCTACAGGTATAATTAGGATGGGGATCTTTAACGAGTACCTGAAATCGTACAGGCTTGGGGCTTCTATTTTACGTCCTATCCGAGGGACGGCATGGCTAAGGATTTTTTACTCTCATTAAAAAATCCTAGGGCCAACGCTGGAAGCGAACCTGCGAACTTTAAAAATGTAGGTTGCCATGCTAACCATTATACCACTGGTGACCCCACTGACATAATTATTATAATGGTTAAATTTCAATTAGTACAATTTTTTTTTTGCAGGTTCATTATTGACATATTTATTTATTTTTGTAAATGTAGCTTACGTTAATGTATTTCAAATTTTATTCTGATTTTCGGATATGATCATTACGGTAGCCAATAAAAGAGTCATATGAACTGAAATGAATCTTTTTCTCTATCGTAAAAACAATATAATTAAGGATTAACGTTAAACCATCAGAGCTACCGCGCATTCCAATTTATTAGGACTTCAATTTTATTGATGGTGGGTTTTATCACTTATCAATCCAGGAAGCTCCTCCAATCCCATAGTTGATTAATGACTGGGAAAAAAAAATTATATATATAGTACCGGTCAAAATTTTAGACTCACTTGTATTTAATTCACAATCTTCAAGTTTTAAAAAATAATAATAACTCAAGAGATAACATTTCAAAAATTATATGATTGCTTCGAATACAATCTATATGAATAAGGATGAAATCCTGTTAGTTTGTTTTTTTGTTTGTTCTTTATAGAAATACATACCAGTTGTCCTAAATTCTCCGAAATTCGCTTACTGGTCCTTTGATACCAGGGGCGAACACTTGACCATATTAAAATTTCATAACAGCCAATCTCTGGGTATATTCTTTATTGTTACAAAAATCGTTATGATCTCGCTTTACAATAGATTTTTACGAAATCAACTGTTAGAGTAAAAAAAAACCTCATTTCTGTCCTAACGAACTTTTCTGGACCCACGGCTTTTCTCATTGTTTTCAAAATTCCGTGGGTGAAACCGGGATATTAAAGCCAATTATAAATAAATTAAAAATAATATTATAGTTGTTACGTTGTCCAATAAATAAAATGTTGTTACTTATTTATTTTACAAAATCTAAGGGTGTCGAAACTTTTGACCGGTACTGTATACCTTCTCAAACTGATTCGTATCCGTTCTCTGGGCTTAAACTTTGAATATTATATATAAATTAAACATTGATAAACAGTAGATTTTTCATACACAATTACCTCATTATATTTCAAAATTGCTGTTCACTGTTGTAGGAGGGAAAATCTGTGTATGACGGAGCTTATTATGGAAACAAGATATAAGAAAAGCCAGATGAGAAGGGAAGCATGTTGTTGATGTTAATTAAAACTTCTTTACTTAATCCATTGTTGAAAAAAGGTAGAAAAATAAGGAACACGGGATCTTAGCTTAAATATACCCGCATTAAAATGAGCTGATTTTATTCCAAGAATATCTAGCCAACTAATTAGATGTTATTCTGGTTATCAAACAAAAAAAAGATAAGATATAAAATTGACTTTATTATGAATACGATAATTTTAAAATTAATATTTTGAGTAAAACATCAAAGATAACTTAGTGCATATACTCGTATACGCCTACAATAATTAGTTAAAAAAATAAACACTTCACTAAAAAATAACATTAGAATATAATGCGGGCTTATAATTCATAGCTATTTGTTATGAACTGAGTATTTAGCTCTTAAAGTATTAAGCGATTTTTTTTCAAGTCGTAAGCTTATACTTCCATATAAGATGTCACCCAAATATTGTTGTTAAATTATGTTTGTTAAAGCCTCAAATGCTTTTTTTTTTTTTTTTTTTTTTTGAAAAATGTTTCATTCCCACCCAGAATCTTGAGGAAAGTGTATTGCAATAAAGTAGAACCATGATGAACCTTTTTTTTTTTCGTTGAAAAAATACAGGTTATGTGGATTAAGGCATTCCAAACAAAGATAAAGAAATATATTTTTTTTTTTTTTTCTATATAATTATATTAAGAGTCAGATCGGGATTACCTGTGTACTAGTGGTTATCATAGCAACCTAAAATACTAAAGGTCCCGGGAAAATCTGAAGGGAGTAAAAAATCCTTGGCTATGCCTGGGATAAGACGCTAAATGAAAGTCCCGGGCCTGTACGATGTCAGGTACTCGTGAAAGATCCCTGTCCTCATTGTTCCAGGATAGGACAAAATTTAGGACTCCCACTGTAGAATCGTCGATTAGTCTGGATTAGTGGCATAAAGTGACGTTAACAACCAATCGAGTAAGGTAGGTTTTAGTGATAGTGTAATGACAGAACAAGTTACGTAACAGTTAGCATACAACAGGCTGATTCAGAGAAGGATGAGAGTGACAATGACTTTGGTGCTAAATATGAACAATGTCGACAATGATATCCTTCTGAAAATTTCGATTTCCATGAAGTCATCAATTAAAGAAAAATTAGAAGTGATGTATTTATTATGATTTGAAACGTCAGAGGAAAAAAAAAAATTTTATTTTTTAAGTCCTGTTTTCGATATATATATATATAACTATATAGCAATCGATCAACCATGTATTTCATTTGTCCGTGTTTCCTCGATAATCGAGTTTGTACGATATAATATTGTTACCTGAAAAAGTATTATATTTTTGTTTATTTTTTTATATTTAAATGTTTAACGGATCCGACCAAACTCCAATCATAACCTAAATAGGAAATATTGAATTTCAGGCGATTGTAGCTGGATCACTTTTATGTATTCCAAAGCGGCGGAGGTAATCCGAGAGTGCTCAAGCGGTGTCAGTTTCAGGGGACGAGCTAAAGCGGCGTCCTTTTTGTGTTTGTGTATTGTTCTCTACTTTAGCTTCCACCCTTCGGGCTATCGCTTTCTCTTTTCAACTGTCTATATAACTCAACAGCAGGCAGATTTAAAAATAGAGGCATCGAAAATATGAAACTGACTAAAATTTAGTTTTGGAGTATTTAATAATTAGTGAGCGGTTTTACCTCAAGCTTAGAACCAATTTTCTGCCTAATGGATCAACCTTTGGCATGTTCTTTCACTGTTAAGTACACTAGACTCTTCTATATTCATACTTTCCTACATCCGCAACACCCAAAAGTGTAAAAAAAAAAATTTCATTAAAAATCAATGAAAAATGTAAAGTAGCCATATAAATTACTACTACTACTACTCCGTGGCGCTATAGACCGATGTAGTCCTTGGGCTCCTCAATGAGCCTTCGCCAGGTGGCTCTATCTTGTGCAGTCGCTCGCCAGTTGCGGGTGTTCAATAGTTCACGGGCGTCCCGGATGACGGCATCCTCCCATCTTAGGCGTGGTCTACCAATCCCTCTTGTCCTGTAGAGCTTCCCGAGCTTTCGAGCAGCTTTCTTGGGATTTCCTCTTCTGACATTCTGGCTATGTGGCCGGCCCAACGCAGCCTCCCAAGCTTGATGCACCTCATCACATCCGCCTCCCCATACAGGTCATATATCTCCCTGTTCGTCCTCCTTCTCCAAATCTCACCGACTTTAACTGGTCCAAAGATCCGACGAAGGATCTTTCTTTCAAAGATTAATATATTTTTTCCTCAGTGCTTGACAGGGTCCATGTTTCGGAACCGTATGTGAGTACAGGCCTAATGAGGGTCTTATAGAGGAGACATTTCGTACGTCGAGAGATTGCACTGCTTCTAAGGTGTTTACTAAGGCCAAAAAACACCTGTTTGCCATTATTATTCGCTGTTTAATTTCCAGAGATATTCTGTTTTCACAGCTTACTACAGCTCCCAGATATGTAAAATGGTCCACATTAAGAAAGTTAAACGGAAAAGGGACCATAGCCACAGGCACTCGAACTGCGTTCTCTGCTCCAGGTCCTGCGCGCATATACATGGTTTTTTCCTGGTTTACGCTCATTCCCATAGTCTCTGCAGCTTCAGCCAACTTTTAAAATGCATTTTTTAGAGATTCAAAGGAGCGTGCTACCAGGTCTATGTCGTCAGCAAACCCTAGTATTTGCGTCAGCCTGTTGAAGATAGTGTCGGTAGTCTGGATTCCCGAGTTACGTATCACTTTCTCCCATATAAATTACAAGTTTTTAGTTTTATCTATTTAGTAATTTTAAACACGGGCGTAACCAATATCAAGTTATTGGGCGGTTTAATATTCTCCTATAAAGGGAAGGTAGAAATTTAAGAGGGGTAACTAATTAAAACTCCTAAAAATAACTCCTGAGACATTAAATTCATCCTCGAACCATGTATATTTTGAAGGTATTTATAGTATCTTAAAAATAGTCAATATATATCTCAATTAGAATATAGGTAGTTGCTAATAATACATGTTTCGGAATGCGGGCCGAAATTTCTTGGTTGAATTTTATCGAATTTCTTCTGAACCATATCCTACTAATTTCATTGTTTTCCATCAGCTGTGTATGCTTCATCGAATTGATGGAAATTGGGACCATTCCGGTGATCCAACTTTGTTATAGAATTAAAAAAAAATACCGTTCAAGCAGAAATAAAAATTAAAGTATTGTAACATTAAATCGATAAATAAAGAAAACATGTGGTGTTTTCTCCCAGACTGTCTGTTGGAACAAAATAAGCGGATGGAATGAACTGTTAGGGTCTAGATCTTTCCGTGGCCTAGTCCACAAACGCCCTGAACTGCCCAAACTGTTCTGGAACATTCCAGACCTGACCATTTACGTTTATATGGAAGGAGCCAGTGACTGTTAGATAAGTCTGTGTCTTGACTGTGAAGCTCAAGTCATATGATTGTGTGTTATAACGTTATCATTGTTGTAACCTGCTTAAATATTTAAGTTGTATTAATTCTTTGGCTAATATATATATTTGTTGAATAAATATTTCTTAACCCACATAAGTGTTACTGTATTGTGAATTTAATAGAAAATACGCATGAAGATCCATTTTTTCTTTCTTTCTTTCAAAAAGATCCTTTTCAAAAAGCGACACGGCATTATTCTCAACGTTTCGGGGCACTCGCCTGAAACTCTAACATTTTCAGTCATCAATCTATACTTTATACAAATAATTTTCTATGTTATTTTTATTCACATTCTTAATATATATTTTTGTAAAACATTTTTTATAAATGAACTATAAATTACCTTAAATACTGTTTCATGCTTCTTGCATAAGGTTAAATATGTAATATTTAATTTTTACATATAAATTTACACATACATATACATGCAAAATGTCACTAATTTTTTTGTTGTAAATTATATTTTAACAGGTCTACTTATTTCTCTGCCACAAAACTAACTATTAGAAACTATTTGGATTAGCAATATATATATGTATTGGGTGTGTATACTTTGTGTGTGCAACATATTTATATATGTATATATGTTTGTGTGTGTGTGTGTGTGTGTGTGTGTGTGTGTGTGTGTGTGTGTGTGTGTGTGTGTGTGTGTGTGTGTGTGTGTGTGTGTGTGTGTGTGTGTGTGTGTGTGTGTGTGTGTTGATCTAAATTCTTTACTCATTCTCCTTCTATCTATTATTATTTTCTAAACAAATATTTTTAATCTGTTATTTATTCATTAAATATAAAAAATCAAAAGTTACAAAGTCTTTTCTTTTAGGCTATAGGTATATTAATATTATTAGAACCGGGAAAAACCAAGGATTCGCTTAATTTATGCGTGAGTAATAGATATATGGCCGCTTACAAAAATTGGGCCTAACAAATTTTCCCAATTTGTGTCGTTACTGATTTGCGTTCTAATTGTTTTTGTGAAGTATTTTTACGTGAATAAAACTATTTTAGTCAATATAAGTGTTTAAATATAAATTAATATTGTTTTATTACATAATTCAGAATAGAAGTAAATAAAAAAAATAATAATAAATCGAATTATCGGGTCTTTTGTGCTATGCTAAGCAAAGCGGAAAACCGAGCTACTTGCCGACGACGAGGAAAAAACTACGCAGTGCAAACATCCTCCTACCCCCTCCCAACTATCACCCTGACACCTCTCGGGTCATTCCTCTTTAGTGCTCTGCCTTGGAAATAAATAACACGGGGAGAGAAAGAGAGCGGAAAAAGAAATGGAAACAAGAAGGAAGCACGCTAAAAGGGTGGGGTCTAGAGCTCTTTTGTTCAACTCTGGATTATACGAAAATAAAATAAAAAATAAACCAAGATAAAAAAAGAAACGAAAAATAAATGAAAAGAAAAATAAAATGGTCAAAAGGGAAACAAAACATAAAATTTGAATTAATTATTTAAGTCTTTAATGGGATGTCACATGAACGTACGTCACGGTAATTATGAATTATTTAAGGTTCTCTCTAATAATGAAATTCGGAACAATCTTTTCATTTCTTAATGTATAATTTTATTGTAACACTTAATATGTGTGTAACAAATATTTATTTAACAGAAATATACAGTTATCAATGCCAACGAATTAATAAAACTTAAATACGTGAGTAGGTTACAAACATGATAACGTTATATCACACAATAATATGACTTGAGCTACACAGTCAAGACACAGACTTCTCTAGCTCGTTCAGTCACTCGTTCCATATATATAATCGTAAATGGTCAGGCCTGGAATGTTCCAGAACAATGTGGACAGTTCTACGCCTTTGTGGACTAGGCACGAAAGATCTAGACCCAAACAGTTGTTCCAACAAACGGTCTGGGAGTTTACACCATGTTTTTTTATTTGCTTATCGATTTAACGTTACAATATTGTAACACTTGAGTGTGTTAAACAATTTGTATTGAAAGAATTTTTTGTATATATTTTTATATTACATACTATATACTGTTCCATGATTAAAGTAATTATTATTCTAATCTTTTTTTTAATACAACAAGAGTTATTAGTTAGTTCATTATAAAATTTGCTTATGAAAGAAATTTTCTCTTCATTGTTAAGTTTTTTTTTGGTGTGTTACTTCACTATAGATTTAAAATTTCAATACTATTTATTGCTGGTTGAAATTCATTATTTTCTCCCAAAAAATCATATTAGGTGATTAATTATGATATTTGATTTTTATTTTTAAAATTATGCTCGATTTTTCCAATAAACTTTTGATCGAGCTTTGTTTTGTTTAATTAACGTCAATTTAATTTTGCCTATCCCGTTGTGATCAGCATAGGGATCTTTAACAAGTTCCTGACATCGTACAGGCTCGGGACCTCTATTTTACGTCCTATATGAGGGACCGCATAGCCAAGGAATTTTTACTCCCATTAAAAAAATCCTTGGGCAACCCCACGACGCGAACCCGCGATGTTCAGTATTGTAGGCTGCTATGCTAACCACTACACCACAGGTGACATTCATTAGTTTCAAAGTTTACGAAACTTTCAAATTAATATAATAAAGATTCATAACCGTAGGCGAACAAAACATACATAATCTATTGAAACAATGACTATAAACTTGAAAAATTAATTAAGAATTGTTTAAATATTTTATTAGAAATCCACTATGACATTCATGTAAGAATATGAAAATCTTTTAGTGTTTTTCATTTTTTTTTTAAAACCCTTTATTCCATCATTGAGTTTAGAAACCCAGATTCAATTGGAATTTATTGCTTTATTCAAAGGGCTCCAATAAAAACCCTTTCCTCCTTTTGATAATAAAAGAACAATGGAAGACAAGCGATACATTCGTGGGAATATAATAAAATAGAAACTGATGGAATTTTCCTTTACTATTTCTTTGGTTCTCTTTTCCTATTTACCTTAATAAAGTAAGAGCTTTAAAAACCAAATTAATAAAAAGTCTTTCCTATAGATTTTTTTTTCTTGAACAAAAAGTCACTTTATAACGAAGATAAGTGCGTTTTCAAATGCAATATAAAATAATGCATTGAGACATTAATGATATTTGTTTAATGTAATTCCATTAAAAATTACATAAACGCCATATAAATTATTCTTTTGTTTCTTTTCTACAGTTATTTTCATATACAAATAAAGACATCTGTGACATACAGTACCGGTCAAAAGTTTAGACTCACCCTTAGATTTTGTAACATAAATAAGTAACAACATTTTATTTATTGGACAACGCAACAACTATAATTTTATTTTTAATTTATTTATATCTAGCTTTAGTATCCCGGTTTCACCCACGGAATTTTGAAAACAATGAGAAAAGCCGTGGGTCCAGAAAAGTTCGTTAGGATAGAAATGAGATCCTTTTTACTTCATCGGTTGATTTCGTAAAAATCTTATGTAAAGCGAGATCATAACGATTTTTATAACAATAAAGAATATACCAAGAGATTTCTGTTGTGCAATTTTAATATGGACAGGTGTTCGCACCTGGTATGAAAGAATCACTAAGCGAAATTCGGAGAATTTAGGACAAACGGTATGTATTTCTATAAAGAACAAACAAAAAAAAAACAAACTAACAGAATTTCATCTTTATTTATATAGATTGTATTTCGAAACAATCATATAATTTTTGAAATGTTATCTCTTGAGTTACAATTATTTTTTTAAACTTGAAGATTGTGAATTAAATACAAGTCTAAACTTTTGACCGGTACTCTACTTATACAAAATACTGGTCATGGGATGTACTTTTTCTTAACATGACCCTCTAATAAAACATAACTTAGAGTTATATAAATATCTTGTAGAATTTAAAAAAAAAGAGTTTTGTTGACGTAACATTATTTCTGAAATTAACTAGGGTGCAACATTTTATTGATATTTATCCTACTCAATACATTCTGCTACTCAATGCGTTATTAAAATTAACAGTGGAAGGCTGGAAGAGAAACACTGGGATCTCCCAAGATCATGCTTTGCCTTTAACAAGTGGGCAGCAAGGCGTAAGTCGGAGTTAACGGACTGAATGTATATCTTGCAAATCAGTATGAATACAAGAACTAATTTTACTTCCTTTTTCTTATTTTTATTTTATTTATATATTTATTTTTTGATTATTTTATTCATGCATTTTTGTAAATAGTTAGTGAGTCAATGATACCTTAGAGCTCTAATATTAATTGTATTACTGATATAGATTGTGGCAGAATGTATTATTCAAATAAAAAAAAAGTTTATTAAAATTATTTATTTATATATAGTGTGTACTTACAATGTGTACATCAATTATTGCTTAAGCCAGTCTTACCTGAAAGAAAAGATGAAAAAATCAAACTTTTAATCATAAAAATATAAAAATTATTTTATATTAATTTACTCATTATTGTGGGTAACCACCTTGTTTTTAAATTATTTTAAATAATTTATTTTTGAAGAGAAAAAATTTTGCTCCGCCGGGAATCTAACCCGGGTCATCAGCGTGATATGCGCGGTATGCTAACCATTGCACCACGGATCTCGCTTCCAAACGGTGCCAAATCCTTCGTCTTCACTGACACTTCTCCTACGATCTCGCAAGTTTTGAGAGTATTTACGGGAGGTGGACAATTTTTGTCTAATTTCGGGCATCTCTTGACGACCGTAAATTTTTGAATTATTTTATATTAATTTACTCATATTGTGGGTAACCACCTTGTTTTTAAATTATTTTAAATAATTTATTTTTGAAGAGAAATGGTTAGCATACCGCGCATGTCACGCGGAAGACCCGGGTTCGATTCCCGGCGTTGCCAAATCTTTTCTCTTCAAAAATAAATTATTTAAAATAAAAATATAAAGAATTTTTAAGGTATATAAACTTTGAATTAAGGAAAGTATTGACGATAATAAAAGACCTCGAGACCTCGATGTTCGTTAGTAAAAACTATTACAACAAAGTAAAAACCATATAGCAATTTTAATGTTTTAAGCATTTCTGTGATTTAAAAAAAAACTAATTTCTTGACGAAACAAACTATTACTAAAACTGTCTTATTTTCTTAGTGAATTTCTTTCAGATTTGTATACATTGATATAATATTAAATAAAATCTTAAATAAATGATCGCTTATTTAATAATGTTTTACGTTACTAGTTTCCCCATGTAACTTCTGGACAAAACCAACATGGCGCCGCTTAGTGTTGCACCAATTTTCATTGAAAAGGACACGTTTGGGAGTATGCTTATCTCTGAAGAGCGAGCGTAGCTAGCGAGAGTCTAATGTTGGAATCAAATCAAGCTAATCTAATTTTTAAAGACGCGATGAAAATCTCATAAGTCCCGATAAAAAAAAAAAAAAAAAATCTGGTGCGTGCGCGCAACACACAACTTTCACTTACCAACTTACTTAGATTAGAAATTGACGTGTTTTGCTAAATATCATTTCCCAATGTCACACATTTTTCTACATTCATATCTTATTTTTGTTAATCGTTAAAGCCGTTTTTGAGTAAATAAAAAAAACACTTGAAAATGATACAAAATTCATTAAGTAAAGTCTCCCCTTCGGTAGATAAATTTTGATGAAATGTTGGCTATCACATATTTGGCTTATACATACATCAAATACCCAGTTTAATCAAAATCTTTAAAGCCGTTTTTGAGTAAATAAAAATACACTTGAAAATGATACAAATTTATTAAGTAAAGTGCCCCCTCCGGTTAATCAATTTTGATGAAATTTTTAGAGTCATATCTCGGGCATATAAATACATCAAATACTCAGTTTAATCAAAATACTTAGAGCCGTTTTTGAGAAAATCGAAAAAAACCTAAAAAGTTTTTAAGTAAAGGACTTTAAGTAATTTTGATGAAATTTATGCTGTCACATCGCGGGCATATGCCTACACTAAATACCCATTTTCAGGATCGCACGGTTTATAGTTTTTGAGGTAGTCTGTTCACACACACACACACACACACACACACACACACACACACACACACACACACACACACAAAAAAACACACACATACACACACATACACACGCACACACACACACACACACACACACACACACACACAAAAAAAAAAAAAACACACACACAGACCATTTCGCGGGACTTGGTCATTTCGACTCATGGGACACCAAAACGTGTATTTCCGTTAAAAACCGGAAGTCGAAATTTTTCACGATCGCAATACTTCCACTTACTATATATTTCATATATGGAACATTCTTTTACAAACCGAACAGATTTGGACAAAAATTGACCGACACATTTTAGATTTAACTGAAACTTTTTTTACGGGTTCTATATCGAAAAAAAGAGATACGTGTAAGAGGATTTTTTTTAATTTTCGATATTTTGAAAAATAAACAAGATTGAAAATTCGTGAATTTGATGATTTAACGGTAATAGCATATTTTTCAAAAAATCATAACTCCGGTTCTATTTAAGTTAAAAAATCTATTTTTTTTTATTTTGAAGGTAAGAAGACAAGCTCTAAGAAAAAAATACTTTAAAAAAATTGTCGAAAATTTCAAATTGTTAATAACAATTTCAATGTTTAAATCGGTTTTTAACAGTGGCGCCACCCATGAATCAACTATTTACTATTTTTATCGTATTCTGCGTCACATTTTCTATCGAAAACGCTTTTAAAAACGATGAAGAAGTTATTTTTACTGTAAGAAAAAAATTAATTAAGTTAGCGCGGTACGTCGACACATCGACACGTGGATCACATTTTACGGCTCATATTCTTGTTTTACACCGTTTATCTCTTAAATACAAATAATTGTTTCATTTTTTTAATTAAAAAACATATTTTATAAGCCAAGAAGATTGGAAAAAATAGAAAAAATACATAAATAAAAATGAATAAAAAACATTGTTGAAAATGAAATTTTTTTATTAAGATTTCGATAATGCGTTAGTTAATAAGAACAATATTTGGAATATAATAATAAATACAATATTTAAAAATAAGACAATGTTTACATTTTCATAAATTTCAAATTGTTATTAACAATTTCAATGTTTAAATCGGTTTTTAACAGTGGCGCCACCCATGAATAAACTTTTTACTATTTTTATCGTATTCTGCGTCAAATTTTCTATCGAAAACGCTTTTAAAAACGATGGAGAAGTTAATTTTACTGTAAGAAAAAAATTAATTAATTTAGCATATGAATACAAATTAGAAGAAATACAATTGTCCGAACGCTTCCAAAAAGCTTTCACAATAAAAGGAACTTTAAAATATCATTGTATTAATCCCATTTCTTTACAGCAATTGGAAGCAAAATGGTTTTAATCTTGCGAAAAAAAAAGATATTGTAAAAATTTTTAAACAGAAAATATAAACATTGTCTTATTTTTAAATATTGTATTTATTATTATATTCCAAATATTGTTCTTATTAACTAACGCATTATAACTAACGCATTTTTATTTATTTATTTTTTCTATTTTTTCCAATCTTCTTGGCTAATAAAATATGTTTTTTAATTAAAAAAATGAAACAATTATATGTATTTAAGAGATAAACGGTGTAAAACAAGAATATGAGCCGTAAAATGTGATCCACGTGTCGATGTGACGTACCGCGCTAACTTAATTAATTTTTTTCTTACAGTAAAAATAACTTCTCCATCGTTTTTAAAAGCGTTTTCGATAGAAAATGTGACGCAGAATACGATAAAAATAGTAAAAAGTTTATTCATGGGTGGCGCCACTGTTAAAAACCGATTTAAACATTGAAATTGTTAATAACAATTTGAAATTTTCGACAATTTTTTTAAAGTATTTTTTTCTTAAAGCATGTCTTTTTACCTTCAAAATAAAAAAAAAATATTTTTAGCTTAAATAGAACCGGAGTTAAGAATTTTTGAAAAATAGGCTATTATCGATAAATCATCAAATTCACGAATTTTCGATCTTTATTATTTTTCAAAATATCGAAAATTAAAAAAAATCCTCTTACACGTATCTCTTTTTTTCGATATAGAACCCGTAAAAGAAGTTTCAGTTAAATCTAAAATGTGTCGGTCAGAAAGGTGTTCGGTTTGTAAAAGAACGTCCCATGTAGGTATGTGAAAGTAAAATAAAATGTCTGAAAATGGCACGTCCTGTAGTAACATAAAGAGTGAATGATGAAACGCTTTACTTATAAGAATAGTTCTAAATTGTGTAGATTTTTCGAGCTCACTGTAGTCTGCAGGTGTCAATACCTACCTATACATTTTAATATTCAATTTAAACTAAATGATATTCATTTTTTTAATTGAAATGAATATTTGCGATATCACTTAACCCAGGATACAAAGACACGAGAATTCATAACTGTTTAAAAGCTACAAGAAACGCTATTAGCCAATGGATCAAGTTGAACGAGTATTTTTTTTCTCCGACAAAATGAACTTCAATTTATTTTTAAAAACTTTTAATAATTGCCGCCATTTAATAACTGGATAATAATCTTAAAAGTTAGTGAGAATACTTCAATAGTTTTACCGCCCATTTTCTCTGAAGTTTTGCTATTAAGTCTGGAAACTAGTTTAACTTTTTTTTGTTCTCGAACTTCTCTCTAGAGCTAAAAAATCCATTCAACTTATATTTTCTTCTAGGGAAACCGAAGAAAAAGCTTAAATCTGTTTTCTCCATAAAATATTTAGTTATTTATTTATAAAATATTACAAAAGTTGTGGTTCCCTAATTTGTATTTAAAATTTAAGGATGATGCGATGTATACTTGCACAAGTTTTAATCAAGGCCCTGAGAATCAGTAAACTAAATAAAAAGGAAAAAATGTTGAGCATCACTTGGTTTTCAAACTGTAAAATAAATTAATAAAATTAGCTTTGCGTATTTTGAACAAAGGAAAATAACGCAATTGGACTTCTCGCCACATCAGGGTCATACCATTGGAGGCTAAAACAGTTACATTTAGAAATTACATATATTATTGTGATCCGACGTTTCGAGCCACATTTCAGGTCTTCATTATAGTTTCATGGATAACGGTTCGTATCTAAGTGCATTGAGGTTATTATTAAATATTAATAAAAACTTCCAAAAACCTGAAACTTTTTTTAGAAACGTCTTTCTTAATTACATACGTAACTGAAACATATTGCTGTTTTTTCTCTCTAACCGCAAACCCAACTATTTTCATGACATTTCTTCCTACAGCCAACTAATCTTCTACTATAAAAAATAAATGTATGTAAAAACAAGAGTATTTATATCAATACATCAATAGCCTAAAAGAGAGTAGTTTAAAACGAAACTTACTCCAAAAATTATCAGTTCTTACTTTAATCTACTAATTCACGCCCTTATTCTGATCTCATACACTGACATGTTCGATCATCATTTACTAAATAAAAAAAAAATAAAAAAAATCTGACTTGTCTCATAGCAATAGCAAATGATCATGTATTGCTTGATTGTCGTTTACTGGTAATCATTCGGTTCGATTGAACTCTTGATTGAACTTCCACTTACACTTCTCAAATTGCTCTTTCCAATTCACAGAGCAGCTAAATGATCGATTTTTTTGTTCGGTTGAAATTACTGAGAGGTGATAGATTCGCCATCTGTCAGCGCAATTGCGACTTAGTTCAATCGGAAGACTTTCAAGTTAAACTTATACGGTATGTGGTCAAAACATTGCGGAATAAATAGTTTCAGTAACACAGGTAGAGCATGGCATAACAATTGTATTAATATAATATGTAGTAGGTAATATTTATATTATCTTAATCGGCAAATAATTGAAGCGTGGAAATGCCTAGAGGTCTAAGTGCCGAAAAACTATAAAAAAGTTTTTTTTTTGTTAGATTGTTATATGTGCCAAAGCCGTTCAATGAACGTATGAAAGATAGCATGGGTGTAAGAACTGAACGTAGTTCACCCTAGAGAGCTTAAGTCACATCATTTCTGTAAAAAATTCCCAAGGCACCTATTCCATTATGCATTTTCAGGCTTCAATTGAATTAAAAAAATTGACAATATAAATAAATAAATAGATAGCAGCCAATTATAAAAAAAAAGAAAAGACACACATACAAAATACAAACAATACGTATCAAACTAACACACACACAAATAAATTTTCTCAATTAGACTACCTATTCCCATATTCACTTAAATCCTATTGTTATCATTTTCAATGATTGAATTCCTTGAATTATTCTTTTATGAATAAATCCACGCTTGTTTAGAATAGAAACCAAATAAGTTCTATATCTCCCATTTAAATATTGTAAAACCTTTGACCTGCTTAATTTAGCCCGCTCAAACCACCGGAAAGTTAGTCAAAAAATGCACAATATCTTCCCTCACTTTCATGTTGCAAAGGGTGCATAGCCCATTGGCTTGTTCTCTTGTAGTTCAGATATATTAGTTTCCCTCTTATTTTAAAAATCCAACTCATATCAGTGATACTAAGATTTTCATTTATATACAGTATTCCTTTATTTAATTATTTGATTAAACAGTTTTTAAAGAGGATTAGCAACGTGTTTTATGGCCTAGAATCAACAGGGCCTTTCTTTGACTTATATAGTTTTATTAATTCAAACAAGTCATCAAGGATTCGAGACAGTCGCTAAATCAGCGAGCACTGATACAAACCAGTTCCAACAACCACTGACTCATTCCAGACGCCTCCCTCCTTAATCAGGTACAAGGCAAAGACTGCGCAATAAAGCCGACAGAGAGAGAGAGAGAGAGGGGAGAGAGAAAGAGTGAGTGAGAAGCCCCGCAATAATCCTCGGGGGCACATCGACCGCACCGCCCCCCCCTACAATTTTCGACCCCCTCGGTTCTGTTTCAATCTTCCACTATCCGACCTCCGTTTCGTACGTTATCCTCTGAAAACCCTAGTCAGCGAATTGTGAACCGTGGAGAAGGAAGTTGATATTGATGACTTTTTTTATTATTTAACTTAAACTGGTGTTTAGAAAAAATTAAAATAAACATATTTATAAATAATTTATTTTTGAAGAGAAAAGATTTGGCTCCGCCGTGAGTCAAACCCGGGTGGTGCAGTGGTGCAGTGGTTAGCATCCGCGCATGTAACGCGGGAGACCCGGGTTCGACTCCCGGCGGAGCCAAATCTTTTATCTTCAAAAAATAAATTATTTAAAAATAATTTAAAATAGTGGTCACTCACAAATTAAGATTAGATTAATAAACATATTTATTATTAATAAATAAAAATTACTTTGAAAGACCAACCAGTGGGACATAGAAGATTGCATGTTCAGTAATTTTTAAAAGTAAAGCTTCGGGTTCAACTGTTAATGTCATTGAGAGTGGGGTAGATTTCAATTTTTTTTTTAGATTTATTTATTTTCTAACTAAAGATTTTCAATCCAAGATTTGAATACTGATAACAGATCGTCCTTGTTACGTAAGTAACAAAACTTAACACACACCCACCTAAAACAATCACCTATCAACCAATGCATACGAACCTTCATACACGCTTCATACTGAAAATCATAAACATAACATAAGACTGAAAAAACACTGGATGAGAGACCTCCTCTCTTGAAGTAAAACCAGATTGTGCTGGTGGCTACTTAATTTCTTCATGCCTCAACAAGACAGAGTGAAAAATAAAATCACAAGATAAAAATAAAATGAAATCTTATATCTATTAAAAATATTGCTGCACTCGTGTGGGTTAACTATTTTCAATGCCAAACAAATTATGAAAATATCATGCTCAAACGGGTTACAAAAATTAACATTTTGTAACACAGAAATAACCGTATGACTTCCGCTTCAGAACAAGAATAACTCCAGTCCATCGCTCTTTATACATAGTCTTAAGTACAGTGTAGTACCTGCTGGGCCGGCATAGATGGTATTCGAACATCAAAGTCACGAACATGTCCTATGACAGTTTGTTCCAACAAAAGGTCTATAACTATTCTGAACCATATCTTTATTTTTATTTTTGCTTAACGTTACAATATATTATAAAATGCCTTGAACTATACAATATAAAAAATTAACAATGATATTAAGATTCAAAGCGTCTAAATTCTCCGTTTGATTTGTCCCTCGTTGATCCAAATTGTCTACACAATACTTAATATTTTAGAATAAACTTTACTAACAAACACTCTAAAAAAAAAACAACTAAAAAACGGCCAAGTAAAGAACCAATGGAAAAATTGTAGGTTTGTGCATTCTGATTTTTGAATTTGCCTTCTTTTCAAATGTCAGTTAAGTAAAATATACATCCACAAAATAAATAAAAAATCTGTTGCGATGCGCGCAACACAAAACTTTCACTTACCAACTTTCTTAGATTAAAAATTGACGTGTTTTTTTAATTGCCATTTCTCAAAGTCCCAAATTTTTCCACATTGGTTTCTTATTTATGTTTTTATTTTCTCTTTAAAGTACATTATTTTTTTATTATTATTAAATAAAAGATTTTACTTGTGATAATTCGACAAAGCAAGCATTATATGTACTCCTCTGATTTTATACAATAATCAGAATCGTGAGAGAATCATACAATAATTCTCAATGTAGTTGTTGGTAACTTCATTTAGTTACCATGAAACAAATCATTTCCATTAGATGAACAGAACGGCTTTCATTATGATCAAAGTAGTCCGCATGCATGGGCTCAACGTGTTTTTTGAGTTGAAGGAATATTTTTCTTTTTTTCTCCTCTAAAGGTTTACTTGATTTTTTTTTCACATTTTTTAGTTTTAGGCGTAACGAGAGTTGAAGCCGTTTTTGAGTAAACAAAGAAAAACCCGTGAAAATGATGCCATATTTATTAAGTAAAGTCCACCCTCCGGTTGATCAATTTTGATGTAAATTTTACAGTCATATCTCGGGCATATTAACACATCAAATACTCAGTTTAATCAAAATCGTTATAGGCGTTTTTGATAAAATCGAAAAAAATGTAAAAAGTTATTAAATAAAGTATCCCCTCCCTTTGAGCAATTTTGATGAAATTTTCGCTGTCACATCGCAGGCATGTACATACATACATTAAATACCCAATCTCAGGTTCGCACGATTTATAGTTTTTGAGCTAGTCTGTTCACACACACACACACACACACACACACACAGACCATTTCGCGGGACCCAAAAACGTGTATTTCCGCTGAAAACCGGAAGTCGAAATTTTTCACGATCGCAATTTTTCCCCTTACTATATATTTCATATATAGGTAAGTGAAAGTAAAAATGAATATATACAATATATAAAATTAAATCTAAAGAATTTTATTTATTTATTTTATTTTGTTTGTTGCCTCTACCCTGCAGGTCATTGGCAACATGTAGAAGTTTAGATTTTCGAGTAGTAATTGATTGCTTTTAAATATTCCAAAGTTTTTTTTACAGTTTTTTCATCATCTAGAATTTCGTTCAGTGTTCCGTTTAATGCTGTATTTGTTCTTTGATTCCTAAAAGCTTTGCTGTCTATTAAGATATGGCTTATGGTAATTTCCTCACTGCATATTCTGCATGTTGGAGGTGCGAGGCCTTTTAGCAAATATGCATGTGAAAATTCACAGTGTCCAATTCTAATTCGGCAGAGGACGGTTTCTTCCCTCCTTGATATTCTGCTTGAAGTTGTCCACTTGATTGGATTCCTCTTTATCATTTTTAGTTTGGCGTCTTGATTATTCCATCTGGTCTGCCAGTGTTCCCTGATTTTAAGTTTTATTTTTTTTTACAAAGTCCTCAAGAGGAATAGCATTTAATATTGTTACCTCTTTGGTTCCGGGAATTCTTGCTGAACGGGCGTCTGTATCTATATTTCCCAGCCCACATATTTCTCTAGCACTTCTAGGCACAATTTTTGGGCTTCAGCTGGATTATTATCCCTTTTTTAGAGGTAGCCAATGACTGATCTGTACGGGATTTAAAGTGTATCCATTGGGGATAAGTTGTATCAGGTATATCTAGAATATTTTCAAGATTTAAAATTGGGTTTTCGATTTTATCTAGGAATTTTTTGACAAAATTATGTTCCCTTCCTTCTCCGTTAAACAACAAATTACTCAAGGCATGTTTTGGGTTGGTTTTGAGTTTTAACCCATGTTTAATTGTTAAGAACAGTCTTCTTAATTCGAGAGGAGGATCTCCGACTTCAACGTAAAGACTTTCAGAGGGGGAGGTAGGAAATGCTCCAGTGCAGATGCGTAGGGCGCTGTTGTGTACAACATCTAGCATCTTAATAGTCGTTATAGAGGCAGTGCCGTAGATGTTGGATCCATAGTCCAACTTGCTTCTGATCGTTGAATGATATATTAATAAGAGACTTTTTCGATCCGCTCCCCAGTTCGTATGTGACAAAGATTTCAGCAATCCGATCCTTTTTAGACATTCTTCCTTGAGTTCTTTTATGTGGGATATCCATCTAAGCGGTCGGTCAAGTAGCATACCTAGATATTTTTGACATTCGACGAATGGTATGTTAGCGTTGCTAACTTTTAATAACGGATTGATTGAGCATCTTCTCATCCTGCAGATATGGATAGCTCTGGTTTTGCTAGAAGATAATTTTAGGCCACTATCTCTTGACCATTTTTCTATTTCATCTAGAGCTTCCTGTGCCTTCCACTGTAGGAAGTTGATCTATTTGCTCCGGAGGTATACCAGTATGTCATCTGCATATAGTATGACTTTTGCCGGTTTGATAGAAACTGAAGCTAAATTGTTTATTGCTATCTGGAAGAGGGTCGTGCTGAGTGGGGAGCCTTGAGGTGTTCCGTTTTCCAGGGTGTATATTGAGGATTCCGAGGTTCCATACATAACACTGAATGTTCTTTCTGATATAGTTCCAAATTTTTCCTTTAATGTTTCATCTTGTTAGTACATCTAAGAATCGCCACCTCCACACCGTATCTAATAATATTGCTATGGCATGTTGTTTCTTTCGAAACGCTTCCTGGGCTTCCCTATTAAGCATATGAATGGGTTAAGTGGTATTATGGTTTTTCCTAAACCCAAACTGGAATGGAGTACCCCTCTTTTTAAGTACTTCGGAAATTCTTTGGTTTACTAATTTTTCTTGGATTTTGCTTACACAGGAGAGGAGTGATATTGGACGGAAGTCCGTTACGAGACAACTTTTTTCTTTTTTTGGTATGGGTATAATGAGGGATTGTTTCCATATTTGTGGAAGATGACCCCTGTTCCAAACCCAATTAAATGTTCTTAGTAATACTTGTTTTCCGTCTCGGGTAAATTTCTTAGCATTTCGTATGAAACTCCGTCCCTACCTACCGCTGATTTCTTTGGAGTAGTTTGTAGAGCTTTTCCAATTCTTTCAGCTCAAATGAGGTATTGTAGTTTTCCTGGTTACCGTGACTATCTGTGTCTTTTTTGTTCCCATGCTTTGATGGAGCTTGCGGGTGACCAGAGGAAATTTCACAGAAATGTTTAGCCAATGTTTCTGCTATTTCATCAGGGGAAGTAATAATGTTTTGATCCGTCTTTATTCCTGGTATTTTTGACTTGTTGGTCATTCCCCTAACACTTCTGACTTTATTCCATAGCTCTTTCAAAGAGGTTTGTTGATTAATTGAGGAAATAAAGTCTTTCCATGAAGACCTTTTGCTTTCTTTAATGACTCTGTTAGCAATTGCTCTTAGTTTTTTAAATTCGATTGCCTCAGTCAGACTTCGGCTCTTTCTGAATTTGTTGAGTGCACGTTTCTTTGCTTTAACAGCTTCCTGGCATTTGTCATTCCACCATGGGACCCTCGTGCGGTATGATTTGCTTGATGACAGAGGGATTGATTCGTGAACTGCTTCTAATATCATATTGCTGAAGAGATTAGCGCTTAGGTGAATATCGTTCCTGTCTTCGGGGATGTTTCCATTTTTTTATTTACTTTTTCGCGGAACGCTGCCCAGTCAGCTTTATGGTATTGCCAATGTCGATTCCTCATTTGCATTGGTGTTCCACGTTTACTTTTTAGCATAATTGGGAAGTGATCACTGCCGTACAAGTCGGGTTTTGTACTCCAGTTTATTTTAGGTGCTAGTCTGACGTCGCTAAGGCTGAGGTCAATGGTAGAAAAATTGTTGCTTTTCGAGCAAAAGTGTGTGTTTTCACCGGTGTTAAGTAGAGTAATTGAGGATTTTCTTCTAAAAGTTTTTTGATTTTTTTCCCCCTATGGCCATTATTAGCTAAATATCATTAGCGTTGAAGTCACCCAGCAAGAGGAATTGTCGAGGAAGTTGATCCACAATTCGGTGAATATCATCAGTTGTGAATGTCTGTGATGGTGGTATGTAAATATTACATACAGTAATTGGCTCATTTTGGTGTATCCTGGTAGCTATTACTTCGAGGTGGGTATTCAAAATTATTTCCTCACTAAAGATATCGTTTCTTACAAGAGTGGCAACTCCTCCCCATGACTTTGAGTTCCCTAATCTATCTTTACGAAAAATGCTATACTGTTTGAATCTGACGGTTTGGCCTTGTTTTAGGTGTGTTTCTTGAAGACTAAGTACTGAAGGGTTCTCCTCATTTAATAACTTTTGGATATATTCCAGGTGTCGGGAAAGTCCGTTACAATTCCACTGTATCATTGTCATTTTAGTTGGTAGAACTTTTTTTGTAGTCTAAGGTATCGTCATGTGTTCTCTCGAGAGTGGCTAAATTATTGTGTTATTGGGTTAGTCAGGGAGCGTTCGTTCAGATATTTTATTAGGCGGGATATTCTTATTTTCATCCCTCTGTGAGATGTCATGTCTCTGATATCTGAGAGCATTGGTGTTAAACTGTTGAAATCGACTGTAAATTGTTTTATTATATCGATAGCATTCAATTCGTTTTCTCGTTTCCCCCCTGAGTCATGTCAAGTAATAAGCATAGTTTATCAAATTTGAGTCGGTAAGTCTGTTTGTTCTTCGTTACTGAGTTCCTTATTGGTTCGAGTATCTGCTCCGAGTTTGTCATCATTTTTTTTTTTGTTGGAGCTAGGGCCATTTTTAGAAATGGTTGATTTTGTGGTTATAATTTCTGAGGGTTCTTGTTTTTTAAAACTACCACAGTTCAGTGTATTGTTTCTCTTTGGCTTTGTGCTGTTCGGTGTTTCTAAACTGTTTCCTGGTGGGTCATCATTGTTTGGAATTTTTTCAGACGAAGAGCAATGGGTAATGTTTGTAACCTCACTTGGTTGTGTACCCGAAGGTTAGGTCATGTCATTATATTCGGTTGTTGTTAACTGAATTTTGCCGGCCTCCTCGTTGTTTACGACACTTGGTTCAGCCACTACAGGTTGTTCAGTAACACTATCTTTCACAGTTTCTGTTGTTATAGGTATGATTGAGGTGTGTTCATGTGCAGTTGAAAGAAGTGTTTTCTCAGTGCTTTTAATATCGATGGTCTCTGCTAAGTCTAATTTCGGACATTTCGCTGCAAAATGTCCCGATTTTTTGCAGACGTAACATACTAGAATATCTTCCGCTAGAAAGATCCGGTGATTGAGACCCTGGTAGGATACTATAATTGAGCCTTTTAACTTACTTATATCTTCCTCAGCTATAAAGACCTGTCGCCGGAACCTAAGGATATGGTTTAGGCTCCTCTCTTTGTATCCCAAAGGCAAGAACGAAATTGGAGATAGTGATCTTACCCCTAATTCCTCGACTGGATCCTCCAAAACTTTTTGGGGTATACTCGGGCAAGCATTTGAAATAATGATCCGTTTAACGGGGTCTACTAATCGTTTGATCGGTAACATCGTATCTTCCACCTTCATGTATCTATGTTTTGCTAGAAGTGAATCGACTTGATTTTTACTACTCAAATGAAAACATAATCGATTCCCGGCTATTCGAGAGGAGTACCTAATGTGATTGGGGTCCATTATCCTAGCCAGGGCCTCTATGTACTGTTTTTGTCTAACCCCATCTATTGTAGGAACTACAAGAGCGTACTCACGGTCTGAGACCTGATGACAAGCCGCTACTCGGGCGTAGGTAGGGTGACTTGATTGTTCTGTGTCGCAGTTCGTAACATTGTCAACTCCAGGAACCAACAACATCTTGTCCTTCACTTCCATACCTGAAACGCCTTGGCACCTCTCTATTTCAGAATATAGTGCAAAAGGTGTCGGCTCAGATGGAGGCTGCTTTTTGATTGTTTGAGCAATCGGTAGTTTGGGAATACGGTTGGCAGGTACTAAATGACCTTTAAGGATACGTGTTTTTATAAATTAAATAAGTTTATATAAATAAGTTAAGTATATAAATTTAATATGTTGTTTGAATTTCTTTTTAATCCAGTCCTAATACAAATTAATATTATTAGATAAGATCGAGATAGAATACATAAATGATACAATTACTAATAATTAGTAAATACATTAAGTAATTATTAAAAGCGACACTAATTTCACAATATTGTTGTTATTATTAAGTTTAATAACAATAAATATATAATATATAATAAATTAATAATAAAAGGTAGGGGATCAGTTACCGTAAAATAAATTTCCTGCCTTGACGGACGTGGATTACTGAAGGGCCATTCCATTGTGGCACCAGCTCACGTCACTCTTAGTTTTATTGGAAACTCTTTTCCAGTTTGCGTGAGTCCCTCTTAAAGTATAAATATTTCAAACTCAATCCTTTCCTCTTCCATAACTCCAAGATTGAATTTCTAAATATTTTTACTTACAAAGCACTTCCCTATGTAAAGATACGTAGACAACGGCAAGATCAGGTGTTAAGATATACAATTATTAAAAATATTCAAAATTGATGGTGATTAGGAGGAAGTAATTGGTTGAGAGAACGCTTAGTTTTTTAATCAATCACCATCTTTAGTTCCAAAAACATAAAAAATTAACCCTTAAGCGTCTGAGCGCGCCGTGCCCGGTGGCCTCAATACTTTTTGCCAGAAAACAGACTAAAGAATTCGCCCTATTTGACTAAGGAATGAGGTTCAGGTAAAATTAATTTGGAAAAGCCCAAAAAGAATTCCATGTCAATTCGTTTAAAACCCTCGGAAATACCGGATGGGCTGGAAACTACATTGGAGAAACGGGAATGCCAATCATGTAAAAATAACTTTCATATCCCCTGCACTCGTAAAAAAGAAAATGATGACTGTTTTTTCAGCTCGCCATGCTCCTCTAACATTCTTGAAATTAAAAAAATTCGTGTAGGAACGTACCTAAGAAGACATACCTACATATAATTTTTCTAACGCTGCAGCGCTCGAACTGATATATCATTCTACAGGTGTTAAAGGGTTAATTATCTCGAAACGGAGAGCCTTCCTCATTTGTGTTCCACAGCACAGGATTGCCCTAGGATTATGGCCAAAGTGTATGGCCAATGTGAGCAAACGCGTTTAGTAATACGCATTTCCTATGGAAATATATGATATGAAACCCAAATATTGCGATTTCAAAACCAGGGAATATTTAATGATAGTCTGCATTAATCCACCACCCTATCTCCTGGTCAGAGAAACCCCGTATAGCCTAAAAAGGGGAGGAACAAGAAAAAAACACAAGATTGCACTGGTCACATCAAATACTTTAATCTTAACGGAAATTGGGATTAGGTCTTCCATCAAGAAGGATTTATATTAATCCCATACCAAGCTCTTCTCATTTACCTAAAGACAAAGTGGGGGTCACAAAATGTCTAGATAACTATATTATATAAGTAAAAGATGTTCGCCGAACTTCTTTTAAGACAATTTCAATATAACCCATGTTTGCAATGTTGAGAAAGAACAGGCATGATAGCCGGAAAGTTATAAACACATGTAAATAAGTTACGTGTGAAATAGTTGCTTATAGTGTTGTTTCTTTGGTTTACGCAATATAGTTCTATTTCTCAACACATTTTATATATATATATGTGTGTGTGTGTACATTTATATGTGTAAGTATTACATATATAATTAGTACATAAAAATTGCAACGGAAATATAAAACATGTGTATAAAAACAAAAAAGAGAGATTAATACTGCTTTGTGCTTCTGCAAATGCAACAAACAGAAGAGAGAGAGAGAGGGGGAGAGAGAGAGAGAGAGATCACTAATTAGAAATAGAGATAAAATGTTAATTTGGACCTGACGGGAATGGCTTGCTGGCTGTATAGGAGTGCAGCCGCTGCAAAACTGAAAAAAACAGGGTCGGGTAATGAGCTAGCCGCCTCAGGCCTGTTCTATCTTCCGCTCTTTTTGTTCCTCCGCCTCCAGCCCGATAAAAACCAACTAACCAAATAAAATGGAAAAAAAATAAAATAAGGGAATTAAATAAATGCTCTTTTTTTGTTTAGATTTTCTTTCCAGACTATAACAGTTAGTTAGTTAAAAATATTTAAAATCGATGTAGTAATCCCTAATATCACTTTTACACAGAATTTTATCAGGAAGAAGCTTTTAGTGTGTTAAATGTATTACAACAAGACTATAGTAACGTTAAATCGTTAAATAAAAAAAAAACATATGATTTCAACTCCAAAACCGTTTGTTTGAACAAAGTAAGCGATTGAAACGAACAGTTTGGGTATAGATCTTTCGTGCCTAACCCACGCTGGTGTAGAACTGTCCACCTTGTTCTAGAACATTCCAGACCTGACCATTTACGATTACATGAGGCGTTCGGTTTCAAAACTGGTTACATCCAATTTTTCCAAAAACATTTTTTTTTCTTTTATTTTCAAGTTTTTAATGTCAGAAGTAATGTGTTAGACGCGTTTTTAAAAAAGACGTCTAGATACTTCGAAAATACTTAAAGATACCATCTATTATCAAAAGCGGTTCCATCCAAGCTACACCTTTCAGAAAACCTTCAATTTTTCGGAATCCCATGTTCCCAAACAGTTGGATGATGTTGATACTCTATTAAGAAAAACATTATGGAGTAGACTGGAGATCAATTCTAGAATTCTACAAAGTTGTAATAAACAGTACAATGTCACCTATCCAAGTAAATATGCATGATACCAATATGGAGGTCAACATCAAGATTTAAATGATTTGTATATTTAAAAAATTAACACTGTATATTGTTCGTATTAAATAAAGAGATCTGTTTTTTAAAAAAGTCAATTCATAATTTAACAAAAAATTGATATTTTCTTATCAAAGTCAGGCACATCCAACATATTTTTTAATGTTGAATGAGATTTAAAAAAGAAAATGTGATAAAAACTTGTCAAAAATTTTTGTTTGAAGGTAATTGTTAGCAAAATGACTAAAAAGAATAAAAAAAAAAAAAATGTTAAAGTGATTAATTTTTTAAATTAATCTTTTTTTGATCAGTCTTGAAAAATTTTGAATATGGATGCAGCCGGTTTTAAAATCAAACGCCTCATATGAGTGATCTGTATATTTTTCTGGTGTCGTGGTTAAGGAAATCTTTATAATGATGCCTCATTCATGAAATTTAATTAAGTATTAAGGAAGTTACAGCGACAAAAAAAAAAAGGCTTTGAGAAATAATATCATAATAAGAAGCGAGTGACTGAACGAGTTAGTCTAAGTCTGTGTCTTGACTGTGTAGCTCGTCATATGATTGTGTGTTATAACGTTATCATTTTTGTACATGTATTTAACAAAAATTATTTATTCAAGTTTTATTAAGTTATTTAAGTTTTATTGATTCGTTGGAATTGATAAATGTATATTTTGGATCAATATTTGTTAGCCACATAAGTGTTATAGTATTTCAGTCTACTAATCACCATATTCCAAGTTTGGTGATTAATTTAATATGATGAAATAAATAAAAATTAGGCCCATTCTCTCCAAAAAACCGTCACAAGTTTATTTAGGTAGACAGATTCTTTTCAGAAATTATAAATTTTCAAATATCAGATAAAACTTTTTTTTATAACATTTTGATTTTTGATTTTATGATAGGTACCTACTATGCATCACGTTTGATTATTCACAGAGTTATTGGGAAAAAAATGAATAATCAATCTGATGCATAGTAGGTTCCTATCATAAAGCTATATTTCCGGGAATTTCAATTCCCTAATGAAACAGTGGATTTCGTAAAAAAAAATGTAAAGCGAGATCATAACGATTTTTATACCAATACATAATCGGCTGAAGTTAGGCAATTTTAATATGGACAGGTATTAACAGCACCTGGTATGAAAGAAACACAGAGCGAATTTTGGAGAATTTAGGGCAAACCGTATGGATTTCTGTAAAGAACAAACAGAATTTCATCTTTATTTGCATAGATTGTAGCTGTATATCCCGGTTTCACCAGGGGAATTTCATTTTTCTAATGAAACGGTCGATTTCGTGATAAAACATTTTAAAGAGAGATCATTACGATCTTTATAACAATAAAGAATATCAGCTGATGAACGGCTGAAGTTATGCAATTTTAATATGGACAGGTGTTCGCACCTGGTATAAAAGAACTACTGTGCGAAATTTTGAGAATTTAGGAAAAACGGTAAGGATTTCTATAAAGAAAAACAAAGAGAATTTCATCGTTATTTATATAGATTTAGATTATATGTAACATTAACTGGCATTCAGCAAAACAAAATTCCGGCAAGAAACCTTTCATGCCAGGTACATAAAGACGTACACGGTCTTACTGTTGAGAATAAGCTACAACGGGGAGATGGTTACTGCTGACGCTGAGGGAAAATAAAAGGTTTCTCTGAGAGAGTTGGCAAGGTGCCCTTTGTTGCAAACTGGGCATATGTATAAGTTTAGCATATATATAACCACTCCCCCCTCAACAACAACAGATGTGGGGTTGTGTGAAGGTGTTGATGTTGAGTGGTACATATGTGTCGGCTTTAGATCATTTCATCCGGACATGGAAAAATAAGATGAGTTATATAGTTTAGTTTATATACTAACTTCCTTTTTTTAATTGTTTCAAATAAATTAATGGGTATTTTCATACAAAAGTAAAAAAAAAAGTTTTCTTATTTAATGAAAATTTTTTCCAGCTTTATTTCCTTGAAAATGTTTTAAACTATTCAAGTGGATTTTTTTAAATCATACTAAAAAAAAATTATAATTAACCATAACGTGGCAGCGGAACGTCACTGAGGAGTATAGATGTGTTTAGCACATCCACACCTCCTCTTGTAATCCTTTGAATGTTTCCCATCCTTCTTATATTCCGAAGGCGTGAAATGGAAGGTCAACACAGACGTAGAAGTTCGGACTTAATCGGAGAAGAATCACGGAAGAGTACTTCATGATAAGCTAAAACCTAAATTACCTCAGAGTCGTATCACTTCTAATACGCATACATATTTTAATACGCATCAGACCATAAAGCTTTAACTAAACGCAATAGAGGTGTTTCACACCTAACGAGGCGCCTCCCACTACGTATCAGTACTCATTTACACCCAATTATGCGAGTCACGCACAATTATAATTGGGTAATTATAAAAATGCCGTGCGTGCTCTTTATTTTCTTCATTTGACTTTTTAAAAATACAATTACAAGTAGATTATGCCCCTAGTGCATATTTTCTTAATATCAAGGAAATTTCAAAATGTCTGTTTAAATGATTTGACATAAGGAGGAAGTCTGGCACCCCAATTGGTATAGAAAATGCCAAAGAGGGTAAAATAGTAATATTGCGATAGGCATTTGGTTTATAATTATACCGATAGCACTATATAAATATAGGTAGAAAGAAATCTATTTGTCGTTTTGTAAAATCTTAGAGTACCTCTATGTTATGCACGCCTAAAAAGGAGTGTACTGGGCGACACCGAAATGTAACTTCAATCTTTACCAAGCTGTTAATGGAATAATTGAATTGAAAAAAAATGTAATTCTCAGATATAATACGGCGATAGAATTCTAAAAGAATGACAAAATTCAACTCATAAAATTTACATTCCGACGAGATACATGCCCTCCAATTTATACCGGCGACCACCAATTTCCTTAAACAGACAAAGTACGATACCTTGGACTAACATTTGACAGATGGATGACTTGGGACCATCATGTTATAATGAAAAAATCGTTAAAGCCGTTTTTGAGATAATCGGAAAAAAGGTAAAAATTGCAAAAAAGTTATGAAATAAAGTCCCCTCTCCCGTTGATCAATTTTGATGGAATGTTGGCTATCACATCTTTGGTATACACATCCTACATCAAATACCCAGTCAAAATCAAAATCATTAAAGCCGTTTTTGAGTAACAAAAAAACACGGTAAAATGATACAAAATTTGTCAAGTAAAGTCCCCCCTCCGGTTGATCAATTTTGTTAACCTTACACTTTTTACTTTCAGTACAGCAAGGAAAGATTTGCGATCGTGAATAATTTCGACTTCCGGTTTTCAACGGAAATACATGTTTTGGGGTCCCCTGAGTCCAAATAACCAAGTCCCGCGAAATGGTCTGTGTGTGTGTGTGAAGAGACTAGCTCAAAAACCATAAACCGTGCGAACTTGAAATTGGGTATTTAGTGTATGTATATACCCGTGGTGTGACAGCGAAAATTTCATCTAAATTGTTTAAAGGGAGGGGGTACTGAATTTAATAAATTTTAAAGTTTTTTTCGATTTTTTCAAAAACGGCTGAAACGATTTTGATTAAACTGAGTATTTGATGTGTTAATAATGTGTTAATTTTTATCAAATTCATGTTTAATGAAAATTAGGTCAACCCTTGTCCCCTTAAAATATGTTATTTTAATAAATAAGATATTTTGTTTTGTAAAAAAATAAATAAAATTAATTTATTTTATTTATTTATTTATTTATACCCCCCAAATTAAAAAAAAAAAAAAAAAAAAAAAAAAAACATTTGGGCCAATTGCATTGGCGAATTGTTCGGGGCCGGAGCGGTCCAATATGCCTTGAAATCACGCTCGGCAGGCGGTCCCCTGGCCCAGAACAATCTTTTAGCTGGCGGGAGCGGGCGGTACCTGGGGACCGCCTCGGCCCCAGCCAATAGTCCAACAGCGGTACGATCGTACCGCTTGGCGCTCAACGTGTTAATGTGTATCTACCGATGGGACTGTTTTTTCTGAGTTCCTGGAATCCAGCTTTTGTCCGATGTAGGAATACTATAGAAAATCCTGCATTAAAATTCCCGATTCAACACTTTCCGATCTACACTATAAATACAAATATATATCATCTTTGTATTTAGCCGGATATCTAATTATGACGAATTGAATCTGTATGAAAAAAAGAAGAGAATTTTGATTAAAAATATTACCCCAAATTTCTCATTTTCCGTTTAGACCCTTACCTAGTGATATAGATCTATTGAAACAAATAGAATGAAATTTAATGTAGAGTATGACAAGTACTATTTCGTCTGTAGTCACCAGGAACAGCCTGTATAATCATGTACAATGTGTCATAAGTGGTTATTGTACTTACAAGTTGTAAGTCGCAGAGGCGGACTACGTCCCCTCGTTATCCCTAAGGGCCCCCCCCCCCCTGTTGTGGGAGCTAGGTCTAGGATCACAGTTGCCAACTTAAATAGCTGCTAATTCGTCAGCTGCTATCACTTGTTAGATTTAATTACTGTTTCCTCCGGCCCCGGCTAAGTGGTTAATCTGCTTCATTTGTTACGCGCCCCCCCCTCCACTATTTACAATAATTAGTTAGCTACAGTTCGCAATTAATCCTCCCCCTGTCACACAATTGTCCCCCTTTATAATTATGAATATTTTAGTCGTTTAATATGAACACTTGATAAATTTGAAGTTTTTATCTTACTATTTTTCAGATATTACTCATCCAGCTTTGTATTAAGTGTATTATATTATACGAGAGAATTCTCTCGTTTGTTCCTAAGACATAACAGTATCTCGAACGTTTCACAGGACTTTTTGAATTGAAGATAAAAATAAACATGTTTAATTTATTTCTCGTTGTTCCATTTAAAATGTTCAAAGAAATATAGATACAATTTTTGAGTTCGATACAAGTTTCACGTATATTTTTCTAACGCGTTCTTCCACTCGGCCATACGCCATCCACAATTACTTTATAAAATAAATAAAATAATAATAAATAAATAAAATAGAATTTATTTTAAAATTACTTCATTAATTAAATATTATTCTTTCTAAAACCATCATATTTGAAGAGTCTACGGAAGAAAGAGGATGTCATTTGGAGTGCTTTCCGAGAAAATCGAGTTTTTAGGTTTGGATCTTTAATTACGTAAGCATCTTTTATCGTTTTTCTTCAATTTTTTTATATGTCCTTTTCCTTTTTGTTTTGCGTGTCAAAATAATAAATTTGCCCGAAACAGACATAATAAGCTCTAAAAAAAAATGTTTTAGTAAAAAAAAAAACAATTTAAACATAACAGAAAGGGGGATAGTCATGGACGCTCCCCCTTTCTTCCCTGTTTTATTGATGAAATGGTGATATTAATACACAACCCACATAACTTCTAACATGACTCTGAGGTTTTTCCGCGAGGACATTCCCCCTTTCTTCCGAGTACGTAGTTCTTTCCATCGCTTCTAACCAACCGACTGTCATTTTTTCAGACTAGTTCTTTTCACCAACATATTCTACTCATCTAGACGAACAATTATATGTATATAACTAAAATTCGGAAAAAATTGACTCTCCCCCTTTCTTTCGTGGACTCTTCATTTTTCTACGACATACTCAACTTTTATTACAGTCAAATGAAATGTTCATAAGGGGAGAACATTTTTCTTTATTATTCGATTAAATTATTTCGTATTTTCAATTTAACCACTTCTTAATACCAGGAATAAGAAATACTTGTCACCTGTGGTTTAGTGGTTAGCATGGAAACTCACAATACTTAAGGTCACCGTTTCGCGTCCCGTGGTGGCCCTAGGATTTTTTAAAGGGAATAAAAAATCCTTTGCTGCGCCGAACCTCGGATAGGACGTAAAATGGAGTCGCGAGCCTGTACGATGTCAGGTACTCGCTAAAGATCTCTGTCCTAATTATACCTGGATAGGCAAAATTTGGGACTCCCACTGTAGCATCGTCCGATTAGCCTAGTAGCATTAAGTGACTTGCTACTATTATAGCATACGTACTACTTTACTAGCATGTTGTTGCATGGTCATGCGTAACATTTCAACACTGCTAATATATTCCTATGAGACATGGAAGGAAGGAAATAAAAAAAATAAATTACCTGTCATCGATATTAAGGTCGATTATTAGGTTATCGAATTTGCTGATTATGAAAATAATATACCTAGATTTAAAATTAAAATTAAAAATTAATAAAATTAAAAGGTTGAATTCATGGAAACTGCAACGTATTAGATGAATAGAGGCTATAGATAAAGCAGTCCTGTTCTGAAGACACAGATCTCGATGTGACGGATGGTTGTCCCCAAGTGAGGTATCAGTCGCAGTGCCTTACCCTGAGCGATGTTTCTCGGTCTGGTGAAGCCAATATACCTTTTTGAGCGATGTGACAACATTTCGCCAAAATCGAGTAAACGTAGGAGAAACTTTATCCCAACGTCTATTTGTCTCCTTACGATTTCTCAAAAACGGATGTTACTATTTCGGTCCAACTTACAATTTTTAATCCTAGTGAAGCAGTTTTAAGCATTAATAAGAAGTAGGTTTGATCATGATAGAAGAGATATTCTGATTGGGCTTAAATGGATGAGAAAAAATCTTCCTTAAAAGTGCCTTTAATTTTCTTTCTTTCGAGTAAATAACTGTCACTTGTCATCCCTAGCAACAAGAAATGGATAAGTATAAAATACGAAAGGATTTCAAAATAAAAAAAAATGGAAAACTAATATATGAATTCACAAAATAAAAATCTATTTCCGATAATATAAGTAGTAATATATATGTATAATTTATCGTAATTTTTTAAAGGGAATAAAAAATCCTTAGCTATGCCGTCCCTCGGATAGGACGGAAAATGAACGTCCCGAGCCTGTATAATGTCATTTATACGTTAAAGACCCCTATCCCAATTATACCGGGATAGGCAAAATTTAAAACTCCAACTGTAGCATCGTCCGATAAGCTTTAGAAGCATAAAGGGACCTTAAACAAACTAAAAAAAATTGTCTATTTTAGTATAAAAAAAGGGTAGTAATTGAAATTTGTGTGATGCGTCCAGATTTTTTTTTCGGTTTCAGTTAATTAAGTATTTATATAGGTAGCGTACATTCATAAATAAATATTTAAATACATCTAGAAAAATGTTTTCTTCTGTAGGAAATATTCTCTTTGCACACTCCATTGTCAAATTATCAACAACTATAGCCTTTCTGTGAATGAAATCTTCAGCGGCTACTACATTTTTTTCTTCTGATCTTTGCACCCTCCTTTACAAACCTGCATCCTTACAAAATTTTGGCATTCCTTCATTTTTTACTCCACCATTCTCTAGAATTTCATCCTACAAAATACCACCTATACACTTGTAAGTACATTCAATTACAAGTTTTATTTTTTTCATTTCCAAATCAGCTAGATGCTGGCTAATCCAAGTTCAGATAAATAAAACCATATTTTCATTTTACTAGAGTAAAAAGAAAGAGATAAAAAGTATAACTATCTCTTTTTTTTTTTTTTTTTGAATATTTTTCTCAATGTTCAATTAATGATCTATATTTAAATTTTATAAATATTAGATTTATATATTACTTTGATTTTTTTTTTTTATTATCTCTCTATTTTTTAGAATTGAGAGATGAGAAATAGTCAACTGTTATTATTTGAATTTATTAGTTTGATTCATAGTCAGGATTTTCAGTTAAACATTTTTTATTTTGAAAAGCCAACGTTTCGGATCAAAATTAACGTTTCAAATTAAAAAAAAAAAAGTTTAGCTGAAAATCCTGACTATGAATCAACCTATTGAGTTAAGATTAAGTGTGACAAGATAAACAATATGTCTTTCTCTCTTCACATCCAAAGAGTTTAATTAATTTACAAATTAATTCTACTGATTTTTTTTTTAGAAAAGAAATACCAATATAAAATATTTAGATAAAAAAAAATAATAATAATAACAGGATTGAAAGCTATCTAATTCCAAAGCTAAATCAACCAATACACCCTCTTCTTTCAAGAGCGTTAACGAATCCGAGAGCATTCCAAATATTGCATCGGATTACTGAATAAATAATTATTCTTTATCATAGAACGTCATCACTAGACATCAATAAAAAAATAATATTTCGAGCAATTATTTCACGGAAATTCGTAAATTTCGATAATTTTTCCATTCAGAAAAGTTTAAAAAAAAAAAAGAAAAACTACATTTCCTTAGAGGGCAGAGGAGCACCCAACAAATCGACACGGGATTTGGCCCGTTTTCGTGAACAGATCCCACCGATCCTTCAAGATTAAGGCGATAAAAGTTGGATAAATCATACTTCTTTTTCTGAGATGTCCACCGAGGTTACAAATGTCTTCAGCGACTTCTTAACAACCTCTTTTAAGTTAATGGTTCTTTTGCGGAAGGAGTCTCCAACTTGTTACAAAATGTAGTTGAGATAAAGTCGGTGGGGAGGAATGGGCTTTAAAGCAGAAAATCATTTGTGAACTGTTTCCATAAAACCTTATCCAATAACCATTGTCCAATACTTTTTTCTTATACATCAAAGTGTATAAAGGGAATAAAATAAGGAATATAAAGTATGGTAAAACATCAGTATTTGTGATATTGGATTTTAATGAGAATAAAACAACTGATTTCAAACAATTAAGTAACTTGCATTTTATTTTGTTTTTATGACATACTAGCTGTATATAACGGTTTCAGCCGGAGAATTCCATTTTTTAAATCTATAAATCGAGACTTTTATTGATGTAAACGGTCGAATTTGTAAAAACCAATGTAAAGCGAGATAAAAACGATTTTTATAACAATAAAGAATATAGGCGGGCGCAATGGAATATAGGGTGCGCTAGTAGTTTTGCAAAATGTCGTAAAGGACGGTGTTAGACTTCGTTGATGTGATAGAGATAATTGGTAATTTTAAAAGACCATTAATTGAAGGGCAGCCTATTCTTGATGCAAACCACATATTTACATGTGGAATAACATCTAAAAATAAAAAAACAGTTATTTTACAAGCCTCGTGCCTTTAAACTAGCAATCTAAAAGGACTGCCCCATCAAATAAAAGTGGAAATCAAATTTATTAATTATAATAAGCAATTTTCTAGTCATTGTACGTGTAAAGCTGCTAGTTCTGGTAAATGCAAACACATCATTGTAACTTTACTCGACGTTTTTCGGTTAGTAATTACCTATTCACACAATCATTGTTATGACAGCTTAGATTCTTTGTCATATTATTTATTTATTTGTCAAAACTTTCAGGCTTCACATTGAAAACATGGAACAATTAAGCACAACGGATTTAATTGCAAAATGGGGAAAATTAAAAAAGAAAACAAATCTATGACACTATGGTCTCAATGTTATTTGCATAAAACTAGCATTTTGGAATAATAAAATGTCAAATACTAATATTTACCTGGATAAATATAGTCTCTTTCTTTTAAATAATGACTACATATCGTCATATGTTTCAAAATAGGCTTATCTATTCTTAATTTTACAATCCACTCTTTAAGAAGCTTTTTATTTTTTGGAAATAAAAGGGAATGACACGTCTTTTGATTTTTTAATTGAACACTGAGGGACCGAGCAATACCTATTAGATATTTTTCAAATGATTTTTTGCTCAATCGGGTTTTAATTATGGAAAAATAAATTAAAAACGCCAAAAAAACTTATGAATCCCAGGTAATGGCCCCGCTTTTATCCCCGTTTCTCTAGTTCCTGCAGCACCGTCGCTTGCGCCCGCCTTTACCCAAAGATTGGCTGAAGTTATGCAATTTTAATATGGACAGGTGTTCACACCTGGTATCAAAGAACAGCTGAGCGAAATTTGAAGAATTTAGGACAAACGGTATGGATTTCTACTAAGAACAAACAAACAAACAGAATTTCATCTTTATTTATATAGATTAACATGAAACGTATTTGTTTTAGAATAACGGATTAAATTTGAGAAAAATTAGTATTCTCCTTTCAACGGAATAAATGTGCTTGCATTCTATTTAATTTATTTGATGTATGTATTGCCATAAAATAGATTCGTGACCAGTTCACCCCAAGAAAAAATCCCCCCTCACGAGTAATATATTAGGTAATGTTCTAAAAATGATTGCTTCGTTGACTTCGAAAAGAATTATTCTGACTGCGAATAGAAGTTAGCAATAGATTCTCTATGACCTTTCCATTCAGATTGTGGAAGAAAAACGTTTTGTTGGGGAAATGGCCAGTAGAAAATGTCAATTGCTTGATTTTGAGAGAGCAAGAGTCCAATCTACCATCACATTAGATTGTTATTAGTTGATTTTAAACTTTTACTTTTGATTTATTTAATTTCTGAGTGTTGGTTTTATGCAAAATTAGGTAATGCTGAACACACGGAATATGTAAAATAGGTATTACCTTTATGAATCAGGTAATACCTTTAGATGTCTTAGTACCTAATACGATGATCGTTGACAAAACGAGTTTTGCTATGTAACCACTTATTTAATGATTATTATTATCGAGGTAATTTTCAGGGTGTGTATGCGTTTGCCTCTGATATTTAAGGTGGTTTGTGCGCCTCTGATGTAAGGAAATTTTTTCCACTAAAAAAACTAAACAGCTTTTACGGATAATTGCATAAACTTCTTCAATTGCAATGAGAATTATTAATACCATTCTCAATATTTCTATGTACCGAATAACAGGGAATAGGGAAAAAAGTAGTCAAACTCTGAAGATAAAAAGAATATGGAAGATAAATAAATATGGAAACTGTGCCTTACACGCACGAAACTATTAACACCATTGTGACAGTGTTGTAGTATTAAAGGTTTCGTCATTTTGATTTCAACGTTGAGCATTTATCAACATTAAGTAAAATATTCTTAGTTGTAACCAACCATCTTCTTGGAAACTTGTGATATGTTACAAGTTAATTTTTTATAACTATACTGTAGTTAAGAATCTGTAGACACTAAATATATTTTAATAATGAATTATTAATTATCCCACCATTAACAGTCTTTTGCTGTCGTTTCTAAAAAGGCTTGAGAGATAAAAATTCAAAAATTAGCTTTCAACATATAACGGACCGTACATATTCCTTCTATCCGTTTCCCTTGACTATATAGACAAAAAGCTATATAAGTTAAAAACTGTGAAAAGGATATAAAAATGTATGTAAAGATATTTTAAAAAAAAAAGTAATGGTTTTCACGCATTTTAAAAAACATCGAGTTCCATTCAAAGTTGTTTGCGGTGAATAACATATCATATTTGAATGAAAAGGATGTGAAACAGTAAAATCTTTACACTTTTTTCTTGCATTACAATTACTTACGCCATTTGACTCGAGTAACTACGAAGATATGCTAATGTAAGTAAGAAGAAGCCACAACAGAACCACTATAATATCGATCCACGTTAAACCGGGCTTAAGACTCATTATCCCACGAATTATTGCACGATTGTTCGGACTCAAGTGTCTAGAACGGTTATAAAAACACTGGGAAAAGTGACTGCTCGCAAACGAATCATAAAGAAAAATGTTTTGTTTTTTAAATTAAGTGCTGGAAAAAATTATGGGTTGGGAACTGGATGTTCCCAGAAGGGTTTTACTGACCTCTATACCGTTTTTAATTTAACCGCCATCCCTAAACTCGGTAAGCGCTGCTAGCCAAATCTCGGCTTTTATAAATTCGCTCGTTTTTACAAATTATATTTTTACTTAGGTTTACAGTACCGTTCTTGATTGTATGTTAATTCTTAGTAAGTAAGAACTTCTATCACATCTTAAAGAAAACAGTTAAACCAAATTAATCTTAAATAGGGGTTTTAGTTTTCAATTATCCAAATCCTTTAATACCATGTACTCAGACAATAAATTTTTTCCAGGCTTTGGTGTATCTGTTGTTTGTTCTAATGGCGTTATTTGATGTTTGTGTAACGTCACTTTATGCCACTAAGGCTAATCGGACAATATACAGTCTTAAATTTTGCCTATCCAGGTATAATTAGCATACCTTTAACGAGTATCTGACATCGCACAGGCACAGGGCCTCCATTTTACGTGCGAGGGGCAGCATAGTCAAGGAGTTTTTACTCCCTTAAAAAATTCCTAGGTAGGTTGCTATGTTAACCGCTACACCAAAGGGAACCCCGAATGACAGAAGTTAAAATACGCCCTAGCTGGGATGACATGATTAGAGTAGGTGGTTAGACTTGAAGTAAAGATTGGGCTATCAAATAAAAAAAGGATTCTAGGACTTCTGAGTTCTTTAACGATTGGTTGTTGCAATATTGTGTTACATAATGAGCAATAGATTGTCCTTTTTTAAATCTTTACACATTGAATGAGCCAAAAGATCCCTAGATTGTGCAAGTAAAATAATAACTAAATTAATAACTAACTTATATGCTTATATAAGAACCTAAACGGTGTTTTTTTTTTTTTTTTTTTTTTTTTTTTTTAAGACAATTTTTTTTTTTTTTAACTGAACAATTTATTTGCACCTGTACAATTACATTAAGCAAATGTGCTAAAATAATTACAAAAGGCATTGGTAGGCATGAGGGAGATAGCACCCAGTGGTGCATCCTCCTGGCATTTAAAAGATTTACTCTGTCAGACTAGGAGATCCCTCATCCAACTCCTCTTCAGCCTTCGCCGAGGTATGTCAGGAATGTCACGTCTTGCCATATCTTGTACAAATTTGTTGGTATGTCCATGTAGTTTGTCGTAAAACCGTCTGTAATTCATACGTATATGATTTTTCACAGTCGAAACTCTTAAGTCATTGTGAAGGGTCTCGTTTGAAATATAGGGTAGTGAGTTCGTAATTAATCTTAAGTATTGGGATTGAAAGGTTTGTATTTTGTTAATATGTGTCTTTTTTGCGGGTCCGTAAATTTGGCTAGCATAGGTCCATATAGGTTTTAGTAAATAGCTGTAAAGGTTAAGTTTTTGTCTGAGGGGTAACTTTGAACGTCTATGTACAATGGAGTATAATAGTCTTAGTCTGAAATTTAACGTTTTTCGTTTCATCTTTACGTGTGGGCCCCATGTCATCCTTCGATCGAGAGTAATTCCCAAGTATGTTACTGTATTTGTTTGGTATTGGTGGTTGTCTATGTAGACTGGAGGGCATGTTTCGTGTCTTAAAGTGAATGTAACGTGATGTGACTTGTCTTGATTTATCTTAATTTTCCATTTTCTACACCAATTTTGAATGTTGTCAAGGTTGTGTTGCAATGTTAGGGTGGCATGTATAGGATTCGTGTTTCTTGTAATAATAGCGGTATCGTCAGCATACGTCGCAGTTAGTATGTTATTGTCAGTTGGTATGTCATTTTTGTATATTAAGCACAGGAGTGGGGCAAGAATTGAACCTTGTAGGACGCCTGCAGAGATTGGTTTTATTGATGAGATTACTGTGCCCTGGCGGACAGAGAAAAAGCGGTCGGAGAGATATGATTGTAAGACTAAATAGTAAGTACTGGGAAGAATAGGTTTCAGTTTAAAAAGAAGGCCTTGGTGCCAAACCCTATCGAACGCTTGAGTAACATATAAAAAAGCCCCAGAAGCGTATTGCTTTAGTTCAAGAGCAGAAGATATGAAGTCTGTTACTCTGTGTAGCTGTTGTGTTGTGGAATGAAGTGAGCGGAAGCCAAATTGATGATCAGGTAATATGTTTTGTTGTGACAGTAAGTAAAGAATACGTTCGTGTAATAGTTTTTCGAAAATTTTGGAGCATAAAGGAAGAAGGCTATATGAGTCAGGTTTATTTTTGTCTTTGTTTGGTTTAGGGATCATCAAAATTGTTGAGTATTTTCATTGGATAGGAAATTTAGTTGTCCTAAGTATAGCGTTGTATAGTGTTGTGAGAAAGACTAAAGCTTTTCTGGGGATTTTTGAAGTAACTCAGCTGTGATAAGGTCGTAACCAGGAGTAAGACTGTTAACTTGATATATTGAAAAATAACAGCAAAAAGAGATCTACAACTAAAGACCTCCATATGATATTCCATATTTATCAAAAATTAATCAAAATTTATTGGATATACAATATATTAAATTTTGAATAAAACAAACACGAGTTTTGAATTATTTGGAGGTAAAATGAAGTAGGTAAATGCATTCAAATGCAAGCTTACAACAATTTAATTTAAAAAATGGTAGTTTAAAACATATTTATCGTTTTAATGGAATTAATCGAAGCATTTCGGATTCACAAATCGTTTGCATAATTATTTACCGTGATTAATATTCATAGCGTCTCAACGCAATTTTTTTATTCAAGTGAAAGTTTCAATCTCCTATGGTTTAACATGTTAATAAAATGAGCATTTATCTGTATTATTTATTTACTTATTAGTAAAATTAAAATTGTAATTTTCATCTCTACTTTACATAGCTTAAAAAAAGTGCTTCCTGCTTCGTGCATAAATTTACTTATCAAGAAGAAAAAGAAATATTCATATACAAATTGAAAACGTTTGCAAGTTGAGAAAGAAGTCGCATAAAAGAGACTTTCTCCGATTCGGTATAAATTCAGTCGAGGAGAGAGAGCAGAGGTCTGACTATAAGAGACAGTACAAGACCCTGATTGATGGTTGGTTTGATCTCGTATGTGAAGAAAAAGCTTGAGCTATAGGAAAAGTCTTACCGGGAAATGGCTTCGGGGAAAGTTCTAACAAAACGGAGAAGGGAAAAGTGCAATACTATTGTTACCGGTGTCGAAGCCTTCTCTTCCAGAACTAGTTCTTTTTTGGTTTAGCGACTTTGAAATATCGTTTTCTAAGTGCACTAAAAACTTTTCGAGTTACTCGGGTTTCAATATCGGTGATATTGAAACCCATTTATATGTTTTTATCGAGAATGTTTTTAAAGTCACCATACTTCTTTGCGCAGATATGCTTAATTTTTATTATTGCCTGTTTTATAAAAGACGAATTTTTCGTGCATTTACTCGAGAAGATCAGGAATCTTATAATTATTAAAAATATTTTTTTTTAATGATACTTCATGAGGTAAGCTTCATTATCTAAGTAACTGTGACAATACAATATTTTATAAATAATTGTCTTACAAACATAGAGAGAGTGATTTCTGAGCTTTTAAATAAACACGGTATTAACGGGAGGATGTCACATACAATCAGAAGGACGGCAGATATTAAAGGGAGTACTTTGGTAGTAGTTTAGTGTAGTAGCTTGCTATGTCGCCCATCGAATGCTCAAAGAACACTATTTTAGGTTTTATTTTTTATTTTATTGACATTGTAATGTGAAAAAAAAAAACATACGGTTTAGAATAGTTCTAGACTTTTTGTTAAATCAACAATGTTGATGTAATGAATTATATTGTAAATAATTTATTGTATGAAATACAATAAAAATTGTTTAACCCACATACTATATTACTATATTTTAAAACTTGTATTGAATTAATTTAGTTTAAAGTAATTGGGTGTGAAATAACTAGTAAACAATTTTTTTTTCTTTTTAATTTTGACTTCGACCACTTTCATATGCATATGAAATGATTTTATAAGGTTATAAGGTCGTATGTCAGAAATTTTCGATTTTATATCAAAACTAGTAGCTCTTGGGTCCTAAAAGACGAATTATGTCACCAGTAAATAGAAAAGAAGAATCATGCCCAGTAAAAAATTATTCGAATTTCAGGATTTGCTTGGTCATTAATCCTGAGTGACACTGGCCCATTAGGAAAATTTAGACTCAAACACAAAAAATGTTATAACTATTTCAACGTTTCTTTCGATAATCAAACACAAAAGCAAAAAAAAAAAAAAAAAAAATTCAATGAGGTCACCTGTAGCAACCTGCAATACTAAAGGTCGCGGGTTCAAGCCCTGAGGTAGCCCTAGGATTTTTTAATGGGAGTTAAAAATCCTTGGCTATCCCATCAATCCGATAGTATGTAAAATTGAGGTCCTGACCCTATAAGATGTCAGGTACTCGTCAAAGATCCCTATCCTGATTACATACTTGGATAGGCAAAATTTAGGACTCCCACTGTAGCATCGTCCGATTAATTAATCGTCCTTAGTAGCATAAAGTGACGTTAAAACAAACAAACAAATTTCAAATAAAATGATTTTTTTGTTCCCCTGAAAATCAGCTGTTAATTGACAAACGACCTTTTACAGTATCAACGACGATATGCTCGATCACATGGGTGCGTGTTTTTAAAATTGAAGTTAAAAATATCTGTAATTTTTCGTTTTAAAGAGTATTCCTAGTTTCAGAGTAGAAATCCATCTTGGTAATAACAGAGCATAAATTTCCTCTACAATAATGAGAATAATCTAGTTATAAAAGGGACGGGAGTGACACAGACAAAGCCAGCGGCGTTTGTATAATTCACGATTCCTTGTCGACTTGCTCAACAATGAAAAATGCTTCGGGGAAGAGATAAGGGCCGTGATGGAAAAGAGTTGGGTGGGAAGGGGGGGGGGATGATGTATCCCGAACTGGAGGAGCTCTTGTTATCGTGGTCGGGGGGGTGGGGCAAGGGGGGCGAGGTAATGGGGCTTTTAGCTCATCCACCGCCCCCCCCCCCCCACAAGGCAACCATTTAACGCAATCACGGATTTCATAAATCTGGATTAAAGTTAATGAATGCTCTGTGGATTAAAGGAATTGATATTTACCGCTTGGGGGGGGGGGGGAGATATACCTTCCATTATTCTATCCTGACGAGTAACTTGGTTGTTGATCAATTGGAGGTTAGTTGTTTTATTTTAATATTTTAGAAGTAATGGCCTGCGTAATAATACTCGGCATCAATCCCCCACCCTCTCCCTTGGCCCGGTAAACCCCGTATAGCCTACACGGCATTAAGTAAAGGCCTGCAACAGAAAGCACAGTTAAGTGGGCTTACAGTATCGTATTATCGTATTAAAATAGACGAAAAAGACATGTATACACGGCCAAGTTTCTTGATCAACCTTTTAATAATAATGTAACACTTCATTGGGTTAACAAATATTTATTCAACACAAATGTACAATTGTCAATGCCGCACGAATTATAACAACAAAAATATCAGAGCACGTAACAATAGTTATTTACATCCCAAGTACAGAAAGTGATTTTTTACAGTACGAGGTCGAGTTTGATATTAACCCGGGGGTAATTAGACCGAGTACTGTAGGGACACTTTCTGTACAAGTGATGTAAAATATTTTACGTTATACTGAAAAATAAAATGAAATATATTATAAGAATTTTACTTTGAGTAACATTTAATAATAATTTGGTGAGTGCGCGCAACACACAACTTTCACTTACGAACTTACTTAAATTCGGAATTGATGTGTTTTGTTAATTGCCACTTCTCAAAGACACATTTTTTCAGATTCATTTCTTAATTTTGTTTTTATTTGCTCTATAAAAAACACTATTTTTTTTAATAATTAAATAAAAATTTTACTTACGATAATTCGGCCGTGTAAGCATAATACTCGTCTGATTTTATAATTCTCTATGTAGTTGTTGAAAACTTCATTTAGTTTCCATGGAAACAATTAATTTCCATTAAATGAACAGAACGGCTTTAATTATGAACAATGGTCTGTCATTAAAGGCGTACTCCGCGGCATGCGTGTGCATAACGTATTTTATGAATTGACGGAATATTTTTCTTTTTTTCTCCTGTATAAGTTTACCTGATTTTTTCCATATCTCATATTTAGCCATTTCTTATTTTCAGGCGTAATGAGAGTTAATTTTTCTATATAAACAAAAACAAGGGTACTTTACAAGAAAACAAAAAAAGCCCCTTCCCCATTTAAGCCCCCTCAGAACATTTTAATAACGATAAAGCTTATCTGATATTAAAGAACACCTTATTTTCATTATACATGACGAATTTGATCAAAATCATTAAAGCCTTTTTTGATATAATTTAAAGAAAGCTATAAATTGGAAAAAAAGTTAAGAAATAAAGTGCCCCCTCCGTTTGACCAATTTTGATGAAATTTTGGCTGTCCCATCTTTGGCTTATACATACATCAAATACCCAGTTTCATCACAATCGTTAAAGCTGTTTTTGAGTAAATAAAAAAAACACGTGAAAATGATACAAAATTTATTAACTAAAGTCCCCCCTCTAATTGATAAATTTTGATAAAATTTAGACTGTCACATTGCAGACATATAAATAGATCAAGTTTAATCAAAATCGTTCGAGCCGTTTTTTGAAAAAATCGAAAAAACGGTAAAAGTTATGGAATAAAGTACCCCCTCCTTTTGACTAATTTTGATGAAATTTTTGCTGTCACATCGCGGGCATATACATACACTAAATACCAAATTTCAAGTTCGCACGGTTTATGGTTTTTGAGCTAGTCTGTTCACACAGACACACACACAGACCATTTCGCGGGACTTGGTTATTTGGACTCAGAGGACCCCAAAACGTGTATTTCCGTTGAAAACCGGAAGTCGAAATTTTTCACGATCGCAAATCTTTCCTTGCTGTAGTGAAAGTAAAAATTGTAAGGTTAACAAATAATGAATGAAAATCATATGGTAGGATGTGTTGATCACTCTTAAAAAATCTACATATTTATAGTTATATTAAATGTACAGGTTGTATGATTACCAAGGTTGAATCCTTCAAATGATAATTGAATGTCACGTTTGGAGTTAGTATACGTTTTATTATTCGTAAAATATAATGGATCGTCTCTAAATAGATAATCATTTATATCTCTAAATAGATAATTATTCCTGTAAATTAAAGTGCTAAAAAGGTTAGTAAGCTTTTTAAGAGTTTTATTAACATGTGTTTTCTTTACTCTACTAGTACAGTAAAGAAAACAGATGTTTCCTTTACACTAATAGTGGTGTAATGGACCATTTTCCAGGTTAGCTAATTGTCTAGAAAGAAATACTTTCATAAGCAGTATAATGTAAAAATTATAACTTTATAGCACACAAATCAGATGGCTTGAGCTTCATAGTCAAGGCAAAGTCTAATTGGTCCAGTCACTCGCTCATTATATATAGTCGTAAAAGTACTGGTTTGGAATGGTCCAGCCCCCCTGGGAGTAACCCAGGCCTTGAACTTCAACAATCTAGTCCCAAACACGTGCTCTGACGTTCCACTCCAATCGCTAGTTGTTCCAACATAAAGTTTGGGATTTAAAACCATATTTTTTTCTTATTAAACGATTAAACCAAAGGATCAACGGGGGTAACATAACTATCGATCTCTCAAAAAGGAGACAGAATAGAGAAACAAATTTATTACTGTTAGCAGATAGATTTGTTTGTTTACTCAAAAAAGTAGTAATAATTCACGGGTCACAAACAAATAAGCAATGGACTACAGAAGTTTTTCCCGCCAACAATGAGCAGTTTGGTGATGTGTTATTTCTTTGGCATTTAAACTACTATTTGGTTTTGGAAATTTTGTACAGTGGTAAAAAATTATCTGGTTTAGAGGAATATGTTTTTTGAAACTGATTTTAACTTTCGGAAAATGGATCAAGATGACCACAAACTTTATATTTCATTTTTCTCAGAATGGACTAGATTGGACTACCGTGGTTTTTCCCCATGACCCTTCATATGTCTATATTATAAGTATATTTATAAAATAAAAATAATCGAAACCATTATTCATGAAAAATACTTTTGGCTTTGATGTCTTTAAACGTTTTACACCTCAAAACCACGACAAAAAAAATAAGAATAACCCCCTAACATGAATGAAAGGATATCTTTCGATTGTGGTGACATATGTAAGGGGTTGTTAACTTGGGGCAAAATAAGTTCGCTTGTAAGTCTCTCGTTAAGGTCAGAGTGTGGCAGAACATGTCGACGAAATGGTAAGGAAATATTCTGATTTTACCGAACAAGATGGAAGACGTTTTGGTTTCCACGTATGCGAATTGGTTTAAAATTTTCATGATCTTCGTATGTTTTATTTCATCCTGCAACTTTCCTGTCGATAAATTAATTTTTTGTTTGTTCGTTGGCTAATGAGTGCTGTTCGTTTCAATTCTATAATATGTCGAATATGTGTTGAAGGGTGGATTGGTAGTTTTCGGTCCTGTCCGCACTAGGCAGCGATTTTGTAAAGCTTGTCTATCAAAGTTCACTCAATGGTCAAAGAATTTCATGTTTAAAACCCTGAACTTAAACTAACCGGTTTTTCCTTTAGTTAAGATCGTTAAATTTTGAAATATGGATTTTTTTTATCGTCATTACTACGGGGGATAAAAAGGTTTTTTAAGAGTTAGTGTTGTAAGATCCAACCCTTACTGATGAAAAATCTAAGACGTTTGGAATCCTGTTCACATCTGTGAGGCAATACGTTCGTAATTCGGGAGAGAAGAAAAAACCCTTAAAGAAATATATTACTTTCACTTACGTATAAATATTGTACAATAGTAAGGAAAGTATTGCGATCGTGAAAAATTTCGACTTCCGGTTTTCAACGGAAATACACGTTTTGGGGTCCCCTGAGTCCAAATAACCAAGTCCCACGAAATGGTCTGTGTGTGTGTGAACAGACTAGCTCAAAAACCATAAACCCTGCGAACTTTAAATTTGGTATTTAGTGTATGTATATAACCGCGATGTGACAGCAAAAATTTCATCAAATTTGTTCAAAGGGAGGGGGTACTTTATTTAATAACTTTTTACGTTTTTTTTCGATTTTCTCAAAAACGGCTCAAACGATTTTGATTAAACTGAGTATTTGATGTATTAATATTCATGAGATATGATTGTAAAAATTTTATCGAAAAAGATCAACCGGAGGGGGGACTTTACTTAATAAATTTTATATCATTTTCACGTGCTTTTTTCATTTACTCAAAAACGGCTTTCACGATTGTGATCAAACTAGGTATTTGATGTATGTATATGCCAAAGATTTGACAGCCAACATTTCATCAAAATTGGTCAAACGGAGGGAGCACTTTATTTCATAACTTTTTTTTCCAATTTATAGTTTTCTTTAAATAATCTCAAAAACGGCTTTAATGATTTTGATCAAATTCGCCATGTTTAATAGAAATAAGGTGTTATTTAATATCAGGTAAGCTTTTTCGTTATTAAAATGGGGCTTAAATAGGGAAGGGGCCTTTTTTGTTTTCCTGTAAAGTACCCTTGTTTTTGTTTATATGGAAAAATTAACTGTCTCTCATTACGCCTAGAAATAAGAAATGGCTAAATATGAAATATGAAAAAAATCAAGTAGACATATAGAGGAGAAAAAAAAAAATATTCTGTCAACTCATAAAATACATTGAGCACACGCATGCGGCGGAGTACGCCTTTAATGACAGACCATTGTTTATCATTAAAGCCGCTGTGTTCATTTAATGGAAATTATATGTTTCCATGGTAACTAAATGAAGTTTTCAACAACTTCATAGAGAATTATAAAATCAGACGACTTGGAGTAGTATGCTTACATAGCCGAATTATCGTAAGTAAAATCTTTTATTTAATAATAATAAAAAAAAATAGTGTTTTTTATAGAGAAAATAAAAACAAAATTAAGAAATGAATGTGGAAAAACGTGTCTTTGAGAACTAGCAATTAACAAAACACATCAATTTCTAATTTAAGTAAGTTCGTAAGTGAAAGTTGTGTGTTGCGCGCACGCACCAGATTTTTTTTAAAACTATTTGAATCCCCGAATGAATAATAATACTAATCATAAAAAGAATCATCCCAACAAATTAGCCATCATTCATGGTCATATAATGTATACAAAATAAACAATAAAAGTAGTTAATAAAATGCTTTTAAAGTTTTATGTACAGGACGATAAGAGTATAAAAGCTCCTAATTTTCCTTTATACTAGTCTTTTAATGTAAGTTTTACTTATTTCTATTAAGTTTATTATGTAGTTCCCTTTTCTTACTCTACCCAATATTGTTTTATGAGATGGCTTTAATTTGAAAGAACGTGTCCCCTTTTCCACACTGCTATTGGCGAAGACACAAAATTAATTTCGTACCACTCCTTTTCTTTCTGTCAGAGAAAATGAGAATAAAATTATAAAAATTATAGTTGGCATCATATGTAACTATAATTTCTTCGATCTTTCTATGTTTCTCTCGGTATCTCGTTTAAATTTACATTTAATTGAAAATCCACAAAATATTTATAGAGATGCGTTTATACAGATTATATTGTTTTAATATAATATGCTTTCTAGGATATTATAATGAAATTTTTGATTTTATTCATTTATTTTTTTAAATGAATTTATTAGTTTCTATTTTAATTAATCTAATCTTAATTTGTGGCTAACCACCATTTTAAATTATTTTTAAATAATTTATTTTTTAAATAAATTATATATTTGCGTATTATATTAGCATCCTCGCATGTAACGCAGGAGACCCGGGTTCGACTCCCGGCGGAGCCGAATCTTTTCTCTTAAAAAAATAAATTATTTAAAAGTAATTTAAAATGGTGGTCAGCCACAAATTAAGATTAGATTAATTAAAATAATTTAAAAAATTGACTTATGTCAATAAATATCATAAATTGGCCAAATGTGTCCACCTCCAGCTACTACTCGCAAAACTTGTGAGATAGGGGGAGTAGGTATCAGTGAAGAGGAAGGATTTGCTCTGTTTGGAGCCGAGCTCTGTGGTGTAGTGGTTAGCATCCTTGCATGTAACGCAGAAGACCAGGGTTCGACTCCCGGCGGAGCCGAATCTTTTCTCTTCAAAAAATAAATTATTTATTAGTTTCTAAATTATTTTTAAAGATGCCAAAGATAGTTTAAAAAAACTTGTCAAATGATTTCTTTTAGGAACCAGAAAACTTCAAATATTTCACTAAATTACTTGTGTTTAAGGAATTATCATGGAAAAAAAATTCTTAAAAACTTTTTAAATGTTTTCTAATGTATTAGAATGTAATAATAATAAAAAAATTTAGGCTGATTTTTTTTTTTTTTTTTTTTTTTTTTTTTTTTGGACTCTTAATGTCTGATGCGTTTCAGAAAAATAGGGTTTTAAATTTTTTAGGGGCAATAATTTTTAAATTTACCAGTCATATATTTCTTACATATATGTACTTATATAAAGATAGGAACAGGAAGAACTGCCAGAATATTCGTATCATTTCTAGCTTTGGGGCAAAATGGGTTATAAATGGAATGATTACTTTTAAAAATAAGAAATTAAATACTAGGAATGTAAATTAATTCTTTGTTTTCACACAGCGTTAATGCATCCTTTAAAAGATGCCCAAGTGTGTTTATTATTTTTTATTTTATTTTAAGTATGTTATTTAAAAAATGACAGAATTGAAACCCAAACAAAAATGAAGAAACTAGGAAAACACTCTGAAGACCGATCAACCTCCTTCAAAAACCTCCAGCTAACTCTTAAAGCTTTTCTCTGAAGATACCCTTAAGTCGAGGACCCTCTAGGCTAGCGGTGGAGGACTACTGCCCAGTCACGGGACCAAGTCTCCCCGAGAAGCTTGTTAGTATCGTTATACTGTTAGTATCATTACAACATATCAGGGATAAGGGGTGTACAGAGGATCTGCACATCCCCAACAAAAAAAAGTTAGTAATATAAAAAAATATATGGGTCATTCTCCCAATATATATACAAATTCATGTCCCAATAAGATTATATTATTTGTGTGAAATTGCTAATGATTTAATTGCATCCAATGGTTAATAGAAGACCTCAACTTGTTCAAGAATTTTTATCTCAGTAACAATTTGTTTATAGGCCTAAATTTAAACTTAAAATGTCAATTTCTATCTCCCTCACCTGTCCCAAAGCTCAAGTTGTTGACTTTGATGGCGGAAAAAAGATATACATTCTTTTATTTATGACCTAGTTTTTTTTTGTTTTCATACTTGTTAGAAGGTCTTAATTATTTGTTTTTACGGTATATTGCTATTTTCGTATTATAGAAAAAAAGTTATGATCCATAATCTACCTGTCCCATAGATGCAACCTATCTCCCTCACATTGTTTTGAAATCGGGCCTCAAAACTTTGGAAACCTTCATTTCATTATAATTCATTGCTGGCAACATTGTAACAGATTTCCGTCTCAACACGGATAAACTTTTTCACTATAGTTCTGCTCTCGTTTCCTCGTGAGGGTGTTTTTATCGGTTAAAACAGTGTCGTTTCAATTCCTATCTCCCTCACCCACTGATATTTCCTAAAAGGTGAGTTTGATTCACGTTATATTACAGTTAATTTGAAGGTTTACAAGGGATTTCAATAATCCATAAGTGTTTTTCATAAGAGACTGACATGGAATGGTCTACTTTAATATAACCTCAAAAACCTATCTCCCTCACATCTATCTAGACAGAGATAGACTTTAGGTTGAGTTTAGTAAAACCTGAACTCTAAACTTATATAAATATTTTTTGAGCACTTTTAAATAATATTTAAAGATTATAAAGACTTAATTAGTTGACACGTAATTGTTTTGTTTGTTTGCTAGTTTTGCGCTTATAACTCGCAATCGAAGACGAAATGAGTGATTTGTATATTTTTCCGGTATAGCGGTTAAGGAAAGCTTTAAAATGATGCCTTGTTCATGAAATTTGATAAGTTATTAAGGAAGTTATGGCGTACCGACACAAAAAAAGGTCTTGAGAAATAATATATATTTGTTTCTATGAAGGCATTTTTTGTAAACACCGTTAGCAGCCTACCTTCTAACAATTTGTGGAAAAAAATCATTGGAAAATTAAATTGTTTCGCATTGAAATTAGAACAATGCAATTTGAATGAAATGGGAGAATGACCCATTTCATTCTCCCAATATACAATATACAATATACAATATATCCAATATACCCATATACAATGTGAATTTTAATTAAGAATTCAGCTAAACCGATTAAAATTTCTAATTACGTTATTCAGTCACCTTTCTGGCTGTATTAGAACCCACAAACATCCCAAACCGAATCCCAATCATCACTCTTGGTCCCCTCCACGAAATATTTTTCTTTATAATCCACTTAAAACATGTAACCGCGTAGGTATACTTCACTAAAACAAATATATCCTTGCGTCGTGTTTTCATACATCTAAAATTCATTTACATAAAGTTATCATCCACATAAAGTTGTTCCTTATCTTGTGATGATAGAAAATGTTCGTTGTGACGTTGGGAATATAATTAAACAAAATTATACGGGTCACCTCTGGTATAGTGGTTAGTATGGCAACCTACAATACTGAAGGTCGCAGTTTCGCTCCCAGCGGTGGCCCTAGGATTTTTTAATGGGATGGTTAGGGATGGTTAGGGATTTAGAATAATTTTGATTGGCGCCTTTGAAATTTACTTGAGAGGGTATTTTTTAGCGTTCCCGTATATAAGTGATGGTTATGTCAATACTGGTAAATTTTTAACAATTAACTAGGAAATCCCTAAATGGTCGATTGAATTATTATATTAGGGGAGAGCGGGGTTGGTTGGCTATTGGATTATATTTTCCGTCGCACCTGTTGTGAAGGCCCCACCATGGTACCATGTGACCCGCTCGACCTCGGGAGTCTTGTCCTGAGTTTTCAATCCGATGCTAACAGTGTAGATAAGTGTGTGCTTCATTGATTGATTTTACAACATTTAAGTAAATTTTTATATTATCAGAAAAGTTGGTATAAAGGCATGGAAAAAGATTTGCCTCCCATTCTGTTCACATAGCCCCAAACTCCTTTGAAAAACCTAACCTTTCGACTAACCAGTTTCTTCTTTGATTGTTCTCCCCTGTCCTGGCAGTCATCTTTCATATGATCTCTCCTGCGGGGTTAGTTGGCTCTCTTCAACTTTTTTTTGGCGCAGTAGCAATTCACAAAATCAAGGTAAACATAATCAAAAGTGAAACTACCGCTTGTCTTTAGTTCCAGCGAGGAAGATGAGAGCAATTTCTCTTATGCAAAAAGTGGCGACAGTCTAAACTTTTATCTTCTTCTATTGTCATTCTATTTTCCCTTAAAAGCTGTTAAAACTCGATTCAAAATTATTATACCATTATAGTGTTGCTTTTAATAACAATAATATGTGTCAGGCAGTACTTGAATGAGATGGCTAAACAAACCCACCTTCTAGGCCAACCTGCCCTACATAGGGGGTATATTGGCATACTCTGGATTGACGAATTCTTCAATTTTCTATGATCTAGAAAATTCCACTATGTTGTGGAAAAAATACTTCAAGTACTCTAATACTTGGAGTTTACAGTGGTATCAGCCCCATTGGGATTATATTAACAGGAACGACTCAACAATCAAAAAAGTGAAAACTGTTGCCAACCAACCCCGCTCTCCCCTACTTTAATAACAATAAGAAATAAGTAATAATAATGATAATTTATAAATACATATTTATGGTCACGGAGCCATTCTTCTTGTTTTTCCGAGCTTGCCGTCTCTAGGTTGTCTAGCCGGCGACATCTAGGGCATCAGAAGCCTTGTGATTGATAGTCGAGTTAACGATCGCGTATGTATTGGACGTTAGTGACCCTACTAGTAAAGGGACTAGTAAAGTTTAATTATAATATATACTATGTAATATATTAAAATTAAACTTTACATAGTATATTATAATACTAGATCTTAGTAGATCAGTGACAATGTAATAGTCCTGAAAAAACGTTATTAAAAGTAGATCAAGCGTAATAAAGAAATGACATATATATTTTTATATATAACAATTGTATTTACAGAAGAATGGTGATGTAATACAAATATTTACAATGGATAATCCCATAAAATGCAGGATAACCCATTGAAAGAGATTCCTTCATTTAAAGCATAACCCTATGCAGACCAAACTCTCCCTCACTACCGTGAAAAGGTAAAATCAAGTAGAAAATTATAATAGAATTATAAAAATCCAAACCAACAAAGATTCAAAAAAAAAAAATTTCTCGAAATTTGGTACCCTAAATAAGTATGTAGGGGATAGTTGCCTATATTGTACCACTTTTTCCAATTTAATTTTTATTCCCAATATGACTTCAATTATTCTTTAACAAAATATTGCTACAGATACTTAGTAAAGTCCCCCCTCCGGTTAATCAATTTTGATGAAATTTTTACAGTCTTATCTCGGGGATATAAATAGATCAAATACTCAGTTTAATCAAAATCGTTAGAGCCGTTTTTGAGAAAAACGTAAAAAGTTATTAAATAAACTACCCCCCCCCTTTGAGCAATTTTGATGAAATTTTTGCTGTCACATCGCGGGCATATACTTATACTAAATACCCAATTTCAGGTTCCCACGGTTTATAGTTTTTGAGCTAGTCTGTTCACACACACACACACACAGACCATTTCGCGAGTCTTGGTCATTTCGACTCAGGGGGCACCAAAACGTGTATTTTCGTTGAAAACCGGAAGTCGAAATTTTTCACGATCGCAATACTTCCACTTACTATATATTTCATATATAGGTAAGTGAAAGTAAAAATAAGATTTTAGTTTTAAAATGTAACTTTATTTTATGAATCTCAGACTTCATAACAAAAATAACATTACTACAACACACAACAAGTAATTGAGTGTCAAGATAAACTTACAGAAATAAATAGCAGTAATAAAAATAGTAATTAATTGTGTCCTCCATTACTACAACTTCACAAATGGCACAAAAACATTTTAGCACCCACTTCTATTATAATAGGCCTACCTGATGTTCTAGAGACTGGGGATGAAGTAGAGGGGTTATTTTGACTAACTTTCTTTTTCCTAACATCTACTTTCTTCTGGTACGATTTGGGCAACCATTGGAGGTACGATATAGGCAACTGGGAGTTTTTTTAACATAAACTTATTTCTTACCTAAAAAAGAGCCACAGCGTGGTCTGCCCGTCCAAAATAAAGCGAATTAGTTGTGTTTCAAGGATCCATCTATTAATAACCAGTGATCCTACCTATTTGATCACAGTGGCCTTACGATTAACAGCTGAAAACTACACCAATCTGTGGCAAAACGCAAAAACTCGCCTTGATTCTCAACCAAAATAGTTATCAGCACGAGGTCCGTTGCTCACTTGTTAGATCACTGGACTGTTTCTTCCTACGTCGTGATATCGCTCCAGCATCACTAATTCTATACAAATTCGCGGTGGTATGATTTAAGAGGCGGTACAATATCGGCTACTCTCCCCTATGAGTTAAATTTAGTGAGCTATAAGTTTACTAATGCCACATAATTAATACATTTGTACAAAATAACAATGGATTACATATAACCCGTTATTGTATGGGGTAATAATCTCTTAGTGGTCTTTTCACAGCCCCTAACGACTACTTAAATCTACCAGAGACCGAGTGTCAAGGGAATTAAGTCTCGTGGTTATCGAGAAATAAATTTTAAATGACCTAAATGAAAAGCGAATTCACAAAGATCTGAGTACTCAATGACTCTTGCGCCAAAACACCGTTCTGGCTAGCATATACTTAAACTGAAGATAAATAAATAAATTGCGTTTCTTATTACAATATAAAATGTTATTATTTTCTTTGCGAATGAAAATGATTTTTAAAAAATAAACTATCTTAAATCATGAATTTTGTATGGAACTGATTCATTTTCCACACCATTGCTTTGTGTCGTATATCTTTCCATGCAACTCTTTAACTTCAAGATTCTAATGGTTTCTAAGACGTCCATTTGTCATATTTTTTTCCTGGGCCGTGGGTAGATTCAGGTAAGGAAGAATCATCAATTTTTCATGAAGTAGAACTATTCAGACTTTCCAAAACCGTTAATATCTTTTATATTTATTTTTCGCTTTTTGTACTCATCTTAAAAAGTCAAGGCTTTATTTATCTTACTCAAATAACTATTCTATTTTATTTAATCTTATTTTTATCCTATTATCAAATGTAAAAATGTTAAATAGTGGTAGGATAGGGATCTTTAACGAGTACCTGACATCGTACAGGCTCGGGACCTCCATTTTATGCCCTATTCGAGGGACTGCATGGCAAAGGATTTTTTACTCCCATTAAAAAATCCTACGGCCACTGCTTGCTGCGAACCTGCGACCTTTAGTATTTTAGGTTGCCATGTTAACCAATATACCACAGGATACCCCGCTATTCAAGTGGTATAAAGCGTTAAGTGGAAAAAATTTTTGAAAGTAAAAAAAATCAAAACTGAGATTTCTTCGAATTGTAGATTTTTAAATACTCCTTGACTCATCCAAAATGCTATGGCCGCTGTTTTTTTTTTTTTTTTTTTTTTTTTTTTTGCATGTTGATTTGCTGACTTTTTTAGATCAGTACCTGCCAACTCAGCCATCTTCATATCTCATCAACTCGAGCCTCTGCTTTCCAGTTAGTAACTCGTTGCTCTACACCATTTCTGTTGATTCCATCTTGCTTTGTGGCCTACCGTGATGCCTCTAGCCAAGTTCTCAGATATTCATTTTTATACTAATCACATATGTTCATCTTTTATTGATATTTAGCGGTAAAAAAAAAAAAAATTATCTTAGGTTTTTTTATTTTCTATACAAAGTGAAACACTCAAAAAAAAAATTGAAAGCACTCAGGGAAGAGGTTGGAGGAGGGTAGGACTATTAAAGACGGGTAGGGATAATTAATTATTAAAGTCTTCGAGAAATTAATCATTATTTCTTAATTTTGTTAATAAATAATGTTGTTATTAACAATTTAATATCTTCGCTTATAAATTTATAACAAATCTACCTAATGCATGAAGTGAAGTGGGTTTAAATATTTTTCAGAGAAGATTATTTCTTTTTCGCACATTAAAAAAAAAACAATTGTATATAAACATACATAACAATCGAAACATTAAACATTACAATTTTATAGCTCATATTTTTTACTCACCCAGAATTTAAAAAAATAAATTAAAATTTGTTGAAAACATCAACATGTGTTCACCGATCCTCATTAACAACAGATATTTGGGGCTTTATGAACAACCATTTTTGTTGGACCCGAACCCAACTTCCGGAAATAAATTGAATGAAGAAATAAAATTTTTCATATTTTTATTTATTATGAGAGGAATTATTCTCATCTTATTTCCTTGAAATGGTATATAATCTTAATGATGTGGGTATGAAGAGTTGTAAATTAGCTTTCTTTCGGATATAGCAACGCTCATTTCGTAAACAGAAAAGTTTTTTTATAAATGGCAGGGAAAACAAAGTTAAAAAAAAAAATCACGTCCATATATTTAAAATTTTTATTTCTATTAAAATTTCATAAATTTAAGAAATTCTGGATTCTAATCTGATTAGATTTTTCTTAAAGAAATAAAATTTATTTTGCTGGCTTTACTAGAAGAGTTTGTGGTTGAACAGGATATGTGTGGGGGGTGCGTTTGAAATAAATAACGTTAATAAGCAGGTATTACATTTTTAACTGTGCCGACGTTTCTATCCAAATTTCAGGTCTTCATAGGGGCTAAATAAGAAAAACCAGACATTACAATATTATGTTACATTAAACAAAATTAAATAGTTATATTAATTGAATAATTTCTCTTATTGGTTGTTGTCTAGTTTTTCTCATCTAGCCCTGAGAACCTGAAATTCGGGTCGAAACGTCGGTCCATTAAAGATGTTATACCTGCATTTTAGTGCTACTTATTTCGACCGCACCCTTCAACCATTCTTCATCATTATATCTGCGGTACACTATCTTCCACTATCAGTTATAATTTTATAGTAGTATATAAAAAAAAAATAGATATAAAATAAAATAATATTATTTGAATTACTGTAATCAATATTATTTTTTCACGTGATAAAACGAGTCGAACGATAAATAATAATCCAGAAAACCAATAAGGGCACACGCATAAAAAAATTGAAATGCGCGCAACACACAACTTTCACTTACCAACTTATTAGATTAGAAATTGACGTGTGTCTTTAAAGGCGTACTCCGTATGTTTGGCCTCAACGTGTTTTATAAGTTGACGGAATATTTTTCTTTTTTTCTCCTGTATATATTGATTTTTTTTCATATTTCATAATTAGCCCTGTCTTATTTTTAGGCGAAACGAGAGACAGATAATTTCTCCATATAAAAGTACATTATAGGAAAACAAAAAAGGCGCCTTCCCCATTTAAGCCCCCTCAGAACATTTTAGTACTGATAAAATTTACCTGATATTACTGGAGTTTTGATTTTCATTAAACATGACGAATTTAATCAAAATCATTAAACCTGTTTTTGAGATAATTGAAAAGAGATAAAAATTGGAAAAAAAAGTTATGAAATAAAGACCCCCCTGCTTTTCAACAATTTTGATGAAATTTTGGCTGTCACATCGCGGGCATATTCATACACCAAATACCCAATTTCAGGTTCGTACGGTTTATAGTTTTTGAGCTAGTCTGTTAACGTACACACTCACACACACAGACCAATTCGCGGAACTTAGTTATTTTGACTCAAGGGGCCCTAAAACGTGTATTTACGTTTAAAATCGTAAGTCGAAACTTTTCACGATCGCAATACTTTCCCTTACTATATATTTCGTATATAGGTAATTGAAAGTAAAAAATAAATAAATAAAACAATTCTATTTCGATTTTTTTCTTCAGAGCTCTTATAATTATTTTTAGGACACCAAAATCGTCCTGTTTGCTATTAATTGAGATGTGATTACTAGGTCACTTATAAAATCGTAACTAAAGTATTAGCAAATAGATCATTTAGTGTATTCAAAAAAATAATTATAAGAGTTCTGAGAGATGGGGACAAAGCTAAACCGAAATCTAAATGATGTAATGTTAAAATAAACATATTGCCAAAAAACAAAATAAAATAAATTTATTTCTCGAACCCTCAGGTGTGGGTTGTATATTATTTTACATGAGCTACAGTCACCAACAAAAGTTTGGTTTTAATCGGTCACATTAGCGATACACCCCCCCCTTATTGCAAGATATAAATATTTAACGTTTTAACGAATCACGTTCATTTAGAAGATCCCTCCAGAGTACTAATTCCTAAATAATTGCTCTGGCCTCCACACTGCAGATTTAGATTGAAGTTTTCGGATGGTATAGAAAATATATTTGGAGGAATCTAAATTACCCTGGAGGGCAGTGAAAAATGCCTGGAGCAAGGCGGTGGGCCGTCCAGTGGCGACCATATATCACATCACACGACAGCCCTCACTGCACCAGTTTAGTCCCACTCTAGCACAAAAAGAGGAAGCCGCCAATAACACTCTAACAATTTTGCAGCAGGGGATTGTAGCTTCCGAATCCTAGTAACAATCCAGGTCACGCCTGCGTTGTTTCAGAGGTAATCGCCAGTACTAATGTTGTAAAAAGAGTAGAAAAAAAAATCTGGTGCGTGCTCGCAACACACAACTTTGACTTACCAACAGTTTTGTTACTTGCCACTTCTTAAATGTACAGAACGGCTTTAATTATGAACAATGGTCTGTCATTAAAGGCGTACTCCACATGCGTGGCCGCAACGAGTTTTATGAGTTGACTGAATAATTTTCTTTTTTTCTTCTCTATATGTTTTCTTTATTTTAATCATGTCTCATATTTAGCCATTTCTTATTTTTAGGCGTAACGAGAGATAGTCGATTTCTCCATACAAACAAAAACAACGATACTTTATTGGAAAACAAAAAAGGCCCCTTCCACATTTAAGCCCTCTCAGAACATTTTAATAATGATGAAGCTTACTTCATATTAAAGAACACCTAATTTTCATTAAACATGACGAATTTAATAAAAACCGTTGAAGCCGTTTTTGAGATCATCGAAAAAAAGGTAAAAACTGGAAAAACATTATGAAATAAAGTGCTCCCTCCGTTTGACCAACTTTGATGAAATGTTGGCTATCACATCTTTGGCATATAGATGTATCAAGTACCCAGTTTGATCAAAATCGTTAAAACCGTTTTTGAGTAAATAAAAAAAACACTTGAAAATGATACAAAATTTATGAAGTAAAGTCCTCCGGTTGATCAATTTTGATGAAATTTTTACAGTCATATCTCGGGCATATCACTACATCAAATACTCAGTTTAATCAAAATCGATAGAGCCGTTTTTGAGAAAATCGAAAAAAACCTAAAAAGTTACCAAATAAAGTACCCCCTCCCTTTGAGCGATTTCGATGAAGTTTGATGTCACATCGCGGGCATATGCATACACTAAATACCCAATTTCAGGTTCGCACGGTTTATAGTTTTTGAGCTAGGCTGTTCACACACACACACACACACACACACACACACACACACACACACACACACACACACACACACACAGACACCCACTATGATATGATCTAAGTATATGATCTAATTAAATAGTAAATCGTCTTTTTCTAAATTTGTTTCACGACCATCCAGAATAAATATTTGTTTTTCTGCTCTTGTTATTTTTAGCAATTAAATTGTATTATATTTATTATGAAACTAACTAGGATAATAATTATTGCTTATTTTTTTTTTTATTATTTTATATTTAATATTCGCCCTATATAATATATTTAATAATATAAATAACATACTAAAACAGAATAGGCCAGACTCCATGCCTACATGTTGTAACATATAAGCCAATAAAAGACATTTATCTATCTATATCTGTCATCCCAGTAAATAAGTTGTTCAGCCGAAATTAGCCAAAAATGGGTTAATTGGCAAAAAGTAGCCTGGAGGAGTTTTCTTTTTAGAGAACAAATGATTAAGTCAGGCGATCATCTGAAATGTTTTAGAATGGAATAGAATAGTATAAATGTTTATTTGTCAAAGGAAAATTCCAGTATTGTTTTTTTTTTTTTTATATACATTAAGTATATCATTACAAATAGTTATTTTCATCACTAGTACCAAAAGTTGTTGTTTTCGGTACGCTGTCGATTTTAACTGGAAATCAGACCAACGAACGAAAACACACTTTGTTATTGTTTATTTAACGTCCATTTATGCTACTTAGGCTAATCGGACGAAGCTACAGTGGGAGTCCTAAATTTGGCCTATCCAGGTATAATTAGGATAGGGATCTTTAACGAGTACCTGACATCGTACAGGCTCGGGTAGGTTGCCATGTTAACCACTATACCAAAGGTGACCCCGAAAACACACTTTTGGTATGTGTTATGAACAATACTTTTCATCATACTGCTCATAATTGAGTACATCAAAACACATTTATATTTCATTAATAACTTAAAGATAAAATATAAGAAATCGAAGTGATACTTCTTTTTTTTTAAAAAATCTGTTTAAAAACCAATAATAGAAGAAAAGTACTTATATATTTACATTAACATTTAAAGTACAATTCTGATTATTCATTATTTTAAACCTTTGTTTGGCATTGCCTTTTGGAATACTGATAACTTTTGACTAAAGCAATTATTTTCTAACATACTAGCATACTACTTATATTAGAATGAAGCACAGTATAGCTACAAGTAACCGCCATCAAAAACATGTTTACTAATATATATTAGTAGCAGGTAAGGTTAGCGCACCAAAAAGATTTTTCACCATACTACGATGTAATCACCTGTTTTATACACCTAATTTGCAGTCCGAAAGCTACACTTCGCCGCCCTAGGGCCGAAAATGAATATTTCGCCCTAGGGCCGAAAAATCAGCTGTTTATTATTTTAATTCATTCATTTCATTATATACATTACATAAGTTTGTTTTGCTCGTATTATTGTTTAGTTATTTAGTAATTATGGCTAATAATATATCAGAATCTATAAATAGAAGAGCAAAAGAAATCATAGCAGATTTCATAATAACATAATAACATAACATAAAACAATCCATACATTAAACATTCATCATGTCCCCATAACCACAAGATAACCTTCTAACAAAGAGGTACACTTAACCAAAAGAAAATCTTGTTTTTGATTAATGTTATATCGTATTAATATTTATTGTAGTATGGTGAAAAATAGCGTTCGTGCCTCGGGCCAAAGTGCTTTTGCAGGCCCTCGAACTTTTCATAACCCCGACTACGTCTCGGTCAAAAAATATCTCGGGCCGGCAAACGCCCACTTTCGGCCCTTGGTACGAAATATACTATTTCAGGCCTAGGCCCGAAAAGTACTACTTTACGGACTAAACCTACTTAATCAAAATCGTTAGAGCCGTTTTTGAGAAAATCGAAAAAAACGTTAAAATTTATTAAATAAAGAACCCTCACCCTTTGACCAATTTTGATGAAATTTTTCCTGTCAAATCGCGGGCACATACATACACAAAATACCCAATCTCAGGTTCGTACGGTTTTTAGTTTTTGAGCTAGTCTGTTCTCACACACACAGACCATTTTGCGGGACTTGGTTATTTGGGCTCAGGGGGCCCCAAAACGTGTATTTCCGTTGAAAACCGGAAGTCGATTTTTTTCACGATCGCAATACACCCACTTACTATATATTACATGTATAGGTAAGTGAGAGTAAAAAATCTTAAGAATGATTGTAAGAATCGTCATTTATTTAGTTTTTTTTTCATATTTCTACTATTTTCATAAGTTTACTTACGATATTTCGACAAAAATCAGTAATAAAAAGTTTGTCACTATTGTATAATACACCCACAAAAATGCTGTCATAGTAATTTTTATTTACGTTTTTTTTAAGGGACTGAATGTCCCAGAATAAAGTAAAAATTTCCATTTTTATTTTTACACAATTACAAAATTTGTGAAACACAAATTATAGTTAGAATATATTGTTTCTTTTCAAAATATTGAGATTTTTATTTGTTGCTGTTTTCCACGGGAAATTACCTGACCTACATACTACATGTGACATGTTAAACAGAAAGTGTTTGCAAGCCTCCACACTAATCTAAATAGATTTAATTGTCAAAAATTACACCCCAGAAAACCTAATAAAAGACTTTAAATAAAAAAAAATAAAAAAAATCTGAAAAATTTCATCATCCCACCCTTCCAAAAATCAATAATAGATATTTTTTTCAAACATTTCATATGTAATACCACTGTTCATTGAATATACAGCGTAATGTCGGTAAAACCACCTTCTTGCAGAAAAGATATAGGCAACATTATCGATGTTTTAATGATAATTAACAAGCTGTTTATGACGTATCATTAAATATTTTTTGTCACGACAAATTACGAAAATAAGAAAAATGATTGCGTTATCTTATCAGCTGAATATGGGGGGGGGCGCTATCTACTTTTTATTTTGCGTGTTATGTTCCTTCGTGACATGGCGGCAGTGAAGGGCCTACACGCTTCTGTAATTACCTTCTTAACTTTTCAAAAATAACAAGAGTATATTTTAAAACTTCTTGTATAAGCCAAAAAGAATATTTAATACTATAATTTTGTTTATAAAATAGCAATTTAAAGAATATAAAAAAATTGCTCAGATGGAAAACCAAAATAGTTTATACTTCTCATGAATAGACAACCATCGTATGAAGTAATAAAACTTCAATGAGAAATAGCTTACAAACCTAATGAAATAGAATCTTATACAGGATCAACGTTTAAAAGGATCTCAAAGGTAGATTAAAACTACTTTAAATAGAGTTCTTTATCACAAGTCTAAAACAGCTTACAGTTAATAGAGCTTTCAATAGCAGGTTGTAGACTCTTTAACTAAATCGAGAAAAAAAAAACTAATCAAACTATCTCTGGCTAGAGTAAGTAGATGCTTGATTAAATTTTATATCATAAGGAAATCTTTATGTGATTCGGTTACTACTCGTTTACGTTTATTTATTAAGTTTATGTTTAATAGCTTTCAATGAAACATTCATATTTCTACACTTATACATAAAAAGAACAAACATGAAGTTTTTGGAAAGAAATTTGGAAGCTTTATGACCATCAGGGGGGATGTATTAGATCTGTCTAGACGGCTTATTATTATTATGTTTTTTTATTTTTTATTAATCTTGGAATGAAAATGTTGTTGGAGACGCCATAAAGAAAAATCAGCAGACAAAAATCTCCGACCCCTTGTCAAAAATGCCGGTCATTTGAACACATGAAGAAAAGACGAAAAAAGATTAATTACCCAGTTGAGAATACATAATTAAAATACCATGGAGAAAATAAAATAAAAACTGAATTAAAGGGTTGTGAAATTTAACAACTTTTAATTTAATGAAATGAGAGTATTAATTAAATTAATGTTTGATGTAGTTTGCTTAATGCCACTTTATTCCACTGAGGCCAATCGGACGACGCACACAGGGGTATTTGACCCGAAAAGCTGGCCAAAACTATTTCCTTCCATTTTATTAATTCAAAAGTCCTCAAAATGGCTTCTATATTTGTAATATACATTAAAAATGTTTTTTTAGCACTTAAAAAAATATTTTAAGGAGAACATTTTCATAAAATAAATTTTTAAATAACTCCACCGACTGTGAAATAGGCATCCATGGGTTTACAATTTATGTTGATAATATTTTCTCTTTATGCATTGCACCCATGAAATATGCTTATAACTAATTAAAGATTTATTATCATTTATCTTTTACTATTATTTTAAAAAAATGAAAATAGTGTAAAATAGGTGAATATAAAAAGTTATGGTGATAAAGAAAAAAAATGTGTTTTCCTAACTCATTAAGAATTGTTTAATACCTCTTCGAAACACAACTTATATCCCAGGAAGAAACAAACCAACCTTTCTTAAAAATGCATATTACATTTAATTATTCATTATCCACTTTCCTCATCACTTAATGAACTTTCGGAATCACCACTATCCACCAGTTAAGTTGGTTGGGTGAGACAACATTTCTGAAGTTTCCTTACAAAACCTGATACCTTTTTTCTTGAACTTCTCATACCTGTGATAACTGGATCTAATGTCAATATTAATCTATTAATTACATCCAGATTGCACTCTGTCCGGGATAATTTTCTGGTCTTATTTTCTCTATAAACCCGGAAATGGAAATTTCGGGTTTCTGCTTCTTCCTCAGATAAAAGACCAATATGAAGCAGAGGGCTTTTTATCACTTCAAAACCATCCCTTAAAATTTTGTGAACAGGTGGTGTCATAGCATACCTCCCATTGATAAAGTTTCTCCGTACCCGATGTAAATTTTAAAGTAACAAATAATTTTTCTGAGCGTCCACCAGATCTTGAGCTTTTGATTGATATCGTCCCACTTAGCCATTTCTTGTTGCTGTTTCAAAAATATTTCTTTTCCTTGAAGAAGCATTCTATCTCACTTGGAAATCATGCTTTAAAATGGGTAATTTTGTTTTAGCTCTTTCACATGCTCTATGTTATTACAATATTTCGCAATGAGAAAAAACACCAAAAATTCCTTCTTTTTTTTAAAACGCTAATGTTTTGACTTTTAAAATATGTCAAATAATTCTATTCAGGTTACAGTTATTCTTCCAGAAGATCCTAAAATACAAATAAATGAAAATACAACAAAATTAATTTTTTTTTATTATTTAATGAAATTGACATTTTAGTAATAAAAAATTATAAGTCTCCCAATCGCAACTATTCGCAGAATTTTTTTTCAAGAAACATAATCTACGATAATTGTACATTATCATAAAAAATATTTCGTTGCCCAGAAATGCCCAGAAGTATAACTTTTTAGCCTTCAAATTTAATTTTTAGCTCTAAAATATACCTACCAAAAAACAAAAGGATATTGATATTAGTATTGAATACAAAAAAATTATAACTATCTGGATAACAAGTACAAACCTGGCCTCGAACTATCCATCATATGATAATGCCGATACTTCAGTAAGAACAAAGAAAATTAATACATTTTGTAGACCAATACTTCTGAGCACAGACGAGTTAAAGGATAAGGTCAGATTTGAATTAGAATAGCCGCCGGATTAAGGGCCTGGAAGAGATAAAAATCATCTTACATGATCTAACAGGTCCTCTACTTGAACTTCCAATCATTATTTACCAGAAATTTCAAATTTCAAAAAATGGGTTTTGGCCAACTTTTAGGGCCAAATACCCCTGTGTGCGACGGTACAGTGGGAGTCCTAAATTTTGCCTATCGAGGAATAATTAGGATAGGGATCTTTAACGAGTGCCTGACATCGTACAGGCTCGGGACCTTCGTTAGGCGGCCAATTCCAGGGATCTATGTTTGACTAACAAAAATAACATTTAATAAACTTAAAATACACTGGTTCTCCTGAAACTTAAATACATACACATAATTACAAGTAAAATAATGAAAAAAAGTTTAATGAACGATGGAAAACAAACTCTATATGCAAAAAAAAAATGAATAAAAATATATAATTTTGGTTTTAAATAATGGAAATTTAAATTTTTAAATTAAAAATTAAAATTTTTAAAAAAGAATTTTAAATAATAATAATTAAAAAAATTTTTTGAAATTTATTTCAAGACAGCTAGAGTTATTTTAACATTATTTATAACGGTTACCTGGCAATAGTTAGGATCGGATCAGTTCTAATTGTAACTTCGATGATCGCTGACCCGTTAATACAGAAGAACGGTAACAGTTTCTTTAAAGTGACAATTCCTTTCACACCTTGAGAAGCTCCGAGAATTCCAGTGGTGGGGAATAGCTTCCAGCTGGTGCACAAACGGCGATTGTGTGATCGATACGAGTATCGATGATCGGTAATCGATCAGTCCCAGTTATTTAATTTTTCAAATTTAAACATTGCTACTAGAATTGAAACATATTCGTAATTTAAAATTATTATTATATTAAAAAAATGTCTACTCTCGCTTCGATCAAAAAAAGAAAATCTATCAAAATCATTTATGAACGAATTAAAACTTCTCCATTTGCCCAATTCAAAGAAAAAGATAATTTAAAGGAAACAAATAAAGAAAAAAGAGATTAAATCTAACTGGCCGGGGTATGAGTTAACTACAACATTTCTATTCCATTATCGATAAAAAAACATTAGCTGAGCAAATCGCTTGGTTTTTGATCCATTTTAAACGCCCATGGTGGTCAAATAACTAAACAACGTTTAATTTAAAACTTCGTTCCAAAACCTCGACCGGGCCTTAATCCTTAAGGGCTTTGTAACATCAAACTAAAAAACATAGGCAGCGTGGAGTAATCATAAAAGTTAAGAAAACCGCGAAAGCAATTAATCTAGCAGTGCATTCCCAGAGTTCTTTTTTTAAACAAACTTTAGCGTATCGGATCATACTCAAAAGAAGAATGTATTTCTCTCCAGGAACATTATGTTGCCTCATATGAATCTGTGAAGAAAGCCGTTATAATTAAATATATATAATTCCATCGGATCCTATATCTAAAAATAGTCTAAACTTTAAAGTATTAAAAAAAAATAAAAATGAAAGTAAGCCTTGTTTAAAGAAAAAGCCAAAAAACCTGCTGATTGTCGATATGCCATGGTAACAGGTGCGGATTCAGAAATGAATTTAAAAAAAAAAAAAAAATGCTATCAAACTGTCCAAAATATTTTTCTTTAAAAATGTTTCTATATTAAGCAGATGAGCTTAGTAATTCACTCGAACTTGTTTAGCAAATAAGAATTTTTTTTTTATTGATAAAGAAACATTATTTCATCATCAGATTAAACGGATACATTACTGACACCCTAAATTATTGCATAATATATTGTACGAGAGATCACAGAAATCACCGGGGAGGAACTGCGGTAATCGAAACATTCCTTATGTTATTTTCATTAGATTTTTTTATGTAGCGTCACAAATTTATAATGATACATTGCATAGTTAAAATTGTTTTTTCCCTAATATCTGCTTTGTTTATAATCATTATCATCATTGGTTTGTTTTTCAAGTCGATATGAGCCCGTCATAGTCTATTTTGCCAGTTATTAATGAAGGAGGAAAATGATTAATGTTCAAAGTTGAGTTACTAAATTGATCAACTATACAACGAAAGATTACTTTACTTTGTAAGATTTTATCAAAGTGTGTCAAAATAGTTTAAAAGCTAAATTATTATTTATTTACTAATACGACATCTTTATAAATAATTCTATTTCATTCAATTTCATCATTATTATTTTTATTTTCATTTATTTATTTATTTTTTTAACATCTCAGTAGAAAAAAAATAACTTACGAAGGAAATGACAAATTTTAACCTTTACATTTAAATTATTTGTCTCTTTATGCCAAATCCAGTTGTTTGTACCTCGGGCTCCCAGCAGATTGTCAAAGCCCAAGGTACTTTTACTTCAAAGCCGGTTCAATAAAGGTAATTGTCGACTGTATAAATTAATGTAAATTGATCAAAGTTACGGTATATTGAGATATTTACAGAATAATGAGGAAATAATTTGTACAAAGGAAAACATTCAATGTTAGATCAATTTTGAACATTAAGAAAATAATAGGATTCTTGATTTTGATGTGGTTGCTAGTGCAGGAGCTGATTTTGCTGTTAGCTATTTCATCTCCCTGTTGTATATTTTTATATTGTATATTCATATCCTTTGTTAGGCTTTTCTACTCCTCCATAATTATGTAAAAATCAGCTTGTACTTAAAAGAGAGGGATCCCTCACAGTTCTGAATAGCAGGGGATGAACATGAAAATTTTCTGGTAGGGTCCAGGGTACACAGCTTATCATGGCCCTTTTGAGATGGCAGCACTTTGGAATGGTGCATTTAAATTTAATTGAGCTGCAGCGGACACCAGTCATTATCCTTTTTAAATATTTTAATGAAATGCTATTATATTTTCAATCGTATTTCAATTAATGGCTAAAAAGAAAAATTTAGAAAACAGACACCGTACTTTCCTTGACGAAATTCAACTTTTTGTGAGAAAATAAAATGAAAAAATTAACTAACTACTGTAATTAGTTCTAAGTATGACCAAGTTACATTTTAATTTAGAATATTATTTCTATAATGTGCTACCAAATGTGTGATTCAACTCATGAGTCATACCATCTATTATTTTTTTATGGAACGCAGGAATCATCACAGCCATTTTGTATCTGAGAGATCAAGAGAGCTAATAAAAATATAATTTAAAAAAAAAAATGATAAGAAGACGCAAAATTGGCCTTGGCCGGGATTTGAACCCGGATTCCCTTATCACTATTAAGGAATTTTGACACTTGAGCCACCTGGCACATACCCTGGTCAAGTCAATCCTTTCTCTTCACGGACTCTTTCCACCGATCTCGCAATTTTTGTGAATTATACGGGAGAGTGCAAAAATTAGTCCATTCTCTGAGGAATTTTCACCATTGTCACCGATTTATAATTTTTCTCTAATTAAAACTGATTATTTTCTTATATTAGATTTCATCACTAATAAACACTGAAATTACTGATAATTAATCTATTCTACAAGAGGAAAACTTTTGTAGACAATATCTCACACACAAAGCAAGCACTTTTTTTCAGTCTGTGATGTATGATCTACTTAAAAAAAAGAAACTAAAATATATAAATAATTGACCAAATATACTATGTAAAATTTTTCTATCGTTGAATTAGGATGTTCACAGGACGAGTCTGAAAACTTAGGAACATGTTTATCTTAGCTACAACAGCTAAATAGCTAAACGCTTTTCTTCTTTAAACCCAATTAAATTCGATATATTTTCTTAATTAATCCAATCTTAAATTGTGGCTGACCACAAATTTCAAATTATTTTTAAATAATTTATTTTTTGAAGAGAAAAGATTTGGCTCCGCCGGGAGTCGAAACCGGGTCTCCTGCGCTACACCACAGAGCTCGACTCAAGGCAGAGCAAATCCTTCCTCTTCACTGATACCTACTCCCCCTATCTCACAAGTTTTGCGAGTAGTAGCGGGAGGTGGACAAATTTTGTCCAATTTATGATACTTATTGACATAAGTCAATTTTTTTTTTAATTATTTTAATTAATCCAATCTTAAATTGTAGCTGACCACCAATTTTAAATTATTTTTAAATAATTTATTTTTTGAAGAGAAAAGATTTGGCTCCGCCGGGAGTCGAACCCGGGTCTCCTGCGTTACATGCGAGGATGCTAACCGCTACACCACAGAGCTCGGCTCAAGGCAGATTTGTCCATCTCCCGCTACTACTCACAAAACTTGTGAGATAGGGGGAGTAGGTATCAGTGAAGAGGAAGGATTTGCTCTGCCTTGAGCCGAGCTCTGTGGTGTAGCGGTTAGCATCCTCGCATGTAACGCAGGAGACCCGGGTTCGACTCCCGGCGGAGCCAAATCTTTTCTCTTCAAAAAATAAATTATTTAAAAATAATTTAAAATTGGTGGTCAGCCACAATTTAAGATTGGATTAATTAAGAAAATAATTTCGAATTTAATTGGGTTTAAAGAAGAAAAGCGTTTAGCTATTTAGCTGTTGTAGCTAAGATAAACATGTTCCTAAGTTTTCAGACTCGTCCTGTGAACATCCTAATTCAACGATAGAAAAATTTTACGATGCGGTTAGCATCCTCGCATGTAACGCAGGAGACCCGGGTTCGACTCCCGGCGGAGCCAAATCTTTTCTCTTCAAAAAATAAATTATTCGAAATTATTTTCTTTATCATGATCCACTTCTGATCTCAATAAATTTGTTACCATTCCCATCATAAACTAACTTTTGTGGTGACCCACACATAATTATTTGTAATTATAATAAGAGGGCTATGATATATATTATGTACGGATATATTAATAAGAATGATTATATTTTGATTTTAATGATTATTGTAATTAGATGGACTGAATCATTGAGTTTATATGAATATGCTAACCAATAACTTAGGGTCAAACGTTGTCCTTGTACCCTAAATCATCCTTATAGCTCCACTCCAAAGACCCTAAGAACAGTCTCACTCACTTTTCATTGTCTGTATATATGTATATATTATTTCCAATAATAATTTACTTCCACTGCATAATCTGTTAATTTTTGCATATGTTCCTATTATCCGATATAATTAAGATCCACGGACCTTTTTATTAAACCTATTATTATAATTAAACAAGGGACATGGCAAAATTTAGAAGAGAACGTCCTGGGGCAACCCAAGCTTCAATACAATGGATACCCTAAATTGAAAAATTAAGGTGAAAAACCTGGTGATTGAGCCTTGTTCAGGAAAACCTGGTTGTCCCCGAAAATCATGTGTTGTAGTAGCACAAGTTTTTTCTCAAGAATGGTCCATTTCTCATTTCATTTGATTTTTTAATATTTGCTACATAAGCGAATTCACCTTATTTTAGTCCTTTTTATTCTTGTCTATTTTTCTTTTCTTTTTTCTTTAACCCGCCGTTGGTCGCTTTGTGAGCATTTTGATCACACTTGCCGAAAATCTTGTGTATTTCGCTTATTTCTTTTTATTTAATTCTGACATTTTTTCTATTTTTCATTTATACATTAACTCACTTTAGGAAGTTGTTTTTAAAAAAAAACAATTGCCGCCCTAAGCCACTATAAAGCGTTTTGTTCGAAAAAACGGGAGCGTGAGCAAATTGCTCACAGCGCGACCATCGTGACACAGAACTGAGCCACGGTGCGGGCCGCTCCCTGACCGTGTCCATCTCCGCAGTAATTAGCCCAAATCTTGTCAGTAGAGGTTTGTCTTTCTTTGATGAAATATTGTAGCTGTTCCGTTTGGTAGTTTACTTCGGAAAATGAGTGGAACAAGACGTGCTCGAAGCTATTACGGCTTTTGGAGGATAATCCGGAAGAAATAAATTACTAAGTATTTTCGGCTCTTCTCTTAGGTTTTTTAATAAAAGGTTAGATTAATTTATATATTTTTGAGTAAAATGGGGTATTTCATTTTTAGATCATTATTCCTGGCTTCTTGAAGTTGAGCAAAGTGGTAATACTGGAGGTCATATCTCCAGTCTTCCTTTCGAAAAATCCGCCGACTTGCCAGAACTAACTACTTCTTTTTTTAAACTAAAAATATTGTGAAGAAAGCTGCTGAAAAATAATAGAATCTCCAAAAACTGAGGTGTGAGCAATTTGCTCACGCGCGACCAACGATGTCCCACGGAGGGGCGCGACCAGCGCCGGGTTAAACCTATACCTACTTTATAATTTACTCCCCTACGACTTTCATATGTAAATGTAAAGACTACCCGCGGTAAAAACCATGGCACTCTATATTACAATTAATTCCCAGGTTTTAATTAGCTGTGAAGTTAATGGCACTGTACGATGAAAGGACTTGAAGGAGGTCAAGCACGGTTCACTTTTGATCAAAGAGGGACTTTATTCAATTTGTTGCTTAACTGTTTGATCTCATCCTCTCGGTGTAAATGAAGTATGGTCGGGTAGGCCTCTCTTCACATTCTGTTTAGTGATATAGTCGAAATTATCCTCGTTAATAAATGAATAAACATTTATTCAGATTACATTTAATTTTTTACAATATTTGGGGAAAATGTGATCTCATTTTTATATGTACATAAGTGAGTGATGTAAAACTGTCGAGACTATCGATAGTTTTTTAAACTTGCTCAAATTGAATGGTTTGCTTATACATTCTTTCCAACTTGATGGACAATAAATATAAAAATATACAATAAAAAAAAAAACAAAAAACAACTGAATGCCTGCCAGTTCTTTTACTCGAATATTAATTGGTTTATGGCATAAAAATAAAATCATAGTTTTTTTAACAAAATATTTTCGACTTCAATAAATCAACTGCTTACCTGAGACATTATTTTTAAAGTATGCACGTTCTAAGGTATGTCTAGACAAATGTCAAAACAACGACCTTTTTTCATCAAAAAGGTATAGCTAAAAGTATAGCTTTCCTTTAAATACAGTTTCTTTAACATGTAACAAGTTTAGTACAAAATATCAATAGCTGGTTAAAATTTGGAAAAAAAAAATTGGATATAAGTAAGATTATATAGTAAGTATTTTTAGTTAATTTAGATTAATCTCAATAGTTCCATTATTATAATGAAGAGTGTAATGGGTATGTATATATATTTGTAGCAATTAGCACTTTTACATTATGGATTGATAAAATATTTGTTTCACTATGAATATTATCATCGGTAAAGAATCATTAAAAATAAATAGAATATTGTTTTCTCACCAATGAAAAAATTAAATTTTATTTATAATTACATTAATTTTTATTCCTCGTAAAATATTTAAGCGATTTATATTTAGCTCATTCCTATTTATTAAATTGGACTTTAATAGACCTTTGTTACTACATTAATTACTCAAAGAACTATTAGAAAAATTTCTTCTCTATCCTTTTTTTTTTTTTTATCAGAAATAGCACTGAGGATGGAGGCACAATAAAATGGCCTTGGGCTTCAGACGAGAAAGAGAGTGAGATAGCAGGGGGAAATGAAAATATTCAGAGGAAAATATTCGACTAATTAAAAAATATCTTCTTTTCCAGTTCTCTTATTTTTATTTTTATTAAATAACTTGTATCCTTAATCATTATTTAGAGCGTTATTCTTCAAGAGAAGGGCGTTATTAAACCATTCAAATATTATTCCATCTACTCAAAGAGATTATTAAATGGACTGTCAAGGGCACATATAAATGAGGTTGCAGACATATGAATAGTTCCAGAAATATTTTTGGGTTGGATCCTATACCTTGGTATGTATAGGATCCAACCCAAAAATATTTAAGAGGTGGAAAACTCTTATTAATTTGTTATTAGTGACTAATAATCAATCAATAAATATTCTTAAGCCATAAAATTGAGGAGAGGGTGGGGGATTAATGTATTATTGTATGTCCCCTGGCTCCGGGTTTTGAACTTGCTATCTTCGGGTTACCAATCATATGTTGCCATGGGCGAAGCCTATTTCCTAACGCGTTTGCTGAATCAGCCATCCCGCCACCCTTAAATGGTAAGAGTTGTTCAAATTAATTTTTGTGCGGGTTGGTCGAGCGATGCATTGTTAGTAGAAGATTATATGCTTCTAAATCCGATTGGACAATTCCCATTACGGTACAGTCAATAATTTCCTTTAAATATTTTTTTTTTTACACTGGTATTTTTTTATTAAAACATGTACCTATCTTAAAACTATCAGGGTGGGGGGATGGCCGAATGAGCTAACGCATTAGCATAGGAGCGTGCCCCCGATAACATATCATTGACAATGCTATGATAGCCGGTTCGAAATTAGGAGGCACTGGATATTTAATCCCCTCCATCTCCCCTGGCCAGAGAAAACCCCGAGTAGCCTAATATGCGAGGTTGGGACTGAACAAAAACAAAAAAAAACTATCCAACAATATATGCCTATATAAAGTATTGTAACAAATTTAATCACGCCCCTGAGGTAATTTAATGTTGTTTTTTTTTTAATGTTTGTTGACGTTCTGTGATTATATTTAAATATTTGAGATATTTACAGAAAATAAAAGTACAAACCAACGTATTTGACCCTTTTTTAACATGAAAATGATAGATTAGTTAGCTGTTTCTTATATTAATCTTATATATATATATCTTAGAATATAGATTACAAATCATTGAAGGGCCATGTATGTATAATATACATAATGTAATATACATAATATAATATACATTCTATATACATCATTTATTATTATATTTACCACTAAACGAATTTTATTTATACTCGTACATTGTTCTTTTTTCTTTCTTTTTTCGTTTTTTGTCTTTTTAAACTTTTTTATACCATTTTATATAAAAATTTGAGCTGTTGTTGGATATTGTTATTATTATGCTGCTGTTTTTACTCCATATTATTAATATTTTACCTAGTTTTCAAATTTTTAATTATTACATAATTTTTAGACGCCAGTTAAGCCTATAGGCGGGCGCAAGCGACGGTGCTGCTACTTTACAGGAACTAGAGAAACGTGGATAGGAGGCGGTCCATTACCTGGGATTCATAGGGTTTTGGGCGTTTTTAATTTATTTTTCCATAATTATAACCCGATTGAGCAAAAAATCATTTGAAAAATGTCTAATAGTTATTTCTCGGTCCCTCAGTGTTCAATTAAAAAATCAAAAGACGTGTCATTCCATTTATTTCTAAAAAATAAAAAGCTTCTTAAAGAGTGTATTGTAAAATTAAGAATAGATAAGCCTCTTTCGAAACATATGACGATATGTAGTCTTCATTTTAAAGAAAGTGACTATATTTATCCAGGTAAATATTAGTATTTGACATTTTATTATTCCAAAATGTTAATTTTATGCAAATAACATAGGGACCATAGTGTCTTATTTGTTTTTGTTTTTTAATTTTCCTCATTTTTGTCTTACATCCGTTGTTCTTAATTGTTCCAAGTTTTCAATGCGAAGCCTGAAAGTTTTGACAAATAAATAAATAATACGAAAAAGAATCTAAGCTGTCATAACAATGATTGTATGAATAGGTAATTAATGTTATTACTAACCGAAAAACTTAGAGTAAAGTTACAATGATGTGTTTGCATTTACCAGAACTACCAGCTTTACACGTACAAAGACAACAAAATTGCTTTTTATTATTAATAAATTTGATTTCCACTTTTATTTGATGAGGCAGTCCTTTTAAGATTGCTAGTTTGAAGGCACAAGACTTGCAAAATAACTGTTTTTTTACTTTTAGATATTATTCCACATGTTATTATGTGGTTTGCATGAAGTATGGTCTATCCCCGTTCTTTCCGACATTTTGCAAAACTGCTAGCGAACCCTATTGTCGATTGCGCCAGCCTATAGAGACAAAATGTAATAAATGTAAAAAAAAAAAAAAAAAAATTATGTTTCTTTGTATATACATAAGTTTTATTAGTATTTAGAATTTAACAAATAATCTATAGAAGATAAATGAGCATGCTTTGTATTAGCAACCCAACATAATTGGGCAGCATCACCATTTTCAATAAAGCGTTTCTCTCTCTTGGTCGAAAAACTTAATATTTTACGAATAAGCCTTAATAATTTTTAAAACTAAAACTATTAAATGCACCATAGTTCATTAGGGTTTAAGTAAGTTCTTATAAGATTTAGAACCATATGATCTATCAAGGACAAAACTCAACCTACTTTCAGCAATATTAATTTGAATAATTTCTCCCTGAAGTGGAATACAACCTTTAATTTGGGCGTACACGTCAGAACTCGAATTTGACTAATACTTTTATATTTCCTGTAATATATGAGGTAAAGGGGTGATTAGAGGTAGAAAAAATAATAGGAGAATTTTTTTTATAAAATAGATGAATAAGAAAAATGATTTTATTTATGAATGCATACAAATTATTTTCCTAATACAACTATTATTTGGTATCTAACTAGATAATTTTCTCTAGGGTTCACTAGTTCGATACATATTTTTTTATTATTTAATATAGAAGTTAATACGCATCACGAGTATTATAATAAAGTTACAGCTCTATTTTTACTGATCATATGGGAAATGGCGTCGTTTCTTTTATGATATCCTGAAGGGAAGGAAGATCCCTACTATAAAGCCCTGCGGGGTTATAAAGAGACCAAGTTACAGAGTTAGCAGGGAAAGAACAACACGAAGATCCTCTCGTTTGATTAAAAGTTAATTTCGGTCCGTTCGAAAAGTAAGTTATTTAACGTTCCCCAGCCGAGTTCGACCAAACATTGTGAAAGATTTAAAAACCAACCGGGACGTTTTCAGTTCCCAGGTTTTTGTCGTTCTTTTTATAAGTAAGCGAGGCAAAGGATTTAATTACAACTCTCTCTTCTTTATATGAATGAAGTAGGTGCTTATTTTTTATTAATTTAAGTTATTGAACAAAAATTTATTATTGCATTTATAAGTTATTGAAATAAGAAGCCGTATTATTGCAATTAACACCTAATTTATAATGCAGGATGATTAGAAAATAAAATGGATGAAATAAACACAATAGTTGCTTTGCAGAGGTTAAATATTTGCGATATTATCAAAAATATGAGTAGGGTAAACCGTACAGTTGTTGGCACCCTTAAGACTAAATTTCAGTGGTGACATTAAAAAGAATACTTCTTGTGAAGGGATCTAATTGAAACTTCCTATAACTCCTCTTTATCTATCCTTATAAGCACTCAAGAGTTTTTTTTGGGCTAAAAGTTCAATAGTTCTACAATATGGCAATATTCATTGTTAAAAGTGCGAAATCTATTGATTGGCACCCAGTGGATTTAATTGTTAAATCTTCCATATGGTTAGTTTGTTAAAGTCTTATTTCATAGTTGAATTAGAGGACCCTTCAAACATTAGACACATGCATATCTTGTAATAAAATTAGGACTTGTTTACCTATTTCTTTAAGTTAAAGTTGGTTTGCTAATAACTTATGGTTTACCCTACTTCTACTATGGCAAATGTAAAAAAAAAAAAATCATCTACTGGTCATATATTTTATATTATCATATAATTACAATAATTTTCGATATTTATCATAGCTGGCATATGGGGACTAGTTTTGTCCAGAAAATGAAAATAGTACGGTAAAATAGATAGACACAAAATACTTTTATTGATATTAATTTCAAAATTTTATGTAATTTACAAACGTAATTATTGAAATAGCTATTGTGTTCTGTCAGGAGTTCTTTTATACCATAATCTAGTCTTATCCTGTCTTATTAGTAATAATCTAATTAAATATGATAACAATATCTTCGGTGTATCTTGTATTACATTATCTAATTATGAAATGCAGTGATCACTATAATCCAAGCGTGATATTTATCATTCAATAACGAAGGGCCAACACTTATCATCATATACTCATTTCGCAAAGCCTTTTTTTTTTGTCAGTACGCAAAAATTTTTTTAGTACTTGATCAAATATCATGAAATTGAAGCGTTATTTTAAAGCTTTCCTTAACCGCTACACCGGAAAAAAAAAATACAAATCACTCATTTTGCCTTAGATAGCGAGTTACAAGCGCAAAACCGCGGTTCCTGAAAATCAAAATGGTCATAGAAGCTTCTACGTTGTCTTGATCTTTAAGGTTTTCAAGGAGAATATTTTCGGTCATAAATATGTTTTCGATTAACCCTTTCCTTTGCGAGTTGTAAGGGAAAAATTAAGATTCTGAGTAGAAATTTCAAAATGGTCATTTAATTTAATTTAATTTAAGGGTAGAAATTTCGAAGGTGTCATTTTTCTCAGTTTGTCATTCATTTTTGGTTGTATACACTTTTCCGATTGTCGGCGTCTTTTACGAGTCACAAGCAAAAACAAATGCGCAATGTACGATACTCAATATAAACGGTTTTCAGGTACTTTTACTGAGTGAGATTTAAGTGGGTCAGAGTGCGACGGGTCAGCTAGTTAAATTAATTAATTAATGTATAAATAATTAAAATTCCGGAAAAGAAAAGAAAGATTTATGTAAGCTTCCTTCAAGTAACTCACTAGAGCTGCCCAGTCTTCACTTTTTAAATATTTGACCATTTCACCTTCGGTCATGGTGACTGCTCCAAAATATTTTTTCCTCATTCCATTTATCATTTTACCTCTACCTAAATAATGAAATTATCTCCCTTCTCTCCAATATGACACATGGAACAATTGTAATTCTTCCCTTAAATAATTGGTTTATAATTCAAGTTGAGAAGTTCACCTCTGCTTTTAAATATGATACTGGTAACCTATATAGATATATAATTATATATCTTATATATTCTTATAAGAATCAATATAATCGAAATTAAAATATTATCGTTTTATTTATTTATTTTTATTTATTTTTTTATTTATTTGTGACTTCAAGGCTTCCCCTGAAGACCTATACTGCCCATACTAACACCCATGGCACTGGGTGATACTTCTCCTACGAAAGAAAAGCACCACCCAGGGCGGGACTCGAACCCGCAGCTCCGGCGCTTTACCGCACAGCCACACCGGTCCCCAAATATTATCGTTTATAGATTAGATGACATTGGCTGATTAATGCTGTATCATGATATATAATAAGGCTAGATTTCAGTGCTTTTAAATTTTTCCTCAATTGCTCTGAAGAATTGAAAACTGGGTTGAAAATGCATTTAACTTTCTCGGACCAATTTACGCATTCTGTAAACAGTAATAATTTCCTTTTGCTCACTTCTTCTGCAGACATATACCACAGACGATATACACCTAGATCTGGATTCTTTAATATTTAAAATGTAGTTTAAACGTAAAAATATGAATCGGTATTTTGGCCTCCATTTATACATCAGGTAATTTGGACTATTTCTCAAATTGTCAATATAAATATTTTCTTAACTACTATATATACTATTTAAAAAAAAAATAGTATGGCAAAACATTTCAAGCGATATTATTTGGATAATCTAAGTAATTTGGGAATATTTTTATAATTAACAGCTCGTTTTTATTTTGCAAAAGGGAAGTATTTATTTATAAATTTGTTTTCTCGAATTGAAAGTAGGCTACAAATTGTTCAAGTAGTGAAAAAGCAGTGAAGAATCTTCACTGGAAAGGGGCATTAGGAATTCAGGAACTAAATCAAAAAGAGCGTAGCCAGTTCATCTTTGTTGATCTTTACAATTCGTCTTCGGTACGGGATCAATGAGTCAAAACGTTCCTTTTAGATTTTTTGTTTTCCTTTACTGAAATTTACAATTTAAAGTTTGCCCATCAGAGCCGAATTCAATTCTGTTGGGATGCTAGACATAAATATCTGTTGGAAACTTGAATTAAAATGTTTTTTCCAAAGATACTTTATATTGAAGACTTCAATTTTTTTTTAACTCTTAAAATATAGGAGGATTTGAATTTTATTTATTTTTCAAAAACATGCTTATCCACTCTATAAAAATATTAAAAAAATATAAACTCAAATTAACTGACCACAGTTATCCGTACACCACGCTTGAATGAATTGTTACTGTGGGACTGTTAATTAATAATTGAAAATTATACTATGTCCAGGAAAATCCTTTTTTACCCAAATAGATTATTTGCGTCCTAAATGTTGTCACGTCTTTTATCGTACAAAGTAACTTCGTTTTCGTCGACAAAAATTGAAAAATCCAAAAATATAGAAGATATATATGACAGTTGATAAATGAACCAATGATATTACAGATTTCATTCCTGGGGTCTGTTTCAGATTAGGTAAGCCAGTTATTTTTTTATAAATAACTATTACATAAAGAAGAAAATACATATACATTGTAAATATAACATTTTAATTTTTTTATTATTTTTTTTTCACTGCATGCTTTTATTTGCACCTGTCGCAAATAATAAACGACACTCTTGAGCAAATGTGATGAAAATTGCTGCATGTTGGCATTTCAAGGCATGAGGGAAGATAGTGCCCAGCAGCACATCATCCCGGTCTTGTTTCAGGAGAGGAGGTCTCTCATCCAACTCCTTTTTAGTCACCTCATAAAAGGCATGTCAGTCGTGGCCATGTCATTAATAAGTCTATTTTTATTTCCGTGCAATTTGATATGAAAGCCAGAATAGAGAGTCCTTATTTGTTCGTCGATAGTTGGTAGTTGTAAGTCTGTATGTAGCGTTTTGTTACTAACGTACAAAGGTGCGTTCGTTACTAGTCGTAAAATTGGAAGGTTTGTAGTTTTTGTTAGTGTGTATTTTTTGCTGATCCATAAATTTGTGAGGCGTATGTCCGAATGGGTTTCAGTTGGTATGAGTATGTATTGAGCTTCTGTCTGATTTTCAATTTTGATGATTTGGAAAATAGTGAGTACAGTATTTTCAGTCGTTTGTTTAAAGTCTGTCTTTTCATCTTGACATGAGGGCCCCAAGTCATCCTTCTGTCAAATATTAGTCCAAGGTACCATACGTTGTCTGTTTGAGGAATTTGGTAGTCGCCGATATGAACTGGAGGGCATGTATCTCATCGGAGTGTGAATGTTATCTTAGCATCAATCTTATCACTATACATTATTATAATTATAATTATATTATATAATCTTATTATTATATTATAATCTTATTACCAATCTTAGCAGGAGTTCCGCAGGGGTCAATACTCGCTCCCTTACTATACATTATATATACACATGACATTCCTACACACCCTGAAACATTAACTGCAACGTACGCGGACGATACAACAATTTTAACAAGACACCATGACCCTATACTGGCTTCATTAAACTTGCAAAACCACCTAATAAAATTAAAAAAAATATTTCTCACTTTGGAAAATGAAATTAAACCATGACAAATCACAAAACATATAACTTAAAAACAGAAATATCCTAACCTCAGATAAATATAAATTACTTTCAAAGGCGAAAATCAGCGATGTTCTTCAAAGTAGCATTCCATCTCATACCTCCGCCTTCATATAAATTCGCATAGATAGGAATCCAGCTTGCTCCTACTTGTCCCACATTCTTCTTGTTTCTGCGTTTGACCGAGGCCCACAGTGATTCGATCCTCTGGGTGTGAGCGCCTGTGGACAAGTCTACGAAATTTTTCGAATGTTTTACAACGTAATGTTTAAATCTAATTCCCTCATTTTCATTTATAAAGACATGTATAAAAATTAAGAAAAGGAGGGCTTGGTAAAGTCTTCACGTGTTCACTTAAATCAAAGATATTCATAACTGAACTGAATTAGAACAATTAACAAATGGTAGGTACATATGGAAAGGTTAGGCAATAAAATGATCCCATCATACTTCTAAATATGTTATTAAGTCAGAGCAATTTTAATGAAATAATCACGGTCACTTAAAAAACTCACTGTCTTACCTAATCCGAAACAGATTCCATTCCTGTTTGATGCATATAAATTTAACTAGAAAAGCCTTGACTGATTTTGAAACATCTGTTTTAGAGTAGTAAGACCACATTTTTTAACTAGGTAAATAGGTATACGCTATTATTATACGATAAACAATTATAAGATAAACGCTATTATACGATAAACGCTAAAAAACGATAAAGAATGGAAAATCCAAAAATCTGAAAAAGATAATGAAAAAAAAAATCTCATATTACAAAAACTAAAAACAACAGTCTGTCTATGTTATGGGAATATACAAAAAAAAGTGTGGTATATAAATAAAGAGTTGGTAAAGTGGGGGGGGGACAAACGTAAAAATGAGAGACCTAAGTAGGATATTCCTGTTTAGTAGGAAACACTAGGGACGTGAGATATGGGGTGGGGGGGGGGGGCGTCATGCCACGCTGATAGGCTACGTTTTTACTAGCGTCAACGGGGGAGTGCTGCATAGACCATCCTTAGAAGCCTCAGATTTTATTGCTCCATCTCAGCCTCTCTCTCTATTCCTCTCTCTCTCCCTCTCTCTCTCTCTCTCTCTCTCTCTCTCTCTCTCTCTCTCTCTCTCTCTCTCTCTCTCTCTCTCTCTCTCTCTCTCTCTCTCTGGGGGATATATTTTATAACAAGTAGTGCTAGGGGGAGGAGTATGGGGGGGGGGGGCTAGTGCTTTAGCCTAGAGTAAGTAATAACTTTGTTAGCACTCGAGCGTTTCAGTTGCAGCAATAGGCACAACTGAATTACACGCGGATATTCTCCTCTAATGCATCGCCTCCGCTAAACTATATCAAGCGTTTACTCAGCTTTAAAGCCACGAGTATATCGGCTTTAATAACCATTTATGTCCAAATGCTTTTCTGTTTCATGCGAATACCCTTCAAACGTGGTAAATTATAAACTAAGTATTATAATTATACTTCGTATTACATCTTCTTCAATCCTTCAATAAATCAACCGAGCAATCACTTTGAAAACGGATAATCTGTTATATCCCAAGTATGATACCTCATTAATTTTTAATGTTACGAAATTAATATAAATAAGCTAAAGACGATAAAAAATTTAATCCGAAATATTTCAGAAATGTCCTCTTTTGCTGAGCCAGTATTTCAAAATGTGTTTAAGTAAAGTGTATGTATTCAGTTAATTTCAATTTTGACGATAAAGAAAAACAGTATTTTGGTCATTTGCCGAGAGTCTGCCTTTTCATTTTTACATGTGTGCCCCAAGTCATCATTAATGGGTCAGAAGGTTCTGAGTGATTGAGAGAAAAGATTTGGGTCCGCCGGGAGTCGAACCCGGGTCTCCCGCGTAATATGTGCGGATGCTAACCACTACACCACAGAGCTCGGCTCCAAGTAGAGCCAATCCTTCCTCTTCACTGATACCTACTACCCGATCATGCAACTTTTGCGAGTAACGGGAGGTGGACAAGGTTTGTCCAATTTATGGTATTTATTGACGTACGTCAATTTTAAATTATTTTATATTAATCTAATCTTAATCTATGGTTGACCACCATTTTAAATTATTTTTAAATAATTTTTTTTTTGAAGAGAAAAGATTTGGCTCCGCCGAAGTCGAACCCGGGTGATCGGATAGTAGGTATCAGTGAAGAGGAAGGATAGGCTCTACTTGTAGCCGATCTCTGTGGTGTAGTGGTTAGCATCCGCGCTTGTAACGCGGAAGACCCGGGTTCGACTCCCGGCGGAGCCAAATCTTTTCTCTTCAAAAAATAAATCATTTAAAAAGGTGGTCAAACACAGATTGAGATTAGATTAATATAAAATAATTTAAAATTGACTTAAATTTTTAAATTTAACAATCATATCTTCTTTACATGCATTAACACTGAAAGAGACAGAAGCGTAAAAATTCATATTATTTCTATACTTGAGCAGCTTTCCTACATACATATATATATATATATATATATATATATATATATATATATATATATATATATATATATATATATATATATCAACTTTAGGAAGTAGGCAGAACTCCTTAAAATTAACAGAGATGCCCTAGTGTGTGGGAAACCTGAGAACTGGTAAAGTAAATTGTTTTGATGGAGCTGGTGAAATAGAGACCCTCTCTGGTCTAGCACTACAGCACTATGTAGTGATGCGGTGTAGCCGTGTAGTGATGGAAAGGTCATAGGCTAAATCTGCGCTTGTTCTCCGGTGTCCTTTCCTCGGCCCTCAATTCCCCGATAGTAATCTCTCAAGTATTTTTCCAGGATCCCCCTCCGTCTATAAGAGGACTACTGTTTTTTTTTTTTTTTTTACTCTCCAGGCCTAAGATACCAGTTTTATTTCAGGACTGACATAAAGTTATATATTGTCTGTTTTTATTACAACTGATTTGAAATAAGCCCTTACAAGCTCTTTTTTTTTTTTTTTTTTTTTTTCTTATTTCAAAAAGAAGAATGTTTATATGGGTAGGTATTTGAGTATAAATAACGCTATTAAATAGAAAAGGAAGGCTTCCTCAAACGCCAATTTACAAGAGTTATACTTAAATAATGACCAACTTGATGCTACTACTAATTTCCATAATCCTCGCTCGATCGAGAATTAAAATCTGTTACGATGCTCAAAACGTAACCTTTCATTACCAATCTACTTAGAGTAGAAATCGATGTGTTCCGATATATATGAAATCTTCATTATGAAATGTCGCTCTAAAACAGTATTTTCTACATTTGTTTACTAGGTATATTTAGTTTGATATTCTTCATAAGCTATGTAGCATTATATCATAACAAATCTCAACATATAACATTCACACTGCGATTTCACACTCGTCTTTCGTTTTATATCGGAGACAACCAAATTCCTCAAACGGACTGGGTAGGTATTATTCGACAGAAGGATGACTTGGGGCACACATATAAAAATGAAAAGGCAGACTCTCAACAAATGACCAAAATACTGTTCTCAATTTTTTCTTAATCATCAAAATTGATTAATAAATGACAATAGTAAAAAATTTTTTTTTCTTAAAGAAGGAAGCACTATACAATAGTTTAACCATTTATTGGCACACTTGCTTAAGAAGAATATATTTTCAAATAAAGAATTCATAAAATTTGTAAATGAATTAAAATATTTCAATCTGAAGAATGATTTAATTTATCCAGTTTTTCAAACAATGCAGTGATAGCAACTAAACCTATAATAAAAAAATATCCCAGGAGGTTAAGGAACCAATTATATATTCATACATCCTGTTAATTTTTTCCTATTTAGATTTAAATATTTATAAAAAAATATTTACTTTATAAGCTAACCGATTAAATATGTATAGACATAAAAAACGGAACATGCTTATCTTAATATTTCAATTATTACGAGACAAGAATGATGACCTATTGAATTGAGCTGTTTGAACAGTTTGGATGTGACCTTCGCCACCGGAGTCCATGTCAACATTTAGAAAGCGAAGGATATGAGTTATGTATGTAAAGTCGAATAACGGAGTTCTTTCCGATCCTCTTCCCATTTGCATATGTTTGCACAACTTCCGTATGTTCGGATGTTTGCTGATATTTCCTTATCCTCTCTTAAAGTAAAACTCCGGAGGTATTTTTGGATACCTGGATAGCTAGATTTTCGGATAGCTGTAAAAATTTATTTAAAGCTAATTTAATACTAGAACACAACTAAAAAAAAGATAAATTAAAATTTTCCGTTAATTATTATATATAAGATCAGAATGAATTATGACTTAATAATAAATAATAATAAAGGCTTAACGAACCCGAAGGTTCGATGCCGAAACCACCACTCGCTCCCTGCACACCTCCAACCATCGACCATCTTCCAGACCTAACTTCGATAGATCCGCCCAAACGCAATCCTCCCACCTCCGTCTCGGCCTGCCCCTCGGGCGTTTCCCATTCGGCACCGCGCTTATTAATCTTTTCGGAATACGTTCACAGCCAAGTTTTGCAATTTTACACGCCCAGTTTATTCGTCTTCCTGCTATCACGTCCTTTATATTTACTGGTAAAGTTCACTCAGTTCGGCGTTGTGTAAGCGTCTAAATTCTCCGGTTATTTAATCCATTTTCGGTCTAAATATCCTACGCAGTACTTTATTTTCAAAAACTCTAAGCCGTTGCTCATCCCTCAATGTCAGCGGCCAAGTTTCGCATCCGTAAACGACCGTTGGAAAGTTATGTAAATCCTAATTTCTAAGTTTTGGGACAGAAGGCGGGAGCTAAGCAATTTCGCGACTGAAAAGTAGCAAGCATTACCGGCTTTTAATCTAGCCTTAATTTCCTCATCGATTTCGTTTTTTCTAGTTACCATGGCCCCTAAATATCTAAATTTCTCTACCTGTTCAAACGTATTCCCCCCTACATTGATATCAGCGAAATCCTCACCACTTCTACGACTAACCATATATTTTGTCTTATTTGTCTGATTTATGACTTATCAATTATAATTTAGTATAATAATTGACAAGTATTATAATATAGACAATTTAAAAGTGATTTTATTGTGGAATAAAAGCAGATTATAAGAAAAACATTAATTTAACATTTTTTTTAAGACTAATTACGGACCCTCCCAGGTAGGTAAGTTACCAAACTATATGTACAAAACGCTTTACTCACGCTTTATCTCAAAGTTGACACACGTTAAAAGGCGGCTAAACAGAAGCTGGATGAGAGACCTCCTCCCCTGAATTAGTGTCAAACCCGGAAAGAGGTACTGCTGGTCACTTTCCTACCTTCGTGCCATAAATGCCTTACATATTATTGCGTTGCTGCAGCCATCGAATTCGCTGATTGTCGCAGACAGAAAAAAACATTGACTTTTTAATATTAATATTTTAAAATTTCGTCTCAGCTATTAAGACGCACAATAGCTAATAACTAATTAATTAATCTTCTCTCCTGAATTAGTGTCTGAACAATTTCCTCCCCTCATGCCCAAAATGCTTTAATTAAACGCGTTGCTGTCATCTCATTCAATGATTGTCGCGGATTGTTGACAGCCGTGAAACAAAGTTCGAAGTTAAAAAAAAAATATATCTATATATATTGATTTTTCTTTCTCAGACGATACAATTATTTATCCATTCATGATTTTTTATTTTAAAAACTTAAATAGTTTTTAAGAAAAAAAAAATCATCAATTGATTTTGAAAAATCCTGCAATAATTATTGACAAAGCTCTTACTTTGATTTTTTACACAAGCATACAAATACATAAAATTCATATTGTTTATTATTTCTATTGCACGAGAGGAAAAAATCCGAATGCCTGTTGCATAGTTACATTTCTGACATGAAGGAGCTCTGACTAAAGCCGAATTACTATATTATAAAATGTAATTATAAAATTGTATAGAAACATTACACCAGATAAGAAAATATCTTACAAGGGGAGGGCACAGCTATGGGGTCGTCGATCGGGCCCATTTTTTTTTTCTAGTGATTCTATATCGAAAAATAGTCGACACGTGTCCGAGCGTTCCGTCCAATGGGCCTTAGGTTTTGAGAAATAAAATAAAATACCTTGAAAATCCTTTATTTTTTATCTTGAGTTTGGAAAATGATATCGCCATGATTCTTTCACTAATTCATTTATTTTAGAGAGTAGATTAAAGAAAAAATACAATCGTTAAAGAATTATTCATATTTCTTCAATTTAATTTAAAAAAAGCTTCAAGTTTTCAAGTAAACTAGCTTTATAAATTTTTTTACATAAAAAAGAATAGCAGAATTGAGTTCAGCACCTCAAGAAACTCTGATGTCTTAAATATCATCCAAAACAAAAAATAAATTGTTTTTCCTGTCAGGAGCAGCTTAAAAATGTTTCAGCAAAATTGTATGTGTAGTTTCAAAAGTCTGCATCTCATGTTGGGCTGATCCGATTTTTACGTTCTTGAGCTCGTTGCATAGACGAAAGCTTCTTTTTTCTAACCATATAAATAACTATTGTATTATCTCGGGAAGCTCTTGTAAAAAATGGTCCTCAAAATAAAAATTAAATTCAAACTTTTCTTTATATTATGATAATTGCAGAACACGTAAAAATATCTGGATTAGGTAAAAATATGTAACTCTAGAGCCTTTATTTACCCTATAAATTTGATGAGAATCGGTAGAATTTTCTCCGAAATATGGTCGGATTTTTGGATGTTTAACGAAATTGTAAGGGTCTAAGCCTTAGCGAAACTTTTAATGAATTTTTTTTTTTTTTTTTTTTTAATCTTCCCAAAATTTACTTATAGGTTTTTTTGATTTTCCTCAAAACGAATCTCAAAAATCCCGAAATAATACAATAGTTATTTATATGGTTAGAAAAAGGAAGCTTTCTTCTATGCAACGAGCTCAAGAACGTAAAAATCGGATCAGCTCAACACGAGATGCAGACTTTTGAAACTACACAAAAAATTTTGCTGAAACATTTTTAAGTTGCTCCTGACAGGAAAAACAATTTATTTTTTGTTTTGGATGATCTTTAAGATATCAGGATTTCTTGAGGTGCTGAACTCAATTCTGCTATTCTTTTTTATGTAAAAAAATTTATAAAGCTAGTTTAGTTGAAAACTTGAAGCTTTTTTAAAATTAAATTGAAGAAATATGAATAATTCTTTAACGATTGTATTTTTCCTTTAATCTACTCTCTAAAATAAATGAATTAGTGAAAGAATCATGGCGATATCATTTTCCAAACTAAAGATAAAAAATAAAGGATTTTCAAGGTATTTTATTTTATTTCTCAAAACCTAAGGCCCATTGGACGGAACGCTCGGACACGTGTCGACTATTTTTCGATATAGAATCACCAGAAAAAAAATGGGCCCGATCAACGACCCCATAGCTGTGCCCTTCCCTTGTTAGTAGACCTAGGTGCCAATATAAAGCATTGAGAAAAAAAAAAAAGAGTGGTATGAATCAGTCCACGTTTTGAAACGAAAATTGAAAAGGAAATTTTGAATTATTTAAGTTTTGAGCATCAATAGTAATGAACTTTGACTCGAGATTAATCAAGACAAATTATAATAAGAAAAGATGTGGCTGCTTTATTTTGTATCCATTGACCACTTAATGACACAGATACGCTTTTGACAACAAATATATAGTTACCAACGTCCAATAATTTTAAAATTTACCAATCATATCTTCTTTACATGCGTTAACACTGGAATAGACAAGGTGTTAAAATTAAAATTATTTCTAGACTTGAGCAGCTTTCCTTATATATCATTTCCTTTAGGAAGTAGGTAGAACTCTAAAAATAAGATAGATGCCCTATTGTGTGGAAAAACCTGAGAGCTGGGAAAGTAAATTGTTTTGATGGAGCTGGGGAAATAGAGATCCTCTCTGCTAGCACTACACCAGTATGTAGTGATGTGGTGTAGATCGTATGTTCACTCCAGTGTAATTAAATTTAATAAACCAAAATTTTGAAGAAAGGAAATAAAAAAGATGTTTCTTGCAAAAATACTAGATCTACTTGTCTCATAGTTTGGCAGTTTAGTATTTAGGAAACTATCCTTGCTTTTTAAAAAGAAAGAGAAATATTGTGATACTTACGTGGGTTTAAATAAGTTTTTATTAACGAAAATAATAATTCACTATGTCAGACAAACAATGCCAACTCAAATTATTAATAATGTTATTTAAATATCAACTTGTAACGAAAAGGATGTCAAGATCCACATATTTAAGAAGGTCTTCCTTCCCATACTCTTGTATGGAGGTGAGAGTTGGGTACTGACAGACCGATAGGAGAGCAGAATCACTGTTGCTGAGATGAAGTTCCTACGAAGAATCACCGGGAAAACAAGGAGAGATCACGTCCGCAATGAGAGGATTCGTCATGAGCTTAGAATACCACCAACTAAAGTGGTATTGCCATGTTGTCAGGATGGCGACCACGGAGATCCTCATAAAACAATGGAATATATCCCAGATGGCAGAAGAGCTCGAGGGCGTCTAAGGATGTCGTACCTCGATTACATCGATCGCCTTTGAGGAGTGAGAGGGAATAATCTCCGGCAAGCCAGAAATCTTGCGAGAGGATTCGAATTCCAAGCTAAAAGCTACTCTATGCTGAAAGGGGAAGCTAAACAAGAAGAAGAAGAACTGTTAACGAAACTTTAACACGAAAGTAACCAGATGATTCGAGCTTCAGAGCAAGACGAACTCTCCCTTCGCTTCTTATATTTAGTCTGAATCAGAATATTCTAGAAAGATCCAGACAAGCGTAGGTAGTAGAACAGTCAGAAACCGGTACTAGAGCAGTTTGTTCCATCTGTTCTAACAACCAGTCTAGAACTCTTTTCAATCACATGTTTTATGTTTCATGTTATAATAGATAACCTATATTGGTTTAGCCCGAAAAGGTAATAAAATAAAAAATTCATTCCGATGAATATAGAGATATTGCCTGTTATTTCTTGTTGAAAGTAATTTAAATTTCTGTAAAAAATTAAATGTCATTTGATCAGAGGAATGATCGCCTGTTCGAGTGACGAGAAATAAGTTCCATATCCAAAAGGTAGATGTAAAATATGCGGTGATGCATTAGCAAAAGTATTTCCCTGCTTAAGTATTTCCCAAAGGATTCCCAGTCCCAACTCTCCCATGACGGAGGAATTTGTGCAAGTGGGAGGCAATTTAAACTTTTATGATGGATGGATGGAATTACTAAAAGCTCAACCTACCCCCCCCCCCCCACTTTCCCCCTCGCCTAAACTCGTACCCACTCAGGAAAAATAAAATACGAAATAGGAAACGCTGAAAGGACACGGGTAATGTAATGAGGAAAACGGAATGATAAGGAAAATATAGCTCTTTCCTTTTTTTAAGGTTTATGATTTGAAATAGAATTTTTAGTTGGAAAATTGCTCTTTTAGATGAAAACTCGTATTTTCACTGCATCTAAGGCAACATCTATATTGGAAATTCACCGAAACATAAAAATAAATACTTTATTCAAATTTGGTTTCACTTACATAGTATACAGATTAAGAAAAAAATATTAGATTATTGACACTGTTTACTAAAATATTGATGTTAGGTTAATATTTGTTATGAATTTAGTTAGGCCAATCCCTCTAGAAACCTGGGAAAATACAATATCCTATGGTCTTCATTTACGGTATTTATAAAAAATGATTTCTTTGAACCTTCTAAAATGTGCTACATCAAAATGAAAAGGTTTGGAATGTTAACATTTATTGTGTCAATAGTTGACACTTACATTATTTTTTAATTTCCCAAGGAAAATATTAGGTAATAAGGACTGCAATAAAAATTAATCATTTTTTCTTTATAAACTATTCAAAATTAAAACGAAACATATAAAATTTCTGAAGTCAACTTTACAAACAGAATATTCCACTAGTTGACACATTTAAACGGATAGTAGACATCCCTATTGAACATTGGTTAGGATGGAGCTATATCAATGATTCCACTACCGATATTAAACCCAGGGATTAATTTTTGTTCTAATAGTTGACACCCACATTTAAGCCCTAAAACCTTGTATAAATAAATCGAAAAGGATATCAAATGATTCTCATGAACTTAATGGATATCATGAAAGTAGTTAACAAATAATTAAACACAAATAAACGAACGAAAAAGCTTATTTGATGTGACTTACCATATTAATGAAACAGGGAAGCAGAAACCACTTGTTGAGGCCACTAGAAAATTCTCCATTATAACCTCTCACAAATAAGTTTCAGTCTTCATCGCACTAAGGTAGATGGCAGCACAGCAAACTAAACTTGGGAAATTACCGCTAAATTTTGAACCAAGACAATCTACCATGAATCTTATTATTCACTCTTTTTGTAAGAAATGTCAACTATTGGAGCACTGTCCAGTTATGGTACAGTTACCCTACTTATTTATTAAGAAAAATTCAGATTTATTGTAAAGAAATATGGATATAATTTTAATCCAATATACTCAAAGAATCATAAATAATAATTGATTCAATAAACCAGATACGAACCGATCGAAAAGGATTTTTGTTGCTAAGTTTCTCTTTGCCGAATCGTAATCAAGGTCTGCGGAAATTGCGTGAATAATTTGGGAATTTCATTCAAAAATTTCCTTAAAATCTTTTTAAATTAAATTAATAAAAATGACAACCAAAGGTCGGTCCCGTTTAGTAATTTTCCTTAAGCATTAGCAAACGAAGTACGATTATAGTATAGTATTATACTATCTGCTATTATGCGATAAGCCCTCTTGTGTTTGAACCGAAAAGCCTTTTTAATGATACCTAAGACTATATTAACATTTTGATAATACTAAGGCTAATCGGGCGTTGCTACAGTGGGGATCCTAAATTATGCCGATACAGGTATAATAAGAATAGAGATCTTTAATGAGTGCCTGAAATCGTATGTGTTCGAGACCTTTATTTTTACATTCTATCCGAGGGAAAGCAAAGCCAAGTATTTTTTGCTCCCTTTAAAAAACCATTGGGCTATCGCGGGACGCGAAACCGCGAACTTGAGTATTGTAGATTGCTATGCTAACCACTACACCACAGATGAACCCTTTAGTGGATGTTTTAAAGGTCAAAATAAAAATAAAAAATCAACAGCATGAGTTAAAAAAAATAAATAAAACTGGATTCATTTCTTTATTCATCGATATCCATGCTATACACTGAATCCTCTTACCTGGTTGCAAAAAAACCTTAATTATAATAAAAAGAGAGCCTTAATTATAATAAACATACTATATAAATTCATAACTTTTTAATAAAATGTTTCCACTATCTTGCATTTTGTTTTACCTCTCTCTATAGTTATTCTTAAGTAAAGTCGTTTTATGTGTGGGTTCGGGAATAATATGGGATTTCAGAATCCAGTACTGCTAGACACCATTTAATAATTTTTAGCTTAAATCAAAAAATCTTTGTAAGATAGAGAGAATAGAGAATAGAGAAAGAAAATTTTTGATTAGGGAAAAATGTATCAGATATCCTTTATATTCTTGTAGGCGGCCAGAAAATTCTTTGTGTATGGCTTCGGCGGGTCTCAATATTGTATTCAACCGCTTTCTTCCTCATCTTTCAAACCGAAAAGATTTGGTCTATCGTAGATTTAGAAAGCAAGCTTCATATTGGCCTGGCGTTTTTCCGACACAGAAGAATATAGAATAAGAAAAAGATCGAAAAATTGGGAAAATAATTTATAAAGTTTCGAAGCTAGTAAAACACCCATGGGACCTGGTTTCTGAATTTGAAAATATTCATGCGTCATAAGCAAACAATATCCCCTTTTATACCCGATATATGGTATATAAAATGGTACTAATAAAATCCTCCTGAAGTGATTAAACAGAACTATAGAACTTCCTCGGAATCCAATTAATGGTTCCAATCAATGAGCAAATATGACCCACATCGTTTCTTTCCTTTTCGGGAAATGTTCATAAAATAACAGTGTGATTTCAAGAATCGGATAACGTGGCACATGTTCCAAAGTTTGAATTATGAGTATCAACTTCCATTTGGATTATTTAGCCTTCATCAGAATTAGATTTTATTTCCGACCCTTTGAATCTTTCCTTCGTAGAACTTAGAGCTAACCCTCCATTTTATTTAATAAAACTGGAACCAAACTCTATAATGAACTGATGAAATTTATTTCAAACAAGAAGAAATCTTTATTAAAATAGAAAAACTTTCAATATGAGCCCCTTGAAGCACAAGTGGTGTAACTCAATTTTTTTATGTTTTGAGATATTAAAGGATTTGTTATGTTAAGAAGTTTTGTTTCTACTTGTTTAACTTGACCACAAATGAATGCTCAACCATGGAAAACTAGGAGTTACACTGTTAGTTCATTAAACATAACACAGTTTTCCCTACACAGTACAATGCCTAAAAAAAAAAAAAAAAAAAAAAATGGAGTTACACCACTTGTGCTTTAAGGGGCTCATCTATAGGTATTCATCGAAGAATTCATTGAAAGATGGGAAAAGTTAAAAATATTTTCAGAAGACTCGGACTAATCATCATTAAATAAGAGGATCTTACTGCCATACTATGACTATAAGTTTTTTCTAAAGTGGGTGGGGGATTCAGAAAACGTAAATATCATTTATGTAAATAAATACTGTAACCTGAAACAAAATCTTTTTGTTAGAACTTAAAGGCATAATGATGTTATACATATTTTTCATTCAAACTAATTTGAAATGTTTTTAAATACACTAGAAACAAAGAGTGCCAACAGTTACGTATAAGGTCTTAACGCCTTACATCGAAAACCAATTGTGACATGAAACAAAATCATATGATTTAGTCTGTTCCATTGAAATGAGTTCTAGAAGTGATGTAAAACTATCGGTAGTGGAGACTATCGATAGTTTCGATAGTATCGGACATAATACTATCGATAGTCCGAGGTGATGACCGGTGGTGAGGGGGGGGAGGGTAGAATTTTTCATTGGGAAGATAGGAGCTATAATGCACATCCCATTTGCACTTTTTTATTAAGTAATGAGGTGAAAAAAATTGTGAATAAATGATGGGTTCCGTTATACCTCGAAACAATTGTTATCAGTTTAAAGTTTAGTCTTAATTGTATAGAATAAGAACTTTATCAAAAGGTAAAAGGAACTGTATTGACAGGAAAGCTACACCAACCCACTTCTAAGAACCATGCAAACAGGATTCTCAGTTGTCGAAGTAGTTGATTAGACATGACAATATCCGAAAATTTTAATTAAAAAAATCTGGTGCGTGCGCGCAACACACAACTGTCACTTACCAACTTATTTCGGTAAGAAATTAATGCCTTTTGTAAATGCCCCTTCTCAAAGGTACACATTTTTCCACATTCATTTCTTATTTTTGTTTTCATTTTCTCAGAACATTTGAATAATGATAGCGCTTACCTGATTTTAAATAACACCTAATTTTCATTAAACATGACGAATATGATGAAAAACGTTAAAGGCGTTTTTGAGATAATCGAAAAATTGGAAACAAAGTTATGAATGAAAGTTCCCCCTCCCACACAGACACACATACACACACAGACTATTTCGCGGGACTTGGTTATATGGACTCAATGGGCCTCAAAACGCGTATTTCCGTTGAAAACCGGAAGTCAAAAGTTTTCACGATCGCAATACCTCCACTTACTATATATTTCATATATAGGTAAGCGAAAGTAAAAAGATCAAACTGAAAATCCTGATTATAAAACGGTAGACACCTAACACACCTCGAAATATGTTTTATTTTCCCAAAACACCATCACGGTTCCGTAACATAACTTATCATAAGATATCAACTCCTTATATTGATTTAATATTTGAATAATAAAATAAACTAATGACTATAATAAGGAGTGGAGGAGATGTAGTCAATGATATTGATCAATATTTAACACAAAGTCATAAATAAATTCGACCAAAAAACTGGAGAAGCAGAATCAGGGATATACAGTTGAAATAAGAATGGAAACCTTTGTCAACAAAACTTTTCGTGGAGCATAACTCAAGCAGATATTTGATATTTGACAGATGATCTACGATCTCTATTCAATCAAAGGAAAATATTGTCGGATCTGTTCAGACAGACAGAACGCTTAGCTGTCTGGAAAGTATACCAATAAAACTTAAGATTGGATCAGCACAATATTCGTACCAGGATCATATTTCCATATTATTTATTTATTCATCTATTTTTATTTATTAATGAAAAGAAACATTAAAAAAAAATGGTTATTTATTTATTCTTTTTCATTTATATGTATATTTATTTGCTTTAGATATTTTCCAACTTTCATCTATACACGTACGCTCTTTCTTTTTTCTGCGAAAAAAATCATTTATTTTTATTTTTAATAGAGCTTTTAAAGAAACACGCTAACATACTTCTTAAAGAAAGAAATGCATTGTATTTTTATAACAAAACCAAAAAAATGCTGGCCAAATACATTGGGTTGCTATTAAGCACAGCATACTTATCAATAGCTACATACATTCATTTCACGAAAATTACATTTTACTTGCAAGCACATACACATATAATATTACAAATGAAATGCTTATGACATATAGATACATATAACTATCTATCTATGTAGATTGTTAGCTAGCCTAGAAACAATCTGTTTTCTGTACTAGTACAGTAAAGAAAACACATGTTAATGTAATCAAGCTTACTAAACTTTTTATCAGTTTAATTTAAATATGTCTAAAGTTAGTGATGTGAATATTCCCAAAACTATAATTGACAGAGTAAATCAAAATAGTATTCCTCATAGATCAGGCACAGAAATGAAGTTTCTATTCGCAATAACATCAATATTGTGAACCGATCGATTGATCAAGGTTGATGATCTATTTAGAGACGATCCATTATAAAATATGAATAATAAAAATTTTAATAACTCCAAACGTAACATTCTATTACCATCTGAAGGATTCAATATTAGTAATAATACTAATTGTACAGTTAATATAAGTATAAATATGTAGATTTTTTACGAGACACACTTACCTACCAGTGAGGCCGTCACCAAACAGAATCGAGCGGGCTTTGGCGGGACTCGAACCCGCACCGCCAGCGTAGGATTCGGAGACGCTATCCCCTCGGCCACACCGCGGCCCTCTTACACTTCTTATTAATATTAATCAAAATAAAATTCTTATAATACATTTTACTTTATTTTTCAGTATAATTTAAAATGATGTACATTACTCGTACAGAAAGTGTCTATACAGTACTCGGTCTAATTACCAGATCAAACCAGACCTCGTAAAATGCCACTTTCTGTACTAGTGATGTTACTAACTATTACATGTCTGTTCTATGTATATATACTTGCGTGTGTGTGTTTAATGCTATTTCACATGGCGTGTTCTCGATTTTCTATAACATTTATTCCGCTTGCGCAAGATCAATAAATGAGGAATATTTTCTATAATTTATTTTAACCATTTTTGAAATCCAAAGTGTAAAATACGAATAATCCAAATTAACCCGTTTTGTTAAACGCTATCTAGGGTTGCGTGTTGTTCTCATTAACTCCGAAACGCATTAATCTGAAAAATGAGATCATAAAGATTAACTTATTAGCTCCAAGCATACAACTCATGAATTTTAACATTTTTCTTTTTAAACTGTTCGTGACTCGGACTCTGTAGCGACTAACCGAAATAGCAATGCCTTAAAGAAAAAGTTACTACTACGTATACGTTAAAAATCAGTATGATATTAAAGGAATATATTTTTCTTAAGTATATATTTTAAAAAAAGAAAACGATATGAAAACATGAACAATGAAGCTGAACATTCTTGTGACAGGCAATTGTAGTTTAAAAAAAATTGTAAGTATTATTATGTATATAATCTAATTTATGTATTACTTTTCTATTAATTTAATTTGTGGGTAACCACCTTATTTTTAAATTATTTATTATTGAAGTGAAAAGATTTGGCTCTGCCGGGAATCGAACCCGGGTCTTCCACGTAGCATGCGTAGTATGCTAACCATTGCACCACGGAGCTCCCTTCCGATCGGTTCCAAATCCTTCCTCTTCACTGACACCTCTCCCACGATCTCGCAAGTTTTGTGAGTACATACGGGAGGTGGACAATTTTTGTCCAATGTTGGGAATCTCTTGACGTTTTTAAATTATTTTATATTAATTTAATCATTATTGTGGGTAACCACCTTGTTTTTAAATTATTTTAAATAATTTATTTTTGAAGATAATATCACGCGGAAGACCAGGGTTCGATTCCCGGCGGAGCCAAACTTTTCTCTTCAAAAATAAATTATTTAAAAGTATTACTTTTCTGATTGACAGTCTTGAAATAATTCGAATTACATCTAATTTATTACCGCAACTTTTTTTAAAAATATATATATATTGCTTTAGGCATCTTCTTATTTTTATGATGAGTACTTTCAACCAACTATGGAAGAATAGAAGTATTATACATTTCCAAATAAGTAAAGAACTGACACAGCGTTGCTGCGGCTCAGTAGCTATGCTACAATGATTAATTATATAGTAATATTTTTAATACAGTTAAATCAATATTCACTGATACAGATAAAAAAGTCACAGCAAATCTTAAGCTAAGATATTGGGAATTAGCGCTAAATATATAACTACTTGGTAAAGAATTCAATTAGCAATCACCGGATTATTTAAATTAAATATAAGTGAAGAATGAACTTTTAAAAGGAACTAATAAAGAATATAATTGGAATAAGGTTTGACGTGATTGCCAATTACGGAAAACTCTTATTTTCCTGGTCCAAGCAGGAAAAATTGGATTTGTCTACTTGATGCTTATCCACCCAAGTGTTTTGTCAATAAATCAACTTACTCCACCATCTGTTGTTCATTTATAGAACTTACAATTAATTACACTCAATTGTACTATTAAACACTTAATGCGCAATAAAAGAAATATCGAGATCAATAATCGAGAAATAAACAATCCTGTGTTTTAAGATGGACTAAACTTCACACAATGAGCTAGATTTTATCGAGATAGGTTGAGTAGTTTCGGATTTTATCCCGGACTAACATCCTGACACGAGATTTTTATAGATATAGAGAGACATAAAAAATCTCTCAGAAACATTTTACAATTATTTATTTTTAGATTACTAAGATTAACATACGTTGTGATGTCATTAAATCTCAATTAGTAACACTTCTTGCTCCTTACATCGGATAGCGGTGTGCGTGGTGTGCTGGTACCAGCAGGCTAGTACCTAGATCCTGTATCGTGACGGATTAACTCTAAGATAAAGGGCATAAACAAAATCCTTAATAGGCATTAATGCGTATACATACACACACATATATATATATTTGATCCATAGCTGATATAATTGAATAAATATTTACATGCCAAACCCGCAATAAGTTCAAACATGGAACTTCGAGCGTTAAGGAGGGTTCACACGAGGTAATGAACAGGGCGAGAACACGACCAGTAATGCGCATGTCACACGACTTGCTTTCTTCCAGTAGGAGCTCATGACCTTATCTAGTTCACACGGTAAAGTGCCTTTGTTGGTCGTGCTTCTCTCACGTATGTTCTCGTTATGGCAGAATATGAAGCCGCAAAAGTTGAATTGTAGCCGGGTATCTGAGGTAGTTGTATAGTAGTATTCGGTTGAGGCAGTTTAGAGTCAGAGCTACCCAGTTTCTCAAGCAATCCAGCGACGATATACGACTGAAGTGGGCGTGCTCACTCAAACTAAATGGAGATTTCACGACCCGTCACTTCATGGTCGTGCACTACCAACATCCCACTGCCACAATTTCACAAGTGGTAGTGATCACGACTGACTAGCCGGCAGGTAGTGCTCTCGCCCAATTCACGACCTCGTGTGAACCCGCCTTTAGGTTATTCCGTTAATTACTAAGACACTTCAGTCATTTTAAATGCTGAATATAGCATCAGTAGGAAATATTTTTATTTACCTAATAGTTATAATATAAAAATTATTAAAAATAAAAGAATATGTAATATATACATTTGCATAAAACGATATGTACATATATATGTCTGTATGTATCGTCAAATACACGCACTATGTTGATTGTTCCAACTTAAAATCGCTTAGTTTTCCTCTATCTCTGTCCAAGAAAGCTTAACACGTTCACGAGGGTGCTTTAATTCATACTCCTCGCCCATTGGCGGCTTACCTTAATGATTTTCGCTCTATCGGATAGTAGTTATTCAAGGATATAATGCAGTATTGAAAATACATCATTAATAAAATAAACAATACAATCCTACCTCGTTATACATCGTCGTGGAAAGTTTTGTGATTGAAAAAAGTGTCCGATGCGGCAGTCTAGTATGAGCCACCGGTGGTACAGTGGTGTGAACGTGTTAAATACAGCGATTATTATGGTTCTTGGGACTTATAAATAATAATTTATTAGCATACTTATCAATCAGCATGCTTTTACAATAGGTGCGTACATTTACTGAGATAGATCTCTATAAAGGCATAAATATATACAGGGATATTTGTTTGTTTAACATCCATTTATGCTATTAAGGCTAATAGAAAAAATGCTACAGTGGGAGTCCTAAATTTTGCCTATCCAGGTATAATCAGGATACGAATCTTTGAGTACCTGACATCGTAAAGGCCCGGAACCTCCATTTTGCGTCTTATCTGGCACAGCTAAGGATTGGAACCCGCAACCTTTAGTATTGTAGGTTGCTACGCTAAACATTACACCAAAGGTATATACAGTAATTAGAGTGAACAAAGATGCGTACAATGGGTAATCAAAGTAAACCAACGTTGATTGTGGTTAGTATTTGGACGGGTGACCGCTTAAAGGTCTGGCCACACATGTCCGCACCGGATCCGCACCGTAGCAATAATACAGGTTATGTTCAGAATATTTTTAATTTAACTTACATATTACCTTTAGTTATGCCTAAAGTGGCCTGTGTCTGACATCTGTGGCCTGAACTTTAGGCATAACTAAAGGAAATATGTAAGTTAAATTAAAAATATTCTGAACATAACCTATATTATTGCTACGGTGCAGATCCGGTGCGGACATGTGTGGCCAGACCCAAATGTGGGGGATTAACGTACGTAAAGACTCCATATTCCCTTTCACCGAGTATGGAGCCCCGACCCACCGTGGCAAAATTTTGTCATTTATCGGCCAAAAATCTATAACTCCTGATTAAATGACGATAATCGAATAATTCTTTTTTCATTAAAGAGCATGGGATTTCCTTTGTCAGTGGGAATAAAAAAAAATAAAAATACCATCGCTCAAAGTATTTCAAATTAATTTTTAAATGAATTCTTTCTTCACATAAATTTAAATAAAATTGTTTATTCGGTACAGGGTTAGACATAGGAAATGAAATGAGTCAGGATTAGTATCTATTGAGCTTTCTGCTTCTATACATATCTTTTTCAGGCATTTGCTCCTTTTGAAAGATTTCAAAATAATTATTGTTTAAATAAGAAAAAATCCAAACAATTAAATTAATACCCTATTTTTTAGGAATTTTAAGGTAATAAAATATTTTCATATAATTCAACGAAAAGTATATTTTATGATTTAGTCCAATTCGAGGCCGAAAATATAATAAAGGTTCAAATATAGGGATTTAAATCTTAAAATCGATATATCGCCGATCGATCGCATTTGATGTCAGAGAGATGAGCATATACTTTGCTTAAAATAAATTCAATTTTTCCCTATTAAGCTTTACTTTCTGTATTAATGCACCAAACATAATTTATAAATAAGAAGAATGGCTGTAAAATTATTGGATAAAAATGAATTTTAATTTTATTCACGTTAACTATGTAATTTATGAAAATAAAGTACTTAAATTTATATAACTTCTTTGATTGGCAATAGTTGGCTCCGATTCTTTTCACAGTGGTAGAGGGTAAAGGGTGCTAAAATACTATACGAGAATTTGATCGATCAAATGCGATCGATCGGCGATATATCGATTTTAATATTTAAATCCCTATATTTTAACCTTAATTATATTTTCGGCCCCGAATCGGACTAAATTATAAAATATACTTTTCGTTGAATTATATGAAAATATTTTATTCCCTTAAAATTCCTAAAAAATAGGGTATTTTTAATTTAATTGTTTGGATTTTTTTCTTGTTTAGACAATAATTATTTAAAAATCGTTCAAAAGGAGCACATGCCTGAAAAAGATATGTATAGAAGCAGAAAGCTCAATAGATAATAATACTGACTCATTTCATTTCCTATGTCTAAACCTGTACCGAATAAACAATTTTATTTAAATTTATGTGAAGAAAGAATTCATTTAAAAATTAATTTGAAATACTTTGAGCGATGGTATTTTTTTTATTCCCACTGACAAAGGAAATCCCATGCTCTTTAATGAAAACAGAATTATTCGATTGTCGTCATTCGGTCAGGAGTTATAGATTTTTGGCAGATAAATGACAAAATTTTCCCACTGTGCGACCGGGTGTATGACTTCATAGCTACCCAAGGTTTCAAACAAATGGAAGATCTGCTTCAGGGAAAGAACTGTTACTATAATGAACTATTCTCGGGGCCTGCTGACTATGATCAGCCATAGTCCATAGACCTTGATGAATTTGTCACTGTTTTTGAACCCGAACACATTCATGTCATTTGTAGGAAGGACACAGTGCCTCGAATTGACCCCAAATAGATTAGTTAAAAAGCAATAGATCAGTCTGCAGCTGCACCATGGATACTAAGATTTTGCGGTACCCCCTCCAGGCTGTCTGTCCTCCCGCAAGCAAAATAAATATATGTAAGACCACACCGCGCGGCCAAAGGTCTCATAAGGTCTTCTGCGCCACCGAAAGAAAAATTATATGTAAATAAGAAAAAGGAATTGGGGCAGGATTAAATTCTCAATAATTTACAAAGTATTTAGTATATAGGGTACTATATACTAAATACTAGTAGTATATAGGGGTACTAAATACTAGTAGTATATAGGGGTACTAAATACTAGTAGTATATAGGGGTAAATTTCATGTTGAGAGAATATACATGTAATATATATATGAAGAATTGAACTGGTTTCATTAACATAAAAGCATTCCATGACCAAAAGACAGGCGTTCGTATACCGTGCGTTTTTGTGTTAATTTTTTTTTTCTATATAAAACAACTCATTAACCCTCTGAGAGGTTTAATATTTAGTATTTGAGGAAGGAGAATTGATGTTGGCAAACTGTGAGCTAATTATGTTTCATTACAAAGTTGTTAATCAAAGATATCAAAGGGAGAAGGCATACATAAAAAAGTTGTTCATTATAAATAGTATTTGCTTCATGGTAACTCAAAGTGAAATTATGATGGGATCTCTTGTGATATGCAGTATTGCAACGAATAATTTAAAAATAAAAATTCTTTTGAAGTATTTTTCAATAACATAAATAATTTTAATATTATATACGTAAAAAAATATTCTAAACTAAATTATTTGTTCAATATCAAACGTAAAATATGGCAGCTACAATATATATTCTTCAAACCATAATAGAAATATATACGTACGTAAAATGTCTGCAAAACTCATTTGGAGATTTCGGAAACATACCTGTAAAAGAAAAAAAATATGTATTAAAAATCTTTATATATTAGAAAGAACTAAAGTAAAACTTGAATTTAGTGGTAATAAAAATCTGACTAAAATTTTTTATATGTATTTTTTTTTTAAATCACACAATGTATTGCAAAGAAATGCACATAAAAAAAAAAAAAAAATAATAATTAACCTTCAGATATATATGGATGTTTTCACAAAATCTAAAATTGTTTAAGCAATCCTCTCTTTGTTTTCTTATTTTATAATCAATATATTTTCTCAAATTATCGATCAAAGTCTTCTTGTTCAATTCAATATTTTTTTAACTCTGCTAAGGATCTTTTTCCTCACTAAGAGGGGAAGAGTGCTGTAATTTGTAGGATTTTCTTTAATGAAGGAGCTCTTCCGTGTTTAATATTTATTTATTTATTATTTTTTTCCCGACGTTACGAGCTTGTGGCTCATCTTCTGGGGTTATCTTATCTTTAGTTGCTACATTTCCATACAAGCCATTTGTCAAACTTCTCTTATACAATGTAACAGGCCATAAAATGTATGACAAAATAAAATAGACAAAAGTATTTTCATACTGTTAAAAAGAGAAGTTTGACAAATGGCTTGTATGGAAATGTAGCAACTAAAGATAAGATAACCCCAGAAGATGAGCCACAAGCTCGAAACGTCGGGAAAAAAATAATAAATAAATAAATATTAAACACGGAAGAGCTCCTTCATTAAAGAAAATCCTACAAATATTTTTTAAAATTATATTATTATAACTAGGGGAAAGCATTTTTGTTTTAATTTGTTGTTTTAATGTATCATTTTATGGTGGTAATTAGGGGTGGGAACATCTGATATGAGTTAATATTAAAGATAAGGAGATGTCAACTCTATAATAATTTCCATTTTCAAAAGTATTCTTGAAATATACTTTATTTAACCTTGAGTACTCAAGTAATCCAATAAAGGTTTTTTATATATATTTTTTTTTTTTTTTTTTATGGATAGTCCGGTGGTGCCCTTGCATTACCAATAATTTTTGTTCACCGATTTAATTTTAAAAATAGGTGCAATCTTATGTTTTCAGAGGCGCGGAATTATAAAATATTAACAATTTTTAAATTCGGAGGGGGGGGGGATCATCTTCAGCAAAATAGACGAAATATTTATAGTAAGATACTACTTCAGTATTGTTTTTCATGCAAATTACTACATATCGAAAAATAAGAAGATCGTCAAAGAAGAAATATTTTAAAAGGGATAATTTCTCAGCATTAAATTATTCCTTTTTATCCAAAGTGGAATTACTTCGGTTAATTATGATTGCCTTGATATCAATGTTTCTCAACTAATATAACATCAAGTTCGATGACTACATTTTCTCTAGCGTTTTGAACTGTTAAATTTTCCAGTTATCCATAATCATGAAGAGTTGATAACATTAATAAATATTAAATGATATAAGTGGCTTAAGGCCTGAGGAGGCTGGCTAGAGATCGTTTTATTTATTTTAAAAGTGTACAATCCTCAGGTTATCTACACCTAAAATAGTTCAAATTCTTCTTCTTCATATTCCTCTGTTCCGTAATACTTCCAGGAGTGTTGGGATCTTCAAAAATTCCAATCCGGTTCTTCAGGTCAATAACTTCATTGGCCGATTTATATCTTCTGCAAAATATCAAGATTTCAAGCCATTATATTCACCGCAGCATAGCATATGTACATGCACTTTGTATAGTATATCGTCGTTAATACCGCAAAAGATCGCATGTCACAAATTTTCGATTTTGGGATTTTATTGGATTTTTGATCAAAACGAGTAGCTCTAGGGTCCTAGAAGACGAAATTAGTCACCAGTAAACAGAAAAGAAGAATCATGCAAAATAAAAAAATAAAAATATTCAAATTTCAGGATTCGCCTGGTCATTAATCCGAAGTGACGCCAGCCAATAAGGAAAATTTAAACCCCAACACAAAGAAGGTTTTAGAAATAAATATAATAACAATTTGAATGTTTCTTTCTCTATAATCAAATACAAAAACTTAAACAATGAATTGCAAATAAAATTATTGTTTTGTTCTCCTGAAAATACATACATCTGTAATTGACATATGACCTTTTGTTGTATCAACGACGATATGTGTTTCACTTCCGTAGGTCTTTCAGCGATTTAGATTTTAGCCTGCTTCGATAGGATCACAGGTATAATGGGAAACAAGAGGATTTGAGTTGTAGAATGAAATTTATTATTTAAATTTTAGAGGATAAAACATTATACAGGGGGGAAAATAAGCGTTTAGTAAGTATTTCATAAGTTAGTGGCCTATTTTTATCATCGCGGTTCCGTAAAAAGCGACGCAGGGACCTCCCCGGAAAGGATTATTTGTTGAAAAGTGAAATGTTTATGATGTCGGGTGGTGGGGAGAGAGAGAGGTTCCAATTTGCATGCAAATTTTTCTGAGCCTCTCAATGGAGCCTGGTATAAGGACAGCCCAACCGAAACTGTAATTACAGGTTATGTAAATATTCAAATGCGACTTGTTCCAAAGGGATATAAACCTACTTCTAACTTTAATCCAACTCCTCAGGGAACCGGGAGAATTATTCAAAACAAGGGACCGGCAGATAGTAACTGGTAGAAGTTCGCCATTCTGTCGAAGTGTGAGTTCGGGCTGAGTGAGCAACTATTTCGGTCTGCTACATACGTATGAATGAATATTTACATATTTGAAAATATAAAGAAAATAATTTCTAATTTATTTATTTATGATCATTTATATTACATTAACTAGTATAGGATATGCATTTCACGACGATAGGTCTTTCGAACATTTTGATTTCAGCATCCATCTACTCAGTAACAGGGAGTAGGAAATGGAAGAGACAAGTGAAGTTGTATGATTTAGAGTTTTGGAATTCTATTCAGTCTATTTTATAATTGCGTGAATTGAGATGAGGCATAGTGTGTTTACTAAGCGAAATTTACATGTTTTGCTGACCCCTAAAGGTCTCCTCCATATGTCCAAATAAGTTTTAATTTTGTGTTATAAATTAGTCTTTCGTAGTTGATAGGTGATGTGTTTTCGAAAAGGTGATATTGCCTTTGTCGTCTCGTAAGCTCTAATCATTTTAGTTTTCTATTAAATGAAAAAAAAAATAAAAACTCTTCAAGAAGCAGGAAAGGCTGCTCCCACTAATTTCTTTCGGTTTATTTAAAAAAAAAAAATGTATAGATATGCTTTAGGGAACTTAACCTATTAGCCCTATTGACACAAGGAATAACAAGTTAACTTAGAAAATGGTCAAAAAAATAAATATATAATTAAAATAATATACCCTACCACAAAAAGGGAAAGACTTCTTTCACTAATTTCTTTCGGATAGTGACATTTTTTTTTCTAGTTATGCTTTAGAAAATTTAACCTTTTAAGCAATAACTAAAGTTAGGAAACAGTGGGAAAAAAAAACAAAAAAAAACTCTACTAAAAGTAGGTAAAGACTGCTCTTACTAATATCCTTCGGAAAGTGTCAAATTTCTGATTTTACTTTGGTTTTTTTTTTCTAAATATATATTATAGTAAATGTAACCTATAAGCTCTTTTTCGTAGTGAATAACTAGTTAAGATAAAACATAGTCGACATGAGTTACGCATATAGGATCATTTCAGAAGCAATCTGCACACTACATAGGAGTCCATAATTAACAGCCTATTGTTTGAGTGTTAATCTTGATTAGAGAGTAGCTATCAACTTCTTATTGTTTGAAGAAAGCTTCTGATATTATCTCAAAGTAAATAACTCATTTTTCAACTAACCTAGTTGAAAACAGATTAGGAGACAGACTAATGGATATATAAGATTAGAATTAATCTTTTATTCCCATTTCCTAAGTTTTAGTGGTTTTAACCTGAACAGAATGGATAGCTAACCCCCCCCCCCCCCGGCTCCGGTACTTGAATTCATATTCTTTAGGTTATCAGGCCTTTGCCAGTCATATCTGACTAGAACTAATCCGGAATTCAAATGATTTAAGCTATTCCTCCGTCTACCCCTTTATTCTAAACTACATATTATTTTGATAATCATATCCACATACCCTACAAGGTTATCCACTGTATACCTGGAATATAAACTAGAAACAATTTATTAACCCCGAATCGCACGCTCAACTGAGAAAGTCATAAATTCAGCGAATGCGATTTGTATCTCCCGGAGTAAACCTTTTAGGGTATTAAATTAGATCGAAAGAGATGTATGCAGCTCATATACACTGAGCTACTGTATTATTATTCCAATCAATCTTCGCTGTTTTTATTATTTGTGAAAATGTAATCTTATTATGAAAATGTTTAATAAATACCAGTTGATTATTAACCCTAATATTTCTTTTATTGCAAATTAAAAGCTAATTACGCTACAATTGAATTTGATTATGAGTAAGTTCTATAAATTTCCAACAGATGGCGGAGTAAGCTGATTTATTGACAAAACACTTCATTTTCTTTCGATATTTAGAGCGGGTAAGCAAGCATCCAGTAGGGGAATATATTTTTTCCGGATTGGACAAGGAAAATCAGAGTTATATCCATTGGCAATTATGTGCTGCTATTTCACGTGTAGGGAGAACATCGAATCTGTTTGTTTGAGCAAAAGACAGGTTAACCAAAATCAATGTGCACCTATTAGCACTTCAATTACCTGTTGTTACTACAACCTGTTTCAGGTTATTATGTTCATACATCCTCCCGAAACGACATCTCTTATCATCACGTGTTATATTCTCAATTTAATTAATACATATTAAGGCAAAAGAGTAATTTGGTACATTTTTGTTAATTTTCCATTATGATTTCACTATTCCAATTATATTCTATTAAAAAGAATTAATCACGTGTGTTTTATTTGTATTTAATCACGCCTCTGCTGAAATAATTCAGTAAGTGCTAAATGGATAGTTTATTAAAAATTTACTATAGTCAAATATGGGATGTAAATAATAAAAGCGTTAACCCTTCTAAATTCTTTACCACACAATTTGATATTTGGCTTAAAGTTCTATTTTAAATTCCGTTGGTTTTTAGATTAGTTAAAAGTTTTTTTTATATTTTTCAGTAAATTTCGCTTGTTTAAAAAAGAATAGGATATATTTAATTCAACGTATTTTAGTTATTATAGTAAACGTAGTCGTTTATTATTTTATTATATAATATAGAATTGTTTTAAAACTAGAATGCGAAGAGGTAGGGAAAACTTGCTTAATAAAGTTGTATACCGTATCCAACCAACGGCTCTAACAGGAAATGCAAAGAATGTATTCCTCCGCCCTTTCCTCCATATCTAATTCCGGAACTTCCTCCGTCAGTTTTACTTTCTGCACCATATAACCGGATGCAAACTCATTTTCTCCGCGCCTCTTTCCGAAACAAGGATATTAAAGTCCTTTCCTTGAAGTAGATTCCAGTGAGCCCCTTTCCGGCTTCATGTCCATGCCATCCTGGCATTCTCCTGGAATTGCTCTGGGGATCCGGATTGGAAAAGGATTTGGCCCAATCTTTCTGGCAAAAAGACAGAACCCCTATACAAGCAATTTCATCATTTATAAATATATCTGTATGCCATGGTGAATATTAATTATATTTAAAACTAGCTTAACCCTGTGAAAAAATTTATTTATCGTCTATCTAATAACGATTAAGACTAACTTTATTAATGATTCTACAGACATGATGTTTTAGTTAACGATTAGTAATGACCTAATTTGAACCACAAGCTCCATAGCGAATTAACTGCATTAGCATAGCATAGGTAATTAAATATTTTTTTTTTCACTAAATACTTTTATTTGCACCTGTCGCAAATAAAAAGCGACAGTCAGCCTATGTGATGAAAATTGCTGTAAGTTGGCATTATAAGGCATGGGGGAAGATAGTGCCCAGCAGCACATCATCCCGGTCTTGTGTTAGGAGAGAAGGTCTCTCATCCAACTCCTTTTTAGTCGCCTCATAAAAGGCATGTCAGTTGTGGCCATGTCATTAATAAGTCTATTGTTATGTCCGTGTAATTTGAAATGGAAGCCAGAATAGAGAGTCCTTATTTGTTCGTCAATAGTTGGTAGTTGTAAGTCTGTATGTAGTGTTTTGTTACTAACGTACAAAGGTGCGTTCGTTACTAGTCGTAAAATTTTGGTTTGGAAGGTTTGTAGTTTTTGTAAGTGCGTCTTTTTTGCTGATCCATAAATTTGTGAGGGGTATGTCCAAATGGGTTTCAGTAAGTATGTGTATGTATTGAGCTTCTGTCTGATTTTCAATTTTGATGATTTGGAGAATAGTGAGTATAGTATTTTAAGTCGTTTGTTTAAAGTCTGTCTTTTCATCTTGACATGAGGGCCCCACGTCATCCTTCTGTCAAATATTAGTCCATTAATTAATTAATTTACAAAAGGCTTATAGACATACTGACTGATCAAAACATAATTCCTGACCATCAATTAGGTAATTAAATAAATAAAAAAATCACACATTTACAGACGCAGCTAGAATGTGTCTAAAACAGTTTTCTTTCCCAACTTTTGCATTCATATCTCCCAAAATTATTTTTACATCATATTTGGGTGCTTCATCGTAAAGCTTCTCTAGCTGACCATAGAAGGAATCTTTTTCTTCCCTCTCTCTCCAACACTCTCTAATCTTGGCCTCGAGTTAGCTATGAGAGCCATTAAGACAAACCCCAGTGGCACAATATATAACAGGCTTTCCCAGGACATGGCGTATGCAGATGATATAGTGATTTCAGCCCGAACAGAAGCTGCCTTGTCAGGAGCCCTGCAGGAGTTGGAGGAAACTGCGTCAAGAATGGGCCTTGAGATAAATGAAGACAAAACGAATTATACGATGACTTCAAGGCAAAAAAGAAGGGTAGAAAAGTCTATTTGCTTTACGACCCATGAATTTAAGACAGTGGAATCTTTCAAATACCTGGATGTCACAGTTACCAACACTAATGAGATGATGGCAGAAATTAAAACAAGAATGGCAGCGGGAAGCAGATGTATGTTCTCGTTACAAAAGCTGCTAAAATTTCGGAACCTGTCTAGAAAGGTAAAAATAATAGTATATAAGACAGTAATCCGGCCAATTGTGACATACGCCTGTGAAACATGGACTCTCACCAAGGTCATGGAAAGAATTCTTCTTGTATGGGAGAGAAAAGTTCTAAGAAAGATTTTTGGCCCGGTTTTTCGTCAAGGAACTTGGAAAATCCGCCCAAACACAGAATTAAGAGCACTCTTCCAGGATGTTGACATAGCAACGTACGTCAAGAGGCAAGGTTAAGGTGGCTTGGCCATGTGGAGAGGATGCCCGTGTATAGAATCACCAAGAGGATGTTATACGGCAAACCTGGCGGCCAAAGACCAAGAGGGAGGCCAAGATTGACGTGGTTGAAAAATGTTGAGGAGGACCTAAGAAAAATGAGAGTGAGAGGATGGCGGATGAAGGCGAATGATCGTCAGGAGTGGCAGGAGTGGCCAAGGTTCTTCAAGAGCTGTAGTGCCCGTCAGTAAGTAAGTAAGCTAGAATATGTTTAAATATTTCCTTGGAGGTATCTTCTTAAAAAAATGGATTTCAAAACTGCGCTTGAAAAATACGGATTACCAAAAAAAAAAAATTAGTCTTATTGCTATTGCATTTATTCGGGAATTAATTTCTGGGTTAAAACATTGACGAAATAGCACCATTTTTCTTGGTCATGTAATATGTGAGATCGCTATGATTATGAAGGAAAATAGCACCAAGAAACAAAAATGCGAGTAGCATAAATAATTATAGTGTTACAAATTTTTCATTGACAAATAAACTTTTTCAATTATCGATTTTCAAAGGGTCAAAACAAGTGTAAAAATGGGAATATCTCCGAATAAATTGATGGAATGTGTCAGGTAACTATTCTATTTATTAAAAATGAAAAAAAAAAAAAGAATATTCCGATACCTTCAAAAAATAGGTTTTTTCCGCCTTCCAACGTCGGCCCCGCAAATACCTCATAATTAGATCCAGAAACAGAAAAAATCATGATTAAAAATAGCTATAGATTTTTTCCAAATTTGACTAGGACTATGAGATTGGTGTCCTTTAACATCGCATTCCATGCGATTTCATATGATAAACAACTATGTGTAGGTTGGTACTTAAGAAAATTCCTTAAAACTAATTTTAAAATTTTAATTACAATTTTCTCAAAAGGGGAATTTTTATACTTTTTTAAAAAATAGGCTGTATTATAAAAGTGGGATGAAAATTGCTTCATTACTAATAAAATATAAAACTAGTGACCAAATTGCATAAATCTAGTATTTCATGATTAAAAATAGCTGTAGATGTCTTCCAAATTTGATTAGGATTATGAGATTGGTGTCGTTTTGAGGGCTTTGCATAATTCGAAAACGGGTTGACATATCTCAGTAATATTTCACAATTCTTCTAGTATATACAAGTAGTACACATGTACCAACTTTCAAAAAATATGAGATGGTAAGGTTCAAAATGATAGTTATTTTTTTGTGTTGATTTGACGTGGTTGATTTCATTTAATCTTAATAATAAAAATCGACCGGAAAAATGCTAAATCATTAAGCAAGAGGGGGTGGGGGGACATTTTCCTGATACATAAAGTATCATTAAAAAAGCGGGTTAAAATTCTGAAAAAGTGAGCAAGAATTTGTTAAAATATATAATAAATTGAGCGGAATTAAAGATGCTACATTTTGCGGGGGTACTATAGTATAGTAGTAATAGATATTGGAGTAATAGATGCAAAGTTTTCTTCTATTACAACACAATTACAATGGATGATACGCAAAAGTAAGTACGAAACTTACGAAAAGCTTAGTAAGAATTTCCGGGGAGCAATTAATGATGATTAGTAAGTTTATTTTTATTTTTAAATTGAAAAGTAAGAGCTATTAAAATATTCCTCAATTCAATAAAAAAAATAATTGAAGGTGAAATTAGTAGTGCGGGAGGTTGAGATAAATTAAAGTTTTAACCGGTTTAGAGAAGTAACACCTTTCCCGTTGCGTTAATAGGATTAAATTCTTAAATTAGGATTCGCCTAAAATTTTATATTAAAATATAACAATTATTTAGTGTTGATTAGACCAAGAATAAAAAAACAAAAAAAAAAAGATTCAAATAAAAATGTTTGTATTGTAAAAATGTTAAGCATTTATCTAAAGCAGTTAAGAAAACATATATCACTGCTAAATAGAGGAATTTTAAATTAATATTTTTTCAAAGTGAAAATAAAGGCTCGACATCAGAAGTATTTAAAAAAAAATAAATAAAAAATAAAAAAGAATGAAATAACCCCCGAAAAAAAAAAAAAAAAAAAATAATACATGACTACAATGGCCCCCATACACGCCTGGTATTAAAAATTTCTTATGAACTGTTGCTCACTTCAGCGTGTGCCGGTTTTCATTAAACTCTCCAAGGGCTGGAAGAAATAAAAAGAAAAAAAAAAACGGGGGTGGAATTTAAATAAAAAAACATGAAGCTTCTCTCAAGTACCTGAGGGCTATTCTTCTCTCAGCGGGGACCGAGGGCATCCCATCATATTATCTAGCTCTTTGCAATTTAGATTGGTTCAACTTAACTTTTTATATGCTTTGCTCCGAGAATTTCAGTAAGGGGCTGGGTAAAGTTCTCCTATTAGCAGAGATCTATCGTGGAAGTTTAGCAACATTTGTTTGAGGAAAAAAAAATCCGGTAAAGGATTGGTTTTGATTGTACTCCTTTAACCCTTTAGCGTTAACCGGCTGCCGCGCACGGTGGCCTCAATACTGCTCAAAGCTAGAAGAATTCGCTCTATTTGATTAAGGGATAAGGCGCAGGAAAAATTAATTTGGAAAAACCCGGAACAAAAACCCTATGTCAATTAGTTTACAGCCCTCGGAAATGTTTGAGGAAACCATAAACCTCGTCACTGGGAAATACCGGACTGGCTGGGAACAGGGTTGGAGAAACGCGAATTCCAAATGAGGTGTGGGGTCTAGCGTTGTCTTGGTGGAATGCAGCACCCTTCCCATTTGCTAGGCCTGGGCGTTTGTTCTTAATTGATTGGGACTATTAATATATAGAGTTTAATCGAATGTTTATCTGTTGGCAAAAGCGTCTAGAAAATAACACCCGCAAAACCCACCATATGGAAAAATTATCTTCTTTGGATTCAATCCTGGTTTTGACATTCTTTTTGGAGCCTCACTACTTGGTCACTATGATTTTCTATGGACTATAGTATAGTAAAAGATCCATTTTTCATCTCCTGTTACCAATCTTTTAAAAAATGCGTCGTTTTTGTGGTCTTTTCCGTAGAGAATCATAAACAGAAAAGCCAGGTTGACTTACGTTAGGGACTGAGGGACCCTAACATTAAGCCTTGAAACATAACCGAACTTGTGTACATATTTTTTCACCATACTGCATCAAAAACATATGTTTTCAATACTCGGTTTGAGTCCGTAAAGTAGTACTTTTCGGGCGTAGGCCTGAAAAATCTTTTTGGTGCGCTAACCTTACCTGCTACTAATATATATTAATCAATATATTAAGGTTACTGTTGGAAGGAGGTTACTTGTAGCTATACCGTGCTTCATTCTAGTATAAGTAGGTAGTATGTTTGAAGTGCAAAATAACATGGATATACCAAGGCAATACCAAAAAAAGGTTTTTATATAATAAATAATAATAATTGTTCTATGACTATATCCATAGTATTGATAGTTGTTTTTCCAATACTATAATTACTCTAGACTATAGACGGTCTTACATCACTATTTGAAGTACACCGTTTCATTAATAAACGTACCTATATGATACCCTCACGAAAATGTGAGTGGCAAATACTTCCGAAAGTCGCTCTGTATTATTACTCAATGGCGAAGAGCCCCCCGAAGATCCTGGGGGCAATCAGATTCCCTTTGGCTCTTGATGGAGAAGAAATAAAATATCGGTTTTCCTGCCTCAGCACTTAGCTTCCATCCAAGGGGCCTTTGTTTGCCATCAACGGTTGTTTCCTTCTTCCTGGGGAATCACTTAATATACTCTCATCACTCAACAGTGAAGGTCAATATCTTAAAACAAGATGAACTTATGTTCCCACTATTAAATTATGTTGTTGTAAAAATGTTGGAAAAAAAAAACCTATTAAATTATATGTATTTAATAAAAACAATTTAATTTAATGACATTTATGATGATGTGCTCACTGTGGGACTGCTATGAATTTATGGGGCTTAAAATAAACTTCGGAAAGACTGAGTACATGGCTATTTGAGCAGGAAATGTCGGTGATCTCCTCGTCGACTCTGAGAAATGTACAAAGGGGGAGGTTTTCAAGAATCTGGGATCTTACCTCGACTCCTCAGGGTCCTCAGATACAGATGTAAGGAAAAAAGTGGAGTAAGCTCGGAAAGCCACACGCATGCTGCACCCGGTTTTGTGGAACGGAACCATTACTAAGGAAAATAAACGTAGGATCTCCCACGCCATCGGCGAGCCCATCCTTACGTATGCATCTGAAACCTGGTCCATGGCATCCCAGCTTTACTCAATTCAAGGGCCAAGCTGTGGAGATGGACTTTTGGAGGAGATGCCTAAAAGTAACAAGGATGGATAGGATTAATGACGCTGTTCGGGACAGGACGGAGGTCCCCTTGTCTGTCAAACCGAATTGGACAGCGAAGGCTAAGATGGTACGGCCAAGTAAGAAGAATGTCCTGCGAGCGATGGCCGAGACGAGTCTTAGATTAGCAGCCGCCAGGAAGACGGGGAAGAGGACGACCCAGGAAAAGATGGATTAGTGAAGTAGAAGAGGGAATGGCGGGCCGAGGCCTTGAGGATAGAGACTGGCTGGACCGAGATCTGTGGAGCTCAGCCCTGGGGTAAAAAGGCAACCCATGCTGGAACGCCTATAAAAGTAAAAGTAAAGTAATGACATTTAATGGTCAATGATTGTTTAAAAATTAATTAAATTCTTTTAGATATGCATAACTTATGACATTTTTCTGTTATTCCCTATTTACTAACGGAATAAGCAAATATGCTGACATGGCAAGATATAAATATACACTAACCAAACAATCGGAAAAATAAGAAGGCAAAGCTAAAACAAGTGAAATGCTAAATATAAAAGAAAAAAATATTTGTACCTATCATTGTTTAATAAAGAAAATATCGTGGCCAATGCCTCAACAGTTTTCTTAGCAGATTTAAGTGAGTGTTGAGTTTGAGTTAGTGGGTTCGAATATAGAGTAAATTTGTCATGAAGGTTACGGTAGCGATCTATGGCTGTTACTTAGATGTCGAGTTCAGTGTGTAAGGTCTCATTAGAGAGTAAAATGGGGCATCTACGACCTTCCTCAGTATTTTTTAGAGAAATGACTGTATGAGTCGTATCTTTGATTTTCTTTTTTGCTGTTCCACATGGTTCGATACCAATATACTGAACCCAGTGAAAAGCAAGGCAATGCTCATAGGTTTAAAACCTTTACTCAATTTCCTTCCCTATTATCCATTACTGTATATCAATAAAACTCCTATCCAGTTAAAAACTACATAAAGAACCTTGGTATAACCTTGGACCAACTCCTCACCTGGAATCATCACATTCCCCAAATCACCCGAAAATCCATCTCAGTCCTCAAGCAGTTACAAAAATGTTCAGAGACTCATTTCCTCAAAGAACCCGTCGTCTTTTAGTATCCACCCTTATTCTTCCCCACTTTGAATACGGAGCCTGGTGGTCTGTCTGGTGAGCTCGAGATAAGACTCAAAATGTTATTCCCAGCAAAGTTTCCCTTTTCCTAATTTTCGAAGACAGTACCTGCTCGGCTCCTTCCTCTTCCCTAAGAGCGAAAAAACCCACATATATTCATTCCTTACCCGACGTTCGTCCATCCATCAGATAAATACAAGATCTCAACTTATAGACTTGTATATCCCCACTCATTGAACCGCCTGTTTCGATAAATCCTTCGTTGTTCGTGCCACCCAGTTTTGGAATTCCTTACCCGGATCCGTTCGTCAAGCTTCCTCCCAAGCCTCTTACTTCAAACACCTCTTATTTCTCCACCCCCTGGAACATCAATCTTCCCTGCAGATGTAAAAATTATTATTTTCTTCGATTTAGTCTTGAAGGTTTGTACATATTCTTCAGTTTTAGTATTTATTTATTTTAATAATGACACTCTCCATTTTGTTATTTCTGTTTGTTTTTTTAGAAAATACTGAAGTTACGATTTCTTTCATTTATTATCAAAGTGTATATTTTTAGCTTTTAATTTCAACAATTGTATATAACAGCCACACAAATGCTGCCTGTACAATTTGTTAACAATGTTATTCCTAGGTGACTAAATGTCCCAGAATAAAATAAAACTTTTCATTTCATATATTTTTATTTTAATAGATCCCGGCACTTTAGGGTTGTCAAACGAAGTCATTTTCGACCGCATATCGATTAATATACCCGGGAAGGGAGTTTATTGGTATGTGCATATAATAAAATGAGATGGAGTGCCTTGCATCATTTAACTTCTACCCCGAGTATAAACGTAATCAAAGTCAAAATAAGTGACAAATATTGATCTATATCTGACGCTTATTTCTCCTCATATCGAAGCTTCTGAGGTCCACAAGTACCTTGCTTTCAATGAGGCAGTGGACATGAGCCGCTGCGTCCTTTCTTATCTGCCTCTTTCACACAGTTAAGTTTTAAGTAATATAATTATTTATTTAATTTGTAGACGTCAGAAATTCTCCAGTCCATCAGTCAGCGAATAGGCCTTTACACTCCTATCCCTTACTATCTTGATTATATTAAATAATTTATTTTTAAAGAGAAAAGATTTGGCTCCGCCGGGAATCAAACCCGGGTCTTCCGCGTGACAGGCGCGGTATGCTCATCCATTACACCACGGAGTCGCTTCCAAACGGTGCCAAATCCTTCCTCTTCACTGACACTTCTCACACGATCTCGCAAATTTTGCGATTATTTACGGGATGTGGACAATTTTTGTCCAAATTTTGGGTATCTCTTGACTTTCCTCTATATTTAAATTATTTTATATTAATTTAATCATTATCGTGGATGACCACTCTTGTTTTGAAATTATTTTAAATAATTTATTTTTGAAAAGAAAAGATTTAGCTCCGCCGGGAATCGAACTCGACTCCGTGTTGTAATGGATAAGCATACCGCGCATGTAACGCGGAAGACCCGGGTTCGATTTCCGGCGGAGCCAAATCTTTTCTCTTCAAAAATAAATTATTTAAAATAATTTAAAAACAAGAGGGGTCATCTACGATAATGATTAAAATAATTTAAAAATAGACGAAAGTTTTGAGGTGTCAGTGAAGAGGAAGGATTTGGCACCGTTTGGAAGCGACTCCGTGGTGTAATGGATAAGCATACCGCGCATGTCGCAGAAGACCCAGGTTCGATTCCCGGCGGTGCCAAATCTTTTCTCTTCAAAAATAAATTATTTAAAATAATTTAAAAACAAGAGTGGTCATCCACGATAAAGATTAAATTAACATCTTTATTATAAATAATGGAACCGGTGCAACTAGGATTTCAAACGGTGTTTTTTATTAACCAACTTTTTTCCACAGTGTTCTTTGCCAATGTTTTTGTACCTTGCTAAGGAATATAGACGCGATTACAGCTGGTTGATTTATCCACCCTGATAGCGCATGTAAAACTGAATCCTTATTGATCAATGATGCTGAAATACTAAATATTACTACTACGGTTACTAAATATTAATTAATATTTTTAGTACAAAAAAGTTTGTTATGTACGACGTTTGTAAATAATATGATTTCTATGAATAAACTATACACTTCAATAGTAAAATAATAATGTTTATTTTCTTTCTTTAAAAATTCAATCCTGTCCATCAATTAAGCTGCTTCCTCTGAGATTTCGGATAATTATGCAAATCTAAGTAATTTTTTTTTTAGCTAACTACGTTATTAACGCAGCCTGATACAATAATCATCCTTTAAAGGAATTCTTAGGGAAGAATACTTTAACGAATTCCCTTCGAAGAACGGGTAACTTCATTAATCCTGTTGCAAGAACTGACAACCATCCCCTTAAAAAAGGAATGAGGGTTGATGCGAAACAATTCCGTTCTAATTGTGATTTCTTCCGCTATTATGCTCTTTGGGGAAGCACTCAAAGCAGCAATTGAAATTAATTAATCATTATCATTATTATTGTGCCTCATTTTCAGCTCTAAGATCCATGGCAATTAAGAGTATAAATTTTATGTACATTGGTGGAAATAATTTTTATGTCTGACGAATATTTGCTTTGAATTATATAAAATTAGATATTTCAGGGTCTATATTGTACATTAATAATTAAATCAATCATTATTGTTGTTTGTACTTTATGCCACAAAGGCTAATCGGACGAGGCTACATTGGGAGTCGTAAATTTTGCCTACCAAGGTATAATTAGGATAGGGACCTTTAGCGAGTACATGAAATCATACTGGCTTGAGACCTCCATTTTACATCCTATCCGAGGGACGGAATTTTATATAACAAAGGAAATTTTATTCTTGGGCCACCACATGAGGCAAACCCGCGACCTTTAGTATTGTAGGTTGCCATGCTAACCATTACACCACCTGTCATCCCTTTATCAATCATTATTTATTGTACGAAAAAATGTTATTATTGATTTAAAGATCAGGCATTGATCAGCTTTGCTCAATGTCGAATCTGACTTTTGCAGGTATCCTTTTCTATTATTTCATAGATCGTCTCTGTGGGATGTCCTCGACCCCCTTTGGGAACGCCTAGCATCAATAAAGTAGTAAAATAATTAGACTAATTTGTATTTTTTTGAAAAACTTGGAGAGTTGAGCTTGATCACGCTCAACTCTTTATCTCCACCTTGCACGAGGTACTTCAAGAACCTGTAGGCAAGCAAATTCTGTGTTTCATATTCTCAGGCCAGGAATCTCCAAAAAATTTCATCAACGAACTTAAAAGACTGACTAAATCCCCCAATCTCATTTCACTACAGATTACTGCTAATAATCACGGCAGATCTTCACATACGAAGAAATTTTAGTAATTCCACGCATTATTCAAATCCCTTAGAACTGATACTTTTACTTCAAGGAGAGTCTTTTTCGAAGGAAAGGAAAATTGATATAGAGGTGATATTACGGATTACAAATGCTCGGGCTAGATGTCAAAGGAAGAGTAGCTAACATAAATCCGCTTAGGAGAGGTCAGGCATTAACCTATCACCTTTCCAAAGAAGGTGTAGTAGCCCTGAAAAGGTTTAGGATCCCTCCGAAGGGTCTTCTCAAGGGAAGAGGAACATGGAGGATAAGGTTTGACCTGGGTCTTGAATAATTTGTATCTATAGAATTTTAATGAAATATCCATGGCCAGGACCAGAAGAAACATTGAAAAAATATGTGGGTATGCACGTACACTGTTATACAAGTTATACTTAAAATTAATGTAATATTAATTAAAAAGAAAGGGGTTTTAATCTCTTCAAGTTTTAAGATCACATAGCCTTTTATTATATTTGTTCACTTAATGGCATATTTGTATTATTTTTTACTATGAATAGCTTTCAGACCTTTCCTTAAGGAAGATTGATTCGAAAATCAAAAGTAAAATATTGATTGATTGATTTCCAACTATTTACGAATTATATTTTAAGTTGTGGGGGTTTTGCTGATATTAATGTGAAAGGAGATACGATTGAACAAGTCGAGAAATTTAGATATTTAGGGGCGATGGTAACTGGGAAAAACAAAATTGATGAGAAAATCAAGATTAGATTAATCCCGGAAATGTTTGTTACTTTTCAGTAACGAAATTGCTCACTTTTTTTCCCAAACCTTAAAAATTAGGATTCACAAAACTATTATTCTTCATAGTTGCGAAACGTGGCCGAAAACATTAAGGCATGAGCAAAGGCTGAGGATTTTTGAAAATAACGTATTGTGTAGAATCTTTAGACTGAAGAGATAGGAATAAACAGAAGAATTCAGACATTTACACAACGCCGAACTGAGTGAATTTGTTTTTCTTACTTCACTTATAGGCTATGCGGGGTTTCCTGGGCCAGAAGAGAAGGTAGGTGATGCCGAGCACTATCAAACTTTCACTGGCTTCGGGTTTTGAATTGGATATCTACGGGTTCCCAATCATAAAATTAGTTAGTTTCCATGGGCTACGCATATTTTCTAACGCTTCTGCCCATTCGGTCATCCCTCCACCCAAAAATATACTGTCATAGCCAGATACGAACTTGGAACTGTGAGCTAAGTAGTTCAGTGCCTTACCATCGAAATGTCCCGCAACATTGAATTGAGTAAACTATATCTAGTGACTACAAAAGAGTTTATTGCAAAGAGTCGAATGAATTGGGTATGTAAAATTGCTAAAATCGGTTGTTTAGCGATTTGGGTGCGAAGGGATAACGTCCGAGTGCTAGGCCGAGGCGGAGGTAGGACGATTGCGTGAAGGCAGGTCAGTCAAATGGGGTCTGGTTGGTGGACGTTAGGTAGATGTGTGTAGGGAGCGAATCGTAATTTATTTGTTTGTTTGTTTAACGTCGCTTTCTGCCAATAAGGCTAACCGTGGGATTCCTGAATTTTGCCTAACCAGATATAATTAGGATAGGGATCTTTAACGATTACCTGATTTCGTACATGCTCGGAACCTCCAATTTACGTCCTATCCGAGGGTCGGTGTCGGCATCGAACCTTCGGGTTCTTCAAACCTTCATTATTATTATTGTGTCATATATTTTATTTTGCTTTGTTTTATTTCACTTGATCCAGAAGTTATTTCTTCTATTTTCGAGAACATCCTGAGAATAGCAATAATTACTGAAGAGTCGTGGAATAACAAGCAAAATTATCTCCATACCAGCAATCAATACGTTCAACGAAATGTGTATAATCTGCAAGCGGTTTGCTACATTGTTTCTGAAATTCAGCAACAATTCCGCAAGTAAAGCAGAAATCAGTTTGGAGTTAGCCGGATTTGTTAGCTACGATACCAGTTGCAAATCCGACCAATTCAGCACACACAACCTGTTATTAAACTGATACCGGCTGGAAGAAATTAGAAATCCTATAAATTGTCATCAATAATAAATTCTTTATTTATTTGTTCTAGGACGTGTCCCTTAAGAACAAAATAAAATAAAATACAGAGAGGGCTTTAGAGCCTTGAAGTTAAAAAAAACAAATTGAATTGATAAGAATAATTAGGAAACCTCTAGTTTAAAAAACAAAAAAAAATATACATGAAATATTCAATCGAGTGAAAGGAAGCTAGTTTCTGCATTTTGTTATGTACACAAATTTTTACATTATGGTTAGATAGTATTTATATTTTCTAAAAAAAAAAAAGAAAAAAAGAAAAAATATATAAAAAAAAAAATGAAATAAGAGCTTTGATCGATTTAACAGGTAAATTTTATTAGGAAATGTGAATTTAAATTTTAAGGATACTGGATGGCTGTGAAGTGATGATATAGGCGGGATTTAAAGGCGGAGAGTGTAGTGGAGAGGTCATTTCTAAAACTTGGAAATTTTCATCAAATCCGAATTACTATACTTTATTAGGAGATATATTTTTTTATTTATCCATGCATTTTTATTTATGTACACAAATTTTTACATGCTGGTTAGATAGTATTTATATTTTCTAAAAAAAAAAAAGAACAGAAGAAAAAAATATGAAATAAGAGCTTTGATCGGTTTAACAGGTAAATTATATTAGGAAATGTTAATTTAAATTTTAAGGAGACTGAATGGCTGTGAAATGATGATATAGGCGGGATTTAAAGGCGGAGAGTGTAGTGGAGAGGTCATTTCTAAAACTTGTAAATTTTCATCAAATCCGAATTACTATACTTTATTAGGAGATATATTTTTTATTTTATCCTCTAAGCATTTTCAGTCCATCAAGTAAATTCTAGATCATAATATTTCTATATAGCAAATATCACAAAATTTAGACGAAGCATCTTAACAATATGTTTAAAATTCCATATCAGCTAAAATAGTCTTAATGCTGAGTTGAGAAAAATAGTCTTATAGTTAATATAAAATATAACTGTCCTTGTGTGTTTTTGTTACTTCAATAAATTATTAATTGACTCTATCAGTTGGCAAAATGACTAACTAACGTGATGTTCTAAAGGGCAATTTAAAAATATTTTTGTTTGCAAAAAGTTTGTTTTAACGGTTTTTGGCTCAGCAAAGAGGAAGGACTTAAAAAAACTTAATAACTTTCCAATAAAAAATTTTGAGACTAATAGCAACGCACCGTAATAACAAAACTCGTAGTACAGACTTATATCAACAAACTATCGAAGAACATATACAAATCCTTTACACACGGTTATTTTTTTTAATTTACACGGACATATCAATACATAAATTAACAACATGGCCACGGCTGATATGCCTGTTGCAAGGCGGCTAAAAAGAAGCTGGATGAGAGACCTGCTCACCTAAGGTATCAAGCCCGGAAAGAGGTGCTGCTGGGCACTTTCGTTTCATCATGCCCAAAATGCCTTATGTTTTAATTCTTTCAACACATTCGCTGATTGTAGCTATTGCTGACAGGTGTGAATTGAAGTTTGAAGAGAAAAAAATAGAATGTATAGGACAAATGTTTAATTAGTAAAAAAATAAAAATTTACGAATATTCCAAAAATAAATTTAAATTTTTAAAATCGGAAGTTAGTTATTCTGTCGACACATATGCTTAGAGAATCTGAAAAATTCGATAGCCTATAATATTGGTAGAAATTATTTATTTTTTCAAATGTAAATTTATGTTTTACTGAATAATAGCCATTTAAAGAATCATTATAATTAGTTTAATGATTTTAATGTTTATATACTCATATAAGGACGGTATTAAACGATCCTAGGAAAACCCTAGAATAATCGAGGCTTGAAGCTTCTATACATCGTGTAGCAGTTAATCGAAGCGTTCAGCTTAAAATACCTAGACTTATAGAATACTTGAGGGTCTTCCATCCAAAGTAGGTATTCTTGTCCTCAGACAAAGATATGCCTCCAATATTTTTCGGAACTCTTCGACTCACCTGCTATTATGTTGCTCTTGACGAACATGTGAACAGGTAATCTCCCGAACTTTGCCGTACAAGCGTAAAAGCAATTTTGTTCTATTTACAGTGAAATGTGAAGTTGAGTGAACAAAGATGGACTTACGTGGTACTAGCGGCTTTGTGGGCTTTTGTACTAACTTATTATTGATATAAGTAGCGTCAGAAAAAATGCTAAAAGGTCTAGAAGCTTTTTTCTTAACCAATTCAAAAGCGACTGTAGCGGTATCTACGAATCTGTTCAAGCTTTCATTAGATTCAGTTCAAGCCATATTTAAGATTGGCCAAACAGTATCCCATGAAAGCTTTTTGTGGACATGGTTCGACGCAGTTCAAATCGCAGTCGCAAATCGACATGGTTCGACGCAGTGTAAAGGCTTCTTTACACTGTGCGAACCTCACCCTAGAACAGCCTGTTCGGAGAAGTGCTCGTCGAATCCGAATAAGACAAGAACTCGAACAGGTATCTGTACGCCTGCACTGAAATAGCACTAGTGTCACTTTTAGTTTAATTAAAATAAGGTTTTAGACCTTCTTTTAAAACTTTTCTGACGTGGCACTTATCCAAACTATGTTAGAGCAAAAATCAGAACAACCGCTAGTTCCAAATCAACCGCCTTTGTAATGAAAATTATTGTAATAAAGTGCATAGGTGCATAGGGTACAGCAGTAGTGGGGTGTTACGCATGACTGAGCAACAACCCACTACTGCACTACATTTAATTTGGTTTTTGACTTCTTCAGCTGTCCCTAGGAGCCGGAAGGTCTCTTCTATTTCTAAGGCTGTCTTCTTGGTTCAGGTCCTCTTCTCCGGGCTCCTATGTTGTAGTGGGCTGGACCCAACGCCGTTTTCCGTCCTGAGATAAATTACGGGAAATTCTCTTCGCTCACCACCTGAGGGAACTCTTTCTCAGCGAGGATGAAAAGTCCCGTGGCTCTCAGCATCCTGGCCCTTGTTCCATTGAATGTAGTGCAGGTCGTGACCACGTGATCAACAGTCTCTGGAACACCACAGGTGGAGCAGTGGGGGTCTATGTTCTGGCTAAGTCGATGGAGATGGGCACTAAAACCCCCATCCCACCGAGAGGAACCAACCCCGCTAGAACCTGCACTGCTTCATGCGAAGTTCCTTTCCCCCCTCCCCTGATTACCGCGACCAACTTTGTAATGCGAGCTCTAGTTAGTTATCGCGAACTTAAATTTTCAAACCGTATTAATACGGCTTTTTTGGACTAATTACCTATGCGAGAGGTAATTAGTCCAAAAATCTTTATTAGGTAAGACTATAGATTAGGAAGGGAGGGAGGGTTTTCTCTGACCCCACCATGAACCACCACTATCGCCAACTCGTTGCCCTCGCGCTCAAGTTAGCTCTCACACACGTAAATTTTTATTAACTAATTACTATGGCTTATTTTCAAGTTTAAATAGCTGTTCGGAGTATGCCGTACGGTAAGTTTCGGGGGAGTACCCGTTCGTTGGTAAGGTTCACACAGTGTAAACGCTCTCCCTACACGTCTTAGTCATAGAAAGTTAGATTCCCCCCTCCTGCACATCGAGTCCAGTTTTGCTGTTCCTATGATAGCATGATAGATAAATAAAAAAAAAAATGGTTACGTCTAACTAAAAAACCAAATAACAGGTAAAATGATCAGATGTAATAATTAATGTCATCAATACAACTATAATAAGTTACATAAAACTAATAACGATAAGTGTAGAATTCTATGAAGTAGATGTAATATAAAGTGGTTATGAAACAACCAATGAGGAAGTAGGCAAATAATTTCAATAGAATACTTGAGTCGAATGGCTTGAATGATATAAGATTTTTTTTTATTTTTTATTATGTATTGTTAAATAATAATAATATTCTGGTAATCCTCAATATTATTTTATTTGATAGATCTCTCTTTAGAAAATCTAACAATGCCGTTGTGAATGGCAGAATTAAATTCTGATCTTACCCCAGGCTTTAGTCGGCGGTAACAAAGACACCACAAAGCCGATTACAGTCGCTGCTAGGGCACAATTTTATTTCTTCCTATTGCATGTGTTCCTACCATTTGTTGTATGTACATATATATATATATATATATATATATATATATATATATACGTGAAGCAAATGTGGCTTAGTTACAATTTATTAAAAGCTGAATTAAGAGATATTCATAATTATAAATAATAGAAGATCTGATGACACAAAATTCAAAAAGGGAAGACAAATGGAATTTGTAAAAATCCAATATAGACACCTGCCAGGAAGTAACATCCTATGCTCCAGCGGATATGTCGAAGTGAGATGGAATTATTATATCGAAGGGAGAGAGAGATGTAATCGCAGGGTTTGGCCACAAGATATCGCCACAATAAGGAGGAAAACGTCGAGAGTGGGAGGAGAAACAATGGGCATTCGATCAAGCACAGCCGACTAATCAACATAGCATATTCTCCACCCTACTTAGTTAACAGTCATGACAACGATCTTCAGATCAGAAGAACACAAGAGGAGTGCATCAGCAATAATATCCTGAATATTCTGAAGAATAATTTATTATATTTTCTTAAATAAGCTCAGAATAATTAATTCAATTATAAATTAGATTCAAGTAATACAAAAACGCTTATAGTCATTATTAAATTTTTTTAATTAGAATTGTGTTAAGGTTGCTTACCCTTTAATAAATTACAAGGTTTAATTTGCCGAATAAATTTATATAGTTTTCGTTGTCAGTATAAAAAAAAAAAAAAAAAAAAAAAAAAATAATAACCATAATTCAATTCATTATGTTATTCATATATCAATATTTTCTTGAATAAATTATTTCATATTAAATTAAATTTTATTTCTATTCCAATGTTCATTCCTGTTTTTGAAAGATTATTTTATTTCATATCATTATTCATATTAATACGAGTCTTACCTCTCATATTTTAGAACTCTAATTTAAAAATAAAAAAAGTGTATTCCAAGAGGGATTATTGCCTAGCCAAGCAGCCAAGCTATAACAGATTATTATTTGTAAGGTAAGATATTTGAGGGAGAGCAAAGGAAATTGTACTAATATATATATATATATATATATATATATATATATATATATATATATATATATATATATATATATATACACATATAATGAGAAACCAAGCTCGTTATTTGTAATTGAGGGTATAGTTGGAAATTCGATGAACACACTTAACAAGACAGGCAGACTAGATTTGATCCACGTCAAATTAAATCCCATATTTACAAGGACAGTATAATCGCCCCGAATGAGGATCTTGCGTGAGACAAATCCGTTTCATGCCCTGGCTTACAGCTGATATTAGTGAAAATATTCATTCAATAGCCCCATTTTTTTTTTTTATTTCTATTTGAACAAATATTCCGTGACATTGATTTTCAAATAGCTTCCGTCTCTTGATTGAAAAAATCTTGCCAACATGGAAATTAAACGCTTGAAACATTTTAATCAATCTTGATATTGGTATTTCGCTTTTTTCATTTGACATCTATTGTACTAGGTTGTTACAAAAGTCCTTGTTCACAAAATTAATTTTATTCAAATGTGAGTACACAATTTACAAATCAAATTTATTCTTCAAAATACAGACCAACATTTTCAACTACTTTAACCCATCTTTCAGCCAAATGTTGTATTTGATGTTGATACCAATCTGCAGTTTTCGAGGCAAAGAACTCCTCGCATCCAGATTTGACATCATCGAAGTTTTCGAAGCGCCGACCTTTCAAAAAATCCGCCATTGACCTGAAAAGACCATAGTCAGACGGTGCGACGTCTGGGCTGTAATGAGGGTGGGGCAAGACGCTAATCCCGTTCATTTCTGAAAATTTTTCTTTAACTAATCGTGAGCGATGAGCAGGGGCGTTGTCTTGCTGAAATAACGCTTGCTTCCTATTAATCAAAGCGGGATATTTCACTTTTAAAACTTCATATACCCTATCGAGCTGTTCACAGTATAGTTCAGCGTTGATAGCCCTGCCCTCTGGAACCAACTCGAAGTGATCTAGGACGACCTGATCTAGGTTCATCTTCAAGGCTTGTATTCGCAGAATAAACCGCCTGAACCAAAATGCGGCCGTGTTTCGATGCACCACACTTTCCCCTTCCACTGCACAAATTTCCTCGGCTGAGGCCTTTGCACTAAAACCTTTTTCCAATAATGCCTAAGAAGGCCGCGGATGACAAATTTTTCTTCCGACATTTATAGTGAAATTTAATAAACTGAATGAAAGGCAGGGACAGATGGCGTACATAGATAATTAGAAGATTAGTTAATGTAAACATTGACATAAGAATTGAATTCGTCAGAGATTAAATAAGGATTAAATTAGAGACCTCAATGTAAACAACTTGATATGCACAAGGACTTTTGTAACAGCCTAGTATAAGCTGACGAACTGCTTGTTCAATAATGAAAACCTATAATTATTTTGAGTAAGCTATATTTTTAATTTAGTTTTTTTTTCGGGGGTAGAACTAGGTTTGAGAGGGTAAAACTATCCGAAAATCCCAACTTTGAAAATAAGCACCCAACTTAAATTTAAAAATATGGTGCGGAGCGCGCAACACAACTTTCACTTACCAACCTACTTAAGAGTAGAAACCAACGTTGTTTTGATAAATGCGTAAACGACATTTAGCAACTTACAGAATATAGCTTTTTTCATATCTGTACTTCACAATAAATTAAAGAGTATTATTAGAGTATAAAGGAATAAGTCCTCAATACTTGTCGATTTATTATTAGGTACATTTTCATTTTTTAGGGGCCTAAAACTATCCTAAAAGGAATATTTACGGATCGTAGTAAATTAAAACATAATTTTTAAATTTTTGTCCCTTACGTTAATTTATCCATATAAATAAAATCAAAGGTACTTTATAGGAAAAAAAAAAAAATCTTTCGCCATTTAAGCCCCCTCAGAACATTTTAATCATATTAAAATTTACCTGATATCAATGAATACTTGATTCTCAATAAAAATCTCTAGTTTAATCGAAATATTTAATGCCGTTTTTGAGAAAATCGAAAGAAAAAAAAATCGTAAAAATTAATAACAATTTATGAAATAAAGTGTCCCCACCGTGACTTTTAAATTTTAAGCGTCCATCGAAGTGTAGGCCATATTTCATGATTATAGCGTACGCCATACTTATCGATAATTTAACAATCTTATTTTCTAGCTTCAACATTTGTTGCTTTTAGATTTGGAACAAATTTTTTTTTTTTTTTTTTTTTTTTTTTTTTTTTTTTTTTTTTTTTTTTTTTTTTTCATAGCCCCTTATGATTCAGTAATTTCTCGATTGAATTGATTGCTTCCTTGAATAGTAAAGCTTTTACTGCAGTTATATGCATTTTAAGGGGTATTGTGAAAATCTAATTTTTGAAAATTTAATAGTTTTTCTAGGTTACCGGTGATGGGGTTCACCTCCTTCTTGATTAAACCTTAAGTTCTAATACTTAAGCCTAGCATTAATATAGCTTTTGCCATCGTCTTGAGAGATTCGCAGGGCTTAGGCTATTAAATAGTGAATTTGACAGAGTTGTTAATTTATCGAAAAAAGAATCCTACCTCTTGGTTATGTATTCCTTGATTTTCGGTAATTTAATTACTTCTTGAATCTCTGATGTCCTCATTCTCTGCGTGCAAGTCCCTTTGACTATTTTTCTTACTATTCCATTTTGAAATGATTGCAGCTTGATTGTAGTCGACCTGCTTACATGCTTGAATAGAGGTGCGCCGTATAACAGCGCCGGCCTAAATATGGAGGTGTATACTAAAATTTTTAAACGTATTGATAAACTGGTAGTGATTATTAGTTTATTAAGCCTATATGTTTTGAGTCTCAATGTTTTAATTTTTCTGTCAAAATGTCTCGAAAAATTTAGGTGTCTGTCTAATTGTGCGCCGAGATACGTCAGGTTGGTCGATAGCTTAATACATTTACTGTTCATGTAAATAGTTGTTTATGAACAACTAATTCTTACCTTGGATTAAAATAGAAAAAAATATTATTAGAGTTATAGGGAGTAAATCATATTTTTTTTTCCTTACAATTTTATATGCAGTTACAAAAATATAAATTTCATGCACGATGTAAAATGTACCTAATATCCCCTCGTTTTTTTTTTCTTTTTTAAACTCCAATTGGCCAGGAAAGACCACGCAAACATCACTTCCGTTTCCTCCTCACACCTCCTGCCTTCGTCTTACTCCGATACTCTCTCATTCTCCTGGACTGTTCTCTCCGCACTTCCTCAGTCCATTTCCTCCCTGATCTCTCCTTCCTACCCACAAGTACCCCTTTGGGTTTTTTTGTCCCCTAAAACGCTCTTCATCCAAGCAATCCTTATCAGTGATTTTAGCCTGTCCAGTTCCTCTTTTATTAGTTTTACATACCCCCACATAATTTTATAGTTGCAGACTTGGTAGAAATATTTTTTTGACTTGTCTTTCATTATTCATCCTGACTATGTGCCGTGGAACCTAACTCTTCTGGTCCCGACAATTGTTTTCAGATTTCATCTTCTGGTTTTATAATTAATATCAATTTCGCTAACTTCTCAGTATATCGTTGTTACGTTTTTATTCATCACTATACATTAACCTTTAACTGGAACAAGTGATTTTATCAACACAACTGGATTATTGGGTCAAAATGACCCATTTTATTTTAATCAGGAATAATAATTAATAAGAAATTTTATAAAAGTTTAGAAAATTGCATATTAATATTAAGTAACTCTTAACATGTTCAAATATACACTTTAAAGCTTATAAAGGTTTATATAAAATTTATGACAAGGTATAATTTGGTATAATATAATTATCGCTATATATTTTTTTAACTTTAGCTTTATTTACATTTTTTTTAATCTTCATCAATATTATTTTCACCTGAAAAAAAAAAAATATATATGTTATCAAATACAAGAAAATTGCTCACCAGATATTATAGGCCATGTAGGAGAGGGTGTTTTATAGACAACTCACCTTTACGCTCTAAATATATTCTTTTTGATTGGATGTGTTCGTTGCAAATAATATTCTTACACATGTCACAAGTAATAGAGTATTTATTGTCATTATTCACGCACAAATAGCATCGCTTTCTTTATTTATTTTCAAATTTTACACCCGTATCTTGACGAGACTCGATCTACCCGATCATCTTTCTTATTGTGGCTTTTACGTCTGGAGAAAGATTTTTTATTTTTAAATAATTCCATTTAATCATAAAATCCATGATTAGCCATGGTAATGACACAGTAATATGAAAAAATTAATCCCTATATGAAAAACAAAACTGTAAAGTTACTATATTATAAGGGTCAAAATGACCCCAAAAAATTAAAATAAAATCACAGATTGCTTACAACGCTCTAAATTTAGAACTAACTGATAGAATAGGTCTAAAGCTAGGAATAAAATAAGTTCAGTGCGGTTTCCAGTTAGCAGAGAGCAGTACTTTATAATTTAAAATGTTTTGGGTCATTTTGACCCGTCATGTTCCAGTTAAAGGTTAATACTTATATAGGTAAACAATTTTATTCAAAGAAATATAACAATTTGCAATGCCACAGAAATTATAAAAACACAAATATTTAAATATGTCACAAAAATTATCGCTTTGAAATACTGAAATAACCAGATGACCAGCTTCAGAACAAGACTAATTCTCCAGTCCATTACTTCTTACATTAAATGTAAAGGAGAATGTCTTTTTACGACTAAATTTTAGTCGTAAAAAGACAAGCCCAGAAGGTTCTTGGCCAGTGTAGATGGTACCCGAACATCGTAGACACAAACAGATAGGTACTATGACAGTTTGCTCCATTTGTTAGCTAGTTCTTACAACAAATCTAGAAATATTCTAAACTATATGTTTTGTGTTTTATTTATTGTCACAATACAAAATGCTATAGTAATAGTAAATATAATTTTATAAATGTATGATTTTTTATTAAGTCCAATTTATAATTTAAAAGGCCATTTAAACAGGAATGAATGAGATGAATGGTAGGAAGAGTGATTGATTAAAAGTCCTCTTTGACCTCAAGGAAGAGGGACATGATTGAGAGGCTCATAGGATCGAATAAGTGCGTCAAAGACTGAACAAGTGGAAGCAACCCTTCAAAGCACGTTGGCTATTGGCTGACCTCGAGGGCGGAGAGGGGCATTATATCCCGCTGCGATTGGTCCCAACTAATTACAATCTTTTATCATTGAACCGTTCGACCAATAGGGGAGGCTGTGGCATAATTAATAATGGTCTATTTGTATTCTCCTCGTGCAGTTCATTGTCTCTTCTTAATCCGTTATATCTGCTCATCTTTTAATAAATGGTAAGTTTCTAATCGAGGTTCGTTTGCTGTACATAAGAAATATTAAAATAAATAATCTGTTTGAGGTTATAAATTATTATAGGTCCAGATAATATTGAATAGAATTTTTATATTCTCAAATTATGATTTCTTTTTTTACTTAAGTGAATACTTTCATCAACAAAACCTTACGAATTATCGACTATATTATTTTCTTTTTTAAAACAAAAACCAATCGTGATAGGTTTGTCATAAATATATTTAAACCATGCTATATATTCCTACAAGCCAACTATGTAAAAATAATTACTTTATAAATTAAGAAATGTAACATTGCTTTTATACATATTTTTATTTCTTATAAATTTAATTTTTTTTTACGTTTGGACACAAATTTATTATAATAATTTATTTCATAATTTTTTATTTATTTGAGGCTAGACACGCATAGATTAGTGAATGACAATCTTCCATTAATGTCTTTTATTTAAAGATTACATATTTAAAAATGGTCTAACGCCAACGTTTCGGAGAATCCTCGTCCATCTTCAGGGCAATATTCTCTTATTTCATACATTATTCTTTTTTTTTTTTTAGTAGCATGGACAATTAGCTTAAATTCTATACTTCTTTCACTTGTCCATTACAACTGAAAGGGGTCACATTTTTTAAAATTTGATTTTGAAAAATTCAATTTTATTTTTCACTTTTTTTTAAAAACATTAAAATTACTACGATCTAAGTTAACATAAAGTACCGGAATTACCCGATTTATATCTAAAATAGCCATCCGGATTTCCCAAAGGGTTGGGTTGGAATAGCCCTTGTATAATGGAGTTTATCCTTTTTGAAATTTAAAACCAATTTTCCAGAGATTTTTTTTTTTTTTTTTTTTTTACACTTCCCCGGGCTGGAGTACTCTCGGAAAAGTAAAAGTAGAGAAAAGTTCAAGAAGAAGCACTTTTCCCCCATCAAAAGAATCTTTCTCTTGTTTGAATTACCCTCTCAAATAATAATTCACTCTCTTCTTAAAACACATTTTTGTATTAGGATTCTTATTTAACTCTTTTTATAAATAAATATAGGGAACGTTTGCACCATACCTCAAGTTGTAGTTCTTTAATAGCCTTTACAAGGTGCGGTTGCACACGTTTTGGTTTTTGTGAGGGCACCGAAATAAGATTTTTTTTCCCTCCCTTTAGGTAATTTTTATTTTTTTTGAAAACGGAATTTAACAAGAACAAATAATAAAAGTAAATAATCATTTTAGTGAAAAGAGCATATATGTAAAATAGCTGATCACAGGAAGGGGCTGATTTAAGGGTCGCTAAAATACAAGCTTGCACACACAGAATTTTGCTCTAAGGTGTTTTACACAAGGGATTCATGCAGGAATTTATTAGTATTGCATGCTAAAATATTAATAAATTTGTTTCATTTTTTTTAAATAACGAACCTCTGATGAACCTACAGGTATCAGGAAAATTTCAAATGTAAATTCTTTTTTGCATGATGGAATTATAAGAACAAGCCGCAGATATAGGTCACAAGATTAAAAAAAAAAAAGAGAACTGAAGTTGGCGGTATGAGCTAGTAGCGATAGGATCTTACGAGCAGCCGAATTAATTTATTGATGCTATCTGTCTCGAAAAAACTTTTCCCTCGACATCCAGTTTCGTCGAGGTCTGCCATATCATTCTCCATCTCCCCACTTTTTCTGTAAAGGGAATTATAAAAACAGCTTTTCTAGTCAAATGCAGAGTGCCCTAAGTTATAAAGCACATTTTCTTACACGTCTCGTACAGTAATATATTGGGTTGGCAAATAAATCCTTTCGGAAATTCTGTTTATTTTTATATAGCTGTATGTAAAATGTCACTTTATGCCACTAAGGGTAATCGGACGATGCTACGGTAGGAGCCCGAAATTTTGACTAATCAGGTATAATCAGGATAGGGATCTTTAACGAGCACCTGACATCGTACACGCTCGGGACCTCCATTTTACGTCCTGTTCGAGGGACGGCATAGCCATGTATTTTTTGCTCCCATTAAATAATCCTAAAGAGGCGAACCCGCGACCTTCAGTATTGCAGGTTGCCACGCTAACCACTACTCCACATGTGACACCAATATCAGAGGGAATCAATTCGGTAATAATTCCTGGTAAGGTGGTTTTATATGCCTGAAACAAAAATTTACAGAATATTAGAGAATGTATTAACACTTAATCACGTAATTTTGTTTAATTGAAAAATACATGATAAAATCACTGTCAAATCTGAGATGTAGATTAATCTTAGGTAAAGGCAAAGATATATTTATGTCTTCGAAGATAATATCCTGTTAATAACGATAAAATAATATTTATATCGAAGATATGGGAAAAGTAAAAGTCTTTTATTGTTCAAAAAAATATTTTAAAAGATTAATCATAAATTTAGGTATCCTTTCATCAGGAATCTGATTCATTATCCTTCATAACTACCATAAGGTAAAAAGCAGGATTTTACATGAAGTAATTAATTTTGGAAATACGTACGGGATATTTATACTTTTGATTTATTACGCATACGAAATACTTAATCGATCAATATTAAATACAAAAAGTTAATTATCTTAAATTTTCATCCCACTTTTATATTGTGTAGTATGAAAAGATATACTACTACCTATTTTTTTTACAAAAAATATAAAAAATTTAAAAGATGCCCTTTTTGAGAAAATTTAAATTAAAATTTTAAACTTGGATTTAAGAAAATTTATTTAGTACCAACCTATACATTGCTGTGTATCATATGAAATGGCGTGGAATGCGCTATTAAAAGACACCAATCTCATAGCCCTAGTCAAATTTGGAAAACATCTGCAGCTATTTTTAATCATAAAATGCTGTATTTATGAAATCTTATAGCTAATTTTTATTTTGTTTAGTAATGAAGAAATTTTCATCCCACTTTTTTATTTTGTTACATGAATAGATATAATACTACCTATTTTTCAAAAAAATATAAATTTTTTAAAAAATGCCCTCTTTGAGAAAATTGAAATTAAAATTTTACATTTAGTTTTAAGAAAATTTCTTTAGTACCAACCTATCCATTGATGTATATCATAGGAAACGTCATGGAATGCGCTGTTAAACGACACCAATCTCATAGTCATAGTCAAATTTGGAAAACGTCTACAGCTATTTTCAATCATGATTTTTTTCTGTTTCTGGATCTAATTATGAGGTATTTGCAGGGCCGACGTTGAAAGGCGGAAAAAACCTATTTTTTGAAGGTATCGGAATATTCTTTTTTTTCATTTTTAATAAATAGAATAGTTACCTGACACATTCCATCAATTTATTCGGAGATATTCCCATTTTTACACTTGTTTTGACCCTTTGAAAATCGATAATTGAAAAAGTTTATTTGTCAGACCAATAATTCAAAAACGGATAAACATATCTCAGTAATATTTCACAATTGTTCTAGTAAATACAAACCGTAAACACACACCAAATTTCAAGAAAATCTGAAATGGTGTGGCTCAAGCCTGTGTTAAATTGATGTGGGATTACCCTAATAATAAAAAAAACAAAAAAATATACTTTAAACCGTTCGATAGCAAAGTAAGAGTAAAATTAAAGAGAAGCAGACCTAATGTGTGATTGATGATATCATCCGAAGGTCAAGATGACATGCAGAAGATGAAAATTGGCGAGGAGTTGTTGCACACACACAGAACATTTCGAGGGACCTGGTTACTTGGACTCATTGACCACAAAATGTCTATTTCCGTTCGAAACCGGAAGTCGAAATTTTTCACGATCGCAAAAGTTCCTCTTATAATATATTTCATGTATATTTAAAAACATAAAAACGGGTGATCTCATATGCTGTGCATGCTTTTGGTCATCTGTTTTCTTTTATGATGAATTGATAAATGACTGCTGAATCAAAATTTATTAATAAACGAATGTGGTAACTATATCAAAAAATAAATTACTTTAGGCTTTTTTCTGTCGTATATTTTCTGCGAAATTTAACAGTTGATCACACATATGATTAATTAATGTTTGCATTAAAGTATTTCACTAGAATTTTTTTCGGAAATAAGTCCATCGGAGCTATAAATACTAATTATTATGGATTGGATAAAGCCATCGTATGGACTGCTCGTCCTTTCACTGAAAATAACCACAATAAAATGAATCGATTAGAAAAATGGGACTCCAATTGGGACAAAAGGGAAGTTGCAAGTAAAATAGAACTTGAAACAGATGAAGATGAAGACAGTGGATTTGATACCGATGTCGCAAGGCATTTACTTTTGATCAGACATGGACAATTTCATATCGATGCCGAGAAAGCCGAGGAAATGAAGTTGACTGAATTGGGTAAGGAGCAGGCTATGATGACAGGGAAAAGATTAAAAGAATTAGATATCCCTTACGCAAATTTAGTTCATTCGTCCATGATCAGAGCTATCGAAACAGCAAAAATAATTTCTTCGCAGATTCCTGATGTCCCAGTAAAGGAATGCTCATTACTCGAAGAGGGTGCACCGCCCATACCACCGGAACCGCAAGTTAGCAAATATAAGTACCCTTACCAGTACTATCAAGATGGCGCGAGAATCGAAGCTGCATTTAGGAAGTACTTTTATAGACCTGGAACAGATCAACAAGACTATACTTACTCCATTCTCGTCTGCCATGCGAATGTTATAAGGTACTTCGTCTGCAGAGCACTGCAGTACCCTGCGGAGGGTTGGATGAGGTTGTGCCTGAGGCACGCTAGTATAACCTGGTTGAAAATCGATGCGTCTGGTAAAGTGTACTTAATAACTTATGGTGATGCTGGTTATATGCCACCCCATGCTTTAACCACCATTTGAGGGTGTAAATCCCCACGTTTGTGCATACAATTTCATAATAAAAGAAATAAAGAAAGAACGGAAAGTAGAATAAAAATATTTACTTTAACACACAACACGACATAGAATCTATATTTCAGTTCATGATAAGAAAATATTTGTTTCAATGGTAGGCGATTTAGGCAGAATTTAATGCGTATGCATTCCCCACCCCCTTCAAACGTTGTTGTTTGTCATGTCATGCTTGAAAAATACAGGATAGAAATAAATATTTGTGGCCCTTGGAAGAAATGGGATCCAAGTGACTTCTTTTCTTCCTTTTTGAACAAGTCAAAGATTATAAAGTTTTGAAATATATTTTTATTTGGATTTCAAAGATTTTTTTCCACTTTGTTGTAATTTTCACTTTTTATGTATTATATTTTTATAAAGAAGGAATCTCTTCCATTTTCTATTATTTATTTTATTTACCTAACTTTTGGAGGTTTTAGTCCATCTTCCAGGGGTATCTGTTGAACATTTTGAACATGAAAGACAATGAAATAGTTAAACAACTGTAAAATATGATAAATTTTAATTATAGGTTAAGTAAGAAATGACTTATGTATTTCACATAAAATAATTATTATAGACAAACAAATATGGTTGTAGAGTATTGAAAATGTTCAAAAGATACCTATGGAAGCCCGAAACGCTGGGTGAATAAAATAAATAATAAAACATGCAAGAGATTCGTTCTTTATAAGAGCCAAAGATTCTGTAATCACAATCAGGTTTTTTTATTTCAATATTAGTTCTAAACTTTTTAGTATATATGGTTTTATGCTTTTTATAATCTACTGTAGAAACATTAAGTTGGGTTATTTATACCATTTCTAATTTAAGATCGGATAGACCTTTTTTTATGATCTTTGTTTTCTTGGATTTTGCTCAGCCCCAAATCGCAGAATGATAATTAAAACGCCGAAAAAATGGTGGGAAGGAGTAGGATTAATTGGAAGCATTTTACCCTTTATCTGATTTAACGACTTCTAAAGAGAGATTATAATTAGTATCTATTTATCCCTTTCAAAAAATAATTTATTTAAAAGAAGGTGCCGTGTTTTTTGTTGACAAAAATTATTTGGTCACCTGTGGTATAGTGGTCATACTATACACAATACTAAAGGTCGCAGGTTCGCGTCCCGCGGTTGATATAGGATTTTTTTATCGGAGTAAAAAGCTATGCGGTCCCTCGGATGGGACCTAAAATGGAGGTCTCGAGTCTGTAAGATGTCAGGTACTCGTTAAAGATCCCTATCCTAATTATACCTGGATAGATGAAATTTAGGACTCTTACTGTAGCATCTTCCGATTAGCCTTAGTGGCATAAAGTGACGTTAAACAAACAAACAAATGATTGAAAAGAGTTTTCGATTTTTTGTTGGAACAGTTACAAACTGTTCTAGTAAATGTTCGTGACTGTTCGAGAATCTCTGCTTGTCGTTTACCTTATTCCTAACTCTTATTAACCTAATTCATATTGAACATAAGAGGCGATGGACTAAAGAGTTAGTTTAGCTCTAAAGCTCGAATCATAGGATTATTTTTGTGTTTCTGTATCTGTTACAAGTTGATACTGTTTCTATCCTTGTTAGTTATTTGAATGTGAATAATTAAATAATTCGTTTAATAAAAATTATTTAAGAGCACATAAGTGTTACACCACATATACATTTATAATATTTGTTCTGAATCAATGTTTATGAACAAAGATACGGTTTATTCAGATTGTATTGAATTCCGCCTTTTAGAATATTGATGTCATAGGTACGAACCGGTATTTGAATTGATGATCTAATGCTATTAACGAGTGATTAAACAGTTGTAAACTGGAAACAATTGCCTGGTCGTAAATGTTTATTGCAGTTTCCGAAGTAGAGGCTTATTAAAATTACATCAACACTACAATGACTTAGAAGATGTTTAGAGTTTACGATTAGTTTCCGAACCTTCTCCATAAAACTGAGCCTAATAATCTTCAAGCTACATATAAAACATTAGTCTACTAGTTTTTAATTTAACGCGGTACTGCTAACTAATGTCTAACGGTTTTGGGTTAGTTGACGTTTACTTAAAGAACACCAAGAAAATAAAATAAAAATCATGCCGTAGTTAAAGCAATTCTCCATCTATAGGAGGGGGCAAACGGTATGGAGGCTTACGAGATGAGGTACGCTTCTTGAAAATCTTGAGTGTTATAAGGTTAAAACGTATGAATGTTGAGACAGGGCCGGTATAGCAGAGCGTGTTAGAGCGCGGCAGGCTTTAACATTCTTAAGCATAACAGTGGATCGATTCTACCCTGGGCGAGTTGACTTTTATTTCTAGACGGACTTGGAATTAATCTTGATCTTCCCACTATTGTTAGAATAGGTTGGTTACACTACGGTAGGTGCGGCGGCGTATTTAAGGATATCCTGAATTGGACGGTATCGGACGAAAGTGTAATTTTTTGACTGAAAAGTGAATTAAATGAGCTTCTCAAGGGCATTATCTCTTGGTAAGGATTAGACCTAGACATAACAGGCGCAGGACAGACCCCGGGGTCCAGTACAGGATTTACGCTATACTTTATCGAAAATAGCATTAAACTGCTGGAATTTTGAATTACCATCCATATTGATAATTTTTACAATGCTAAAATTTTTGGGAGTCTTTTACTGCTTTACAACCACTTACTCTGATGTGAAAAAAAATCCTTTTTAAAGAAATAAATTTATATATAATAAATAAAGCAAATATCAGTGTTTTATTTATAATTACAGACTTAGTAAGTAGCATTAAAGATAACCATAAAGGTTTGCATTATTATTAATTAATATCTTTGCAATGTTATGGACGGAAGTGTGATGCCGTCCAGTAGTCTTGTTTTATTACTGATGGCCTGTATCGGACCCCGGAGACCGATTCTAAAAAACAACAGGATTTCATCTGTTAGCCACTTTTGCTGCAATAATCTCATTAAAAATCGACTGTATTGAGTCTTTGAGGTGTTCGGCCTTTCGGACATTTTCATGTGATAATTGGCTGTTAAGATGGTTATATAAGACATCCGGGACCAATGCCGCACCTAACGTGATAAATAACAACTGGTAGAGAATGAAAATATATTCTTCATATTGAAGCTGCCTGTTACTATTTATAGCCAAATTAATATTTTATACATTTAATCATTCTTATTTTTTAAAATTAAATTAAACCATTTGATTCATACAAACTCTATTGAGAGGCTGTTCCCTGTGTGTATAATGGATACAGAGATGAATTTTATCAATTAATTTTGATTTGTTATAAAGAAGAAAATGTCTTACATTTTTTTTTAAGATAAAGTTTTCTTACCTTAATTTAAGAAATGTGACAATGGACACAATATGAAATTAAACTATAAAAAAAAAAAAAAAAAAAAATGTGGGTTTCCTACCTTAGAAATAGAAGAACTTCTAAGGGCTTATTCTCAAATACCTGGTTCGAAGAATCAAGACTACCTTTAGTAAGCCTCATCTATATAAATAAAGATGAAATTCTGTTTGTTTGTTTATTTATTTGTTCTTTATAGAAATCCATACCGTTTGTCCTAAATTCTCCAAATTTCGCTCTTTCAGACCAGGTGCGAACACCTGTCCATATTGAAGTGTATAACTTCAGCCGATCTTCAGCTGATATTCTTAATTGTTATAAAAATCATAATGATCTCACTTTACAATTTTTTTTTTTTTTTTACGAAATCGACCGTTTCTTTAGAAAAATGAAATTCCCCGATGAAAAATGAAACCGGTATATACAGCTATAATCTATGTACATATAGAAAGATGAAATTCTGTTTGTTCTTTTCTATAAAGAAATCCATACCGTTTGTCCTAAATTCTCAAAATTTAGCTCAGTGGTTCTTTCAGACCAGGTGCGAACACCTGTCCATATTAAAATTGCGTAACTTCAGCTGATCTCTGGGTATATTTTTTATTGTTATAATAATCGTTCTGATCTCGCTTTACATTAGTTTTTACAAAATCGACCGTTTGAGTCGATAAAAGTCTCATTTTATAGATTTAAAAAAAGGGATTCTCCGGGTGAAACCGGTATATACAGCTAGTTTATTTATATATTGCTAGACACAATTAATCATATGTTAATTTAAGCGAATAATTTAAAAGTAATCATTTGGTGATAAAATTACTGTTCAAACTAATCATTTGGTGATATATGTAACTGTTTTAAAGTAATCATTTGGTGATTGAAAGTGACTGTCAGGCTTAATGTGAAAAAGAGCCCGGAAGACTAGAATGGTATAACTACAGCAATATACCAGGGAATCATCATTAGAACCTGTTATAGAGACGTTAGCGTTTGAAACGACCATGAATGGGCATACCTTATCTTAGACATACGCCATTAAAGGACAAATTGGCACACTTTTCATCAGTTAAAAAAAAATAATAATAATAAAGAGATGTTTTCATTAACAACAAACAGTTTTTGGTTTTTGTGTTTTACAGATCGTTAACTAACAGGAGAGCAATATGGATGTATTGTTGGGGGAGGGGGGTATTTTAATTTTTACTTTAAGTTTTTAAAGGAAATATACTTCAAGATAAATTTAATTTAATATTAATTCAAACATGTATTATTTTTAAATCACGGACTTATTTATGATGTTCTACTACTAATAAGGTATATGTTTATTATTTAGAGTACACAATTAATAATAATATTTATTATTAAGATATTAATATTTATCATCATGGAAAGAAATCCCTAATTTAATTAAAATATCGATTTAATATCATTCGAACAAGTTTAGGCCACATGACGGGGGTAAAACGCAATTTAATCATGAGCCCTGTCATTTAATGATCAATGATGTCTATAAATCATTAACAATGCCTGGCGTGAATGAGAGAGAATCTGAGATATGTCGTACTCGGTGTTAACATTGTATGTATTGACTGTGACTGTGCAATTAGTCACATTGCACCAATTCTGCAATAGTTGTTCTGCATTCATGGCGCATATGGGTCATTCTCACGTAAGTGGGCACTTTTGTGTCCCAGGCCGTTTATAGCAATTTAGAAAAACTTAGGACTCTAAGACATCAATTTTGTAAATCCAGGCGAGTTGTAAAGGCAGACCCTATGCGACTTAATTTTAATTGTATAACACACGTACCTTAAAAACACCAGAAAAAGGTCGAAATTCATTCACCTGTCATGTCCCGAGGTCTGATTCTGCTCAAAGTAAGAGTTCTGTGTCCGTATACTAGGTCAATTTTTACTTTTTTTTTCTGTTCTATTTGTTCAAAATACTGTAATATTTCATAAAAGCAGTCGAATCCTTGATGATAAAGGATTAGAATTGAAAAAACTAATTTTTATGATGTCCCACAGGTTTTCTTTCATTCCCCTGTCAATTTCTAAAATTAAATTGTCACCACACTATTCAGGCGGGAAATTAGTAAAAAATATATAGTCAGCAGGAAGGAGTCTTTTCCTAAGCAACCCCAACTGTTAACTTAACCTCAGTACAAATCCAAGCTCTCCAGAAGCAAATAAGTTCTCAAACTAGAGAGGTTGCCTTTAATAGTCTTCATTCCCCTGTCATCTACAGTTTTGGTCAGGCAAGTTTTTTCTTTTCTAATTTTTGAGAGATAAAAGATTTTGTAGCACAGATTTCGTTTTTCAAATAGCATTATTATATCTTTTTTTTCCTTTCAGCGGTTATCAAATTAACCTTAAAAATTCATTCCCCTGTCTTACTGTAAATAAAATGCTGCAGGAAAATGAAGGTAGCGACGTGGATTGAAGCTTTCTTATGGTGCTCAACTTTTTCAAAGCATCATCAGTCCTAAATAATGAGAAATTTAAAAAAAAAACGAAAAAAAAAAAAACGTTCAACGTGAATTGGTGTTCTTCCACGTCGACTCCTTGCTTCTTATAGGCTAAGGAATAGCATTACACCGAAAAAAAGTTTATTTGTAACCATAAAATTTAAAATAAAAACGCCGTAAAAAGTGCCCATTTTGGTGAGAATGACCCATATATTACTTAATTCATATTTTATGATCATTCAATAAGTTAGAAATGAAGGAACTAATAACTATGGAGTCATATAGGGGGAGATGGGGCACAATGAAACATATACGTTTCTTTTAACCATAGATCCACACCTGAGACTTTATTTTAATTTTTTTATAATTTCCATGTAACCTTAGGATCTAATCTATGCAAGAAATATGTTAAGCATTATTTTATGCATCATGTGTGACCGCGAGCAGCTATTTTCCAAAAAATAAATTTTGTTTCATTGTACCCCAAGCCCGGGGTACTTTGAAACAACTGAAAAAAACAAAATCCTAATTAACAAGAAAACTTTATTCGGTTGCCGGTCGGTTTTTCGTTCTCTTGCTTTAGGACAGCCATGAAATTCTTCAACAGAGAGGAAAGTTTGACTTGGTTGTCTGAGAGGAAAGTTTTCGTAAATTAATAAAGTGTTTTTGGTGTTCCGATATCTATTTCGCACCGTCCTGTAAGAAAATGAAAAAACCGATTGCTTCTTGCACAATGAATGCGGCACGTTGAAACCCTCGTGAGGCTGCATGAAACATTTCATTGTGACCCGAACTCCCCTGTTTCAAGGAACCCCATACGAGCCTTTTTGATGTCTTTCACTTCCTACGATCAACGTGAAGAGGTAGGAAAGCCAAATTCAGCCAAAATCTTAAGAGATACATGCATAATGAAATGTTGTAAGAGCAGATGGAATAAAACAATTACTCTTACCTAGAGACGAAAATCCGGTCTGAAAGGGGACAAATAGTTGACTTTGTTTGGAGCTAGCCTTGCCGCTCGCTGTCTGAATTATACGTTTTCTCCTGTGGGGCTTTGAAAAAATATTAGCAGGAACTAACTTTTAAGATAGGGAGATAATTAGCCTATGTGGTGTTATATGTACACTAATGGAAGATTGTGGACGATGTGTTTATAAAGTAATTTTATTTTTAAAAAAAATCTTAATAATGCTTGAATACGTATACTTTGAAAAGGAGAATATTCAATTTCCGGACTAGGAGGCACAAAAAATATTTTTCTCTATCTTAAACCAAGGATTACCAAGAGGTATCGGACTTCCTAGATTGTAAGATGTAGACTGTAGATTGTAGATTTCACCTTTGAAAATTGTGATTCCTGGATAAAGAAAGAAAAACAACTTTTTGACTTTTTGATTATAAAAATAAATTATTTAAAAATATTTAAAAGATAGGTGGTTACCCACAATGATGGTTAAATTAATATAAAATAATTTAAAAAATTGACGAACGTCAAGAGATGCCCAAAATTGGACAAATTGTCCATCTCCCGTAAATACTCGCAAAAGTTGCGAGATAGTGGGAGAGGTGTCAGTGAAGAGGAAGGATTTGGCACCGTTTGGAAGCGACTCCGTGGTGTAATGGTTAGCATACCGCGCATGTCACGCGGAAGACCTGGGTTCGATTCCTGGCGGAGCCAAATCTTTTCTCTTCAAAAATAAATTATTTAAAATAATTTTAAAAATAGGTGGTTAACGACCATGATGGTTAAATTAATGTAAAATAATTTAAAAAATTGACGAACGTCAAGAGATGCCCGAAAATTGTCCATCTCCCGTAAATAGTCGCAAAAGTTGCGTGGTGTAATGGTTAGCATACCGCGCATGTCACGCGGAAGACCTGGGTTCGATTCCTAGCGGAGCCAAATCTTTTCTCTTCAAAAATAAATTATTTAAAATAATTTTAAAAATAGGTGGTTACTCACCATGACGGTTAAATTAATATAAAGACATATAAATTTGTCTAAACTAAAAACATGAGGCATCAGACTGAAAAATCGTATGATTTGCTCATATGATTCTTCCAACTTGATAGAATAAAATACAAACAAAACAACAGATTCCCCGCCAGTTTCCTCCCTTGAAAATCAATCTGTTACCAAATATAAAATAAAATAAAGAAGTGCAATTGAAAACGAGCATTATAACCCCTATCGTTTCCAAATGAAAAATTCTACTAATCTACTCCCCCCCTCCTCCGGCCATCATACTTCATACTATCGATAGGATCGATAATTTTAGTCTATGGAAACTATCGATAGTCTCTGCTATCGATATTTTTAGATCAGTATCCTTAAGCATTTACTTAACAAAAATCATTTGTTTACCTTTATCCTTTTATTTTATATTTTACTATTGACTCTTTTCGGTTATTTAGTTGCCTTATTTTTGTTTGTTACATCGCAGATAGATTTGCAGGAATGGCGAGTATAAATGGTTAGATTTAGAATTGTAAAGTTTAACAAAATTAATTCCGGAAGAATTGCTCGTTCACTCAAATAATCGAGATTTTGCGGTAGGCAATGGTATTGAGGTTAATGAGACGAAATCGGAAAATTTGTTGGAAGCGAAATAATCCTTTCGATTCGTTGAAAGAATACCGTAATTACCGAAAGTCAGCTATTTCATAGAGAAATTTTCGATTAATCGATCGCTGAGCAATGCAATGTTGTCAGCTGAAGACCAGTAGGATTGATTGATTGTGCAAAAAATAAAAAAACACCATTTATCAGAATAAAAAATGTTTTTGGAAATATTTCCGATGTTTAGAGCTTAGTCTGCTATTTGAAGCGGAGAAAATCCAGCAGATTTCCGTTTCTCTGGAAATATCATAAAAAGCCATTTCTAGCCAAGGATTTTTCTGGGGGATTAAAATATACTTGGCTATCCCGTCCCTCGGATATGATGGAGGTCCCGAGCCTGTACGATGTCGGGTACTCGATAAAGATCCATAAATTTAGGACTCGGAATCGGACAATGCTTAGTAGCATGAAGGGACTTTAAACAAAAAACAACAAATAGATTATAGATCTAAATCTAAAGTTGGCAATGATTTTTATATATTTAATTTGAAAATATATTAAGAAAAAGGCTGAATAGAATTCCCGCATTTTTGGATCAAAATTGAATATTGAGTTATAATTACCGCAATTCGCACAATTATTGCATGCTACGAGTATACACCCTGTATATGTTCTGAGAAGTCAAAAAGATCTCATGTCTATTATCTTTCACTATTGAAAATTTAACATCATGGGATAATATTCTTTATTCCCTATACCACAACAAGGGTGAAGGGTTCAGTACTTTATAAGGAAGTACTGTGCATGTATGTTAATGCAAGCAGGTGGTTTGACCATGATCACTCTCAACCATCATGTTTTCCTCATAATCAATATATATTATAAAGCAAAGTGTACAATGTGCGTGCCGAAAAGGCTCAAAAACGACTCCACGTAGGATTAAGGAAGTTATGTCTTCGTTTAGCCATATGACTCCTTACGGAGAAGAAGGTTTCCGTTTTTCTCTTAAGGGTGTAAAATTGAAGAGAAAAGGACTGGAATTTTAAGCCTCTCGCTCCATTTAATTATCATCTCTGAGATTGAGATTCGAGTTTATGAATGAAAAAATTAGTTCGAGCTCCAGGCTACCAGGAAGCGCTAGGGTGCGTTTCACTCGATGTTTATTGTTCATTCATTCCGTTAAAGTTGTAAAGGTTATGTATTTGTTCAGCTGTTCTTTTTAAATTACTAAAAAATCAAGCGAAAATAATTAGTTTCACCTTTTCTTTCAAAATAAAATAATGATTTTACATATCAATTAGAAAACCGACTGGATACCTTACAAAATAAATTTTCTCATAAGGAGGTTAATTGATTAACACATTATATTTAATCAATATATAATATATACCTACTTAAGTAAATTTAATGCAATATGAGTGAACATTTTTGAGTAGTACAGTGAGCGAATAAAAACAGACATAAAACAAAAAAGGAGAGCTGAATTGACTGATTATAAATCGAAAATAAAATGTTTGAAGTGTTCTTATTGTATGTAATTATGAAAAATTGTTTTATTACTATGTATGATGAGCATTCCAGTTGACAAAATGACTAAATCCAATTACAGCATTTTTAATAAGATTTTATCACCCCTCATAGTTCAGGATAAAAAGAAATATGATGAAAAAATTGTGCCCTCATGATATTTTGGTTTTCACTTTGTAATAGTAGGTGCACTGTCCGGCCAAATAACGGGGGGGGGGGATATCTTAGGGAGATTGAACTGGAAGAAAGGTCTTAAAAAAAAAGTTTCTATGAATCTTCGGTAGTTTCTAAACTTCTGGATCTAATAGGACCATCACAGTAGTCGGCGCTTAAGTTGTAATCGAAATATAGTTTTTTAACTAATATATTTTTCAACCATAATCTAATAACTTATTATCTGCTGACTGCTTGGATGGGCTTATAGAATTCAGAATCACAGAAACCATCAAAAACGATGCATGACTCGACAAAGTTGCAGCAAAATTAATTGTTCATTCACCATTTTCAACCTTCTTTAATGTATATAGGGTTCCTTCTTTGGGCGGACTCTGCAGCTATCGAATCTTAATATTGATACCTTGTTAAAAATTTCAAGAAAGTGCTAATTTTGTTCTATATTTCCTTTAATTTTAAAGTTTTTCTGTTATTAAAACTACCGGAGCGAAGCCGGGCACCCTAGCTAGTATTTTAATTAAAGGTAACCACTTTACAGAAGTTGGGTATAGTTGTGTTACTAACACGTCCTTGTTTTATGTGTCTAAATAAGTCGTTATTTATCATATTGTAATTCCAGATTATACATAGTATAATCCTGGTTTAGAGTTGGTAGTCAACTTCACTGTAATCTTTGGATCTTCTGAACTTCCCTTAACTTGAGATACCTTATCATCAATCTCATAGTGACAGCAAGATATTACCGAAGATCGCATCTCCTTCAGGGCGTAGGAATTTAGTTTCTTAATATCTCTATATAATGTTTTTCTCTTCTAGTTTATGAAAAAATATTGAGATATTTGCCCTAGAATGGGAAGCTCTAAGTCGGAATGCAAAAAGATGTTAATAAAAACAATATAAAGGAAAAGCTAAAGAATTCCTTCAATAAAAGGGATATTCCCAACTTGTCAGGAAATACGCTTCATCCATAATTCATATCGCTCTTTCAGTTATATCTTCTGAAGTCTACAGGAATTTGCATAAGAGATGATAAAAAATATACTACTAATAATTTTCGCTGCATAATAGTTGTTAATGAAGTTTTATTAACTTTTCATATTTTATTTAACACGTTAGATGCGGCATCAGTCCCCGGGGTCCGATGTCTTACATCTCATCCTTAACAGCCGATTTTCACATGAAAATGTCCGAAAGTCCGAACACTTCAAATACTCAATTTAGTCGATCTTTAATGAGATTATTGAATTTTAGTGCAGAAAATGTTGCTAACCGCTGAAATTCTGTTGTTCTTTAGAATCGGACTTCGCTGTCCGATTTTCGATAAAGAATGGCGTAAATCCTGTATCGGTGTGATTCCCTTCTAATCAAAAGATAACGCTTTAGTCAAAGTATTCTCGTCGGACCCCGACCCTATTCTCATGGGCGTCCGATATCGTCTGTGGCTCATGCTAGCAGTCGGACCCCGGTGACCGATACCTAGCAATTCAGGATACCCCTAAAATACGCAGCCACACCTACAATACTAAAGGTCGTGGGTTCGCGCCCTGTGGTGGCTCTAGAATTTTTTAAAGGAAGTAAATAATTCTTAGCAATGCCGTCCCTCGAATAGCCCGTTAAACGGAGCCACTGAGCCTGTACGATGTCAGGTATTCGTTAAAGATCCCTATCCTAAGTAAACCTGGATAGGCAAAATTTAGGACTCCCCTCTATAGCATCTTCCGCCTTAGTGGCATAAAAGTTACGTTAAACAAACAAACAAATGTTACATCCACACCTGTTTCTAAATATATATACGAGTATATATATATATATATATATATATATATATATATATATATAATCAAAAAGCTTAAGCGTTGCTCATCCCTCAAAGCGGCCATGTTTTACATCCGTAAATTTTTAAATTTCGGGGCAGAAGGCGTGAAGAATTTCCGGCCTTTAGGCTACCCTTAATTTTCGTTATTCTCAATTTCGTTTTTTATAGTTATTTTAGATCCTAAATTACTAAATTGTTCAACGGCTTCACACATTTTCTCTTCTACTTTAATATGTTTTTTGTCTTTTCCCTGTTTATATGGTTAGCTTTAGAAACGGGCACGATTTTGGGGAATATAATAATAGGGAACACATTAAAACTTTTTCTACGATTTTTTTTTTTTTAAATTATACTTTAGAAATCACCTACATCTTTAGTTTCATTTAGTCACTACCTTAGATTATTTTCTCTTCTACTTCAATATCGCTAAAATCGTCATAGGTTGTTCAGATAACCATATATTTTGTCTTTTCCGTATTTCTATTGTTAACTCTGGCACGATTTTGGGGGATATAATAATAAGGAACACCTAAAAACTTTGTTGACAGTAATTTTTTTAATAATTCTATGTTAGGAATCACCTACATCCTCATTATCATTTAGTCACTACCTTCATCTTATAGTTTACTTTTCTTTTTATGATCATGGATATTAGCCTCATCTTTGTGAACCCAACATTTCTCATTCTTAAAGTAAGCGATTAACACAAATGCTAAAATAATTTTTAAATATAGTCTGAAATAAGTGGTCTTCCTCAAAAGACACCGCCTTGTGTGTGTGTTAAACAAATTTCTTCCACGAGATAGAATGACCCTGTTAAAACATTTAAATAACAAAAAGCAAAATTAGATAATTTTGAGGGTTGCAGCATTTTCTCTTTTAGGTGACAGTATAATGCAAAAGTGGCTCGACCTAAGATTTCATTACCTAACAAAAATTCTTTTTGCTTGTATTATAATGATTATAGTCCTCACATATGTTGGTAAATTTGAGTCAAATATGACAATAAATGACCTTGTATTGATGCCAGTATACTTTGATGAAACTGGAATAGGTTCATTTGCAATCTGAATCTAATTAAAGGATTTCTGGTAAATAAGGGTACAGTGCATTGAATATTGACAGCGCAACGAAACTGATCTTAAGGCCGACTAGGGCAACTCTAATGATGTCGAGGATTGAAAAACTTGGCTTATAAGAAACTGCGGATTAACTTGGGCTAGGACTGTCCCATCATCAACCGCTGAAAGAAGGAGCTGATTGGTGGAGACGCTTGATTGAGTTCCGCCCTCCGGTCCGCGATTGGTCTCAAATTATTGATCAAGTGGGGGGGGGGGGGGGTCTTTGGTCTGTTTTGGGGCAGCGCTCATTCATTAAGTCACGATTCATACAATGTTTTGAAAGAGTCGTGTTCGTTATGTTGTGTTTTCCTGAAATATAAAATCCCACTCCCTTAATTAAGCTGCAAGTGCGTAGAAAACGTCTATCGAAAATATTTCCTTGGCATTGAGAGTATTAACGAAATCTACAATATATTGATTAATTTTACGCCGGGTTTATAAATTAACTTTTATTTTCTCGGAGAGATAATAAAAGACTAATCGAGATAGTTTATTGAATTTATAAAAATCACTTCAATCAAATAAAAATCACATCATGACTTTTATACTTCATAAAAGCCATGATGTAATTTTTTTTTTCGGAGCAGAAATTAAAAGCCCTTTTCAGATCTTTATCACAACGGTTTCTAATGTAAGAGTCTAAGCTTGATTTGAATTATTTAAATATAAATAAAAAAGCTTAGGTTAACCGTCTTTTATCGACATCTTATAGGGTGTAATAAATTACCTTATATCGAGCTTAAGTTCTATTAATATCTTATCAAGGAAGAAAATAATACAGATTTAAAATATCAGGCTCACCAGAGAATTGAAATCAACATTATTTTTATTGTCAGCATCTTTATAAGCTAATAATCGATATAAGTTATTTGAGTTTCTTTACGATAAGAATTAGCATTGATATTTCTCTCATAGATACGTATTTGTGTCTAAAAATTTTAGTAAATAAGATAATTTGTTTGTAATAATTTAAAATGTGCTAAGATTACCATGATCACTAACAGGGCATATAAATCTGCAATATGCTCTCTCTCTCTCTCTCTCTCTCTCTCTATATATATATATATATATATATAGTCTTTATTATTTACATATTTATCCGCTTGTATTAAACCGTTAGATCGCAATATGGTTTTGCATTGGAGATGCGTCAATGCCTCCGATGTATGTTTATTAAAATGGACTAAGGGAAATTCTGCTCGCAGATTCCGATTGGATGTATTCATTTGCTTTTTCTATTTATAATTCAGACTGAAGACTGTCATGCTCTCTTCTATTAACAGTGTAATAATTAAAAAAAAAAATCTTTTTACATTTAAAAATGATTTAAACTATAAAAATAATCGATTATTTAGAGGTTGGCGAGTTTCCGATTCGTTTTAAGACCAGTGATAGCTCTAGCTGAGACCCAGACTGCAGTGAGTACTGTGTTGAATGAGAGACAAAAAAAAATGTCAATAAAAATCAACCTAGGTCGTACAATACAAAAAGTAACTTTTTGCTCTCAGCTCCCAAACTAATAATATTTCATTATTTTTTTTTAAAAAAAAATCAGTTACAGGTTAGCATAGCAAAATACAATTCAGTCCGCGTCCTGAGGTGGCCCTAGGATTTTTTAAAGAGAGTAAATGGAAAATGGATGCCGAGACCCTTTACGATGTTAGGTATTCGTTAAAAATCTAATTTATACCTGGATAGGCAAAATTTAAGACTCCCACTGTAGTATCGTCCGATTAATGTTAGTGGACGTTAAATAAAGTGACGTTAAACAAGTAAACAGACATAATCCTGGAATAACATATTTACTCTATTCATCTACTTAATGTATGAGCAGTTTATTTTGAAAGTGGCCTAACTCCATTTTTCAATTTTTTTCGGTTATCATGGTTACATGCACAACTTTATGTTATTTATCAGTAAAATGTTTCAGGTTGCTTATAATACGATATTTCCTAACACATAAGTTTTCTGAGTTAGTTCAATATTCAAACCCTGTAGTTTGAAAGTGGCCAAACTCCATTTATACTTAAATCAAGATATTTACTAGTGATAATGTCGGAAAGTAGTGATGAAGGTAATTTTAATTAACTAGTATTTACAAGTGAACCTAAGTTTTTGGACAATGGTGTTAGTTGAATAACCATTGCGTTCTATTAATATAAAACATAAAATTTAATATTAAATTTTAGAAATTATTTCATCCATGGGGAAGAACATTACAAGACTATTTAGTAAAGATAAGAATAAATAATCAAAGAAAGAATATTTTTGAGAAGTTTTGGGGTTTGGGAGCTTTTAGCAAACAAAATGTATCAATTTAGGAAGCTGTCGAGCGAAAAATTGTGAAAGGAAGATGCCCAACAAATGGAAAAACTTCGCCAAGAAATTGGAGTTATAGGTATTTATTAAATTCTGAATAGGAATATTTCCCGTCTGTACAAAATTCTTTTTTGATACTTTTAAAATAAGTGAAGGACACTTAAAACGAGTATTAAATTGTAGAGTATTTGTGATCCAATACTATTTTCCCCTATTCGCTGTTTAAGAGTACATGGTAAAACTGAGAATGCAGTTGAAACTTCAAATGTGATATCCCAAAAAACAGTTGTTTAAGTTGTAACCATCTTCTTGGTGACGTGCGATACGACTTGTAATGCACCTCTGGGACATTATTAGTGTATTCTTAATAGTAGTCCAAAAGCAATGGCATAAGCAGGAATTATTTTGGACGAGGGGCGCAGTCAAGTCTTGTATATTCATAACCGCCAGAAGTTTGGCTCATGGATCTGATTAAATCAAAAGTTGAATTAGAACAGTAAAAACCTTTATCGGATAAAAAACATCCTTAGATTTTGTTTTGTTCCCTACCTCTACTTTGCCATGTTCGGCCTAGGCAAAGATTTACGTGGGATGATGGTTGGATCTTCATGAAAATTATCTGAGGGAGGAATAAGGCTCGTTCATAACCATCATAAAAGTGTTTTAAAGATATGTAAAATAAATTCAGTATTTTTTTTTCAATTTGAACCATTTTAAATTAAGTTGAATGAACTTGGACACCTTCAAATTTGATAATGAATCTGGTTGCTAATTTTGAAAGTGGCCTAACTCCATTCTTGATAAGAAAACGGATATTATTCACTTAATAATTTAATAGAAACTATAAATTTAACACCTTAGATAAACTTAAGCAGTATGACTCATTAGTATTCTACACATATATTTTTAAATTCATTGAAACGCAAACCCTCAAATATCTCGACTTGAAGATAAATGGACTTAGGCCACATTCAAAATAAACGGTTCATAATTAGTATTATTCATGATTCCGTAGACATTCTTTTACAAACCGAACAGATTTGGACAAAAATTGACCGACACATTTTAGATTTAACTGAAACTTTTTTTACGGGTTCTATATCGAAAAAAAAGAGATACGTGTAAGAGGATTTTTTTTTATTTTAGATATTTTGAAAAATAAACAAGATCGAAAATTCCTGAATTTGTTGATTTATCGGTAATAGCCTATTTTTCAAAAATTCATAACTCCGGTTCTGTTTAAGCTACAAAATCTAATTTTTTTTTATTTTGAAGGTAAAAAGACAAGCTTTAAGAAAAAAAATACTTTCAAAACAAATTGTCGAAAAATTCAAATGTGTTATCAATTTCAATGTTTAAATCGGTTTTTAACAGTGGCGCCACCCATGAATCAACTTTTTACTATTTTTATCGTATTCTGCGTCATATTTTCTATCGAAAACGCTTTTAAAAACGATGGAGAATTTATTTTTACTCTAAGAAAAAAATTAATTAATTTAGCATATGAATACAAATTAGAAGAAAAACAATTGTCCGAACGTTTCCAAAAAGCTTTAACAATAAAAGGAACTTTAAAATATCATTGTATTAATCCGATTTCTTTACAGCAATTGGAAGCAAAACGGTTTTCATCTTGCGAAAAAAAGGATATTGTAAAAAATTTTAAACAGAAAATGTAAACATTGTCTTATTTTTAAATATTTTATTTATTATTATATTCCAAATATTGTTCTTATTAACTAATGCATTATCGATATCTTAATAATAAAATTTCATTTTCAACAATGGTTTTTATTTTTTTTTATTTATGTATTTTTTCTATTTTTTCCCATCTTCTTTGCTAATAAAATATGGTTTTTAATTAAAAAAATGAAACAATTATTTGTATTTAAGAGATAAACGGTGTAAAACAAGAATATGAGCCGTAAAATGTGACCCACGTGTCGATGTGACGTACCGCGCTAAATTAATTAATTTTTTTCTTACAGTAAAAATAACTTCTCCATCCTTTTTCAAAGCATTTTCGATAGAAAATTTGACACAGAATACGATAAAAATAGTAAAAAGTTGATTCATGGGTGGCGCCACTGTTAAAAACCGATTTAAACATTGAAATTGTTAATAACAATTTGAATTTGTATTGAAAATATTTTTTTCTTGAAGCTTGTCTTTTTGCCTTGAAAATGAAAAAAAATTAGATTTTTTAGCTTAAATAGAACCGTCGTTATGAATTTTTGAAAAATAGGCTATTATCGATAAATCATCAAATTCACGAATTTTCGATCTTGTTTATTTTTCAAAATATCGAAAATAAAAAAAATCCTCTTACACGTATCTCTTTTTTTTCGATATAGAACCCGTAAAAGAAGTTTCAGTTAAATCTAAAATGTGTCGGTCAGAGAGGTGTTCGGTTTGTAAAAGAACATCCCAGATACGGAATTAATCCAAATAAAGTTTCCTCAGTGCTCATTTTTTATTTAAAACCTATGAGTCGATTTTTTTAAAATAAATAAAAATATTCCACGGTGATAAATATAAAAATACTACCACTGATTTTTTTTTTTTTTTAAGAGATAGCTACTATGGCCTCGAAGGGTAGCATATTCTAAAATATCCTCGTGTCCGTGGAGGAGGACGAGATCTGCATAACAAATTGATTGGGACAGGTGATTAAGAATCCTTCTTTAATAGTGTCCTGATCTTGATGGATGAACGCTTTGACAGACAGCTGGAACGGGGGGAGAGGGGGGGGTTGTTTATTTTGAAAAATTGCCACCGGGCCGCGTCACCTTGGGGGGGGGTCTCGGAAAAAGAAAATGGAAAAAAGAAGAAGAACGCCGTGGAAAAAAGGGGGGCTTTGAGGGGGGTGGAGGGAGATAGAGAAAGGACCCATTTACAGCTGTTATTAATGAAAACCTCAGTCTCCTCAAAGTAAAATATGCCTTCTTTTTAATGAGCCCCCCTTTTAAAAACTTCGTGAAAAAATAAATTCGTCTGTGTTCTTAGTTGTAATTATATTTCCTACACTGTTTCAACAGAATATTCAATTACGGTGTCCTTTAATTTGCAGCTAGTTGAATTAATAACTAAGCGAGTAACCCTATCTCAGTACTGCATCCAACTTCACTTGAAAATGTACACAGAGCTCTTTTAATATTCTGCTGATGTGCCTCCTGGCGACTATATTAGCAAATTAGTACAATAAATCGGGTGCTTTAATGCTTTTAGCATAAATAAATTGAAAATATTAAAAAAAATAAAAAGATAAATCATTAAATGGCAGATCATTTTAACGAGTGGTCACATAAGGATCAGCAAACGCAAAAACGCTTTAGAGTTGGTTGATTGTTTGAAAGTTTTTTTTTTTTCTTCTTCTTCTTCTTCGATGGCACTACAACTCATGGAGAGTCAGGGCCTCCCGCAGTCGGAGCCGCCAGTCTTCACTGTTTTGTGCAGCTGCTCTCCAATTTCTAATTCCGAGCATTTTTTGGGCATCTACCGCCGCACAATCTAACCAGCGCAGGCGAGGTCTACCAACCTTTCTTCGTCCAAAGATTTTTTCCTCCAAGAGCATCTTTGGGACCTCGTTATTGCTTAGTCGAGCAATGTGCCCAGCCCATCTCAAGCGACCAACCTTTGTTAATTTAACCACATCAGGCTCATTATACAAGCTCATGATCTCGGCATTTTTTCTTAATCTCCATACGCCGCTGCTGCACACAGGTCCCATAATCCTTCTCAGTATTCTCCTTTCAAAGCTCAATAGAGATGATTCCATTGCCTTCGTCATGGCCTAACACTCGGATGAATATGTGAGAACTGGCCTGATTAGAGTTTTGTATATTTGTAGCTTAGTGGCCCTGGAGAGAATATTGCTTCTTAGGTGTTTCTGAAGGCCGAAATAGCATCTATTGGCTGCCATGATCCGGCGCTGAATCTCTGGTTTCATGTCGATGGTCAAGTTTAGCTGTGTTCCCAGGTAAATAAATTCCTGCACGCTGTCGAATTTAAAATCTCCTAACGTAACTTTCCCTCCTAGAAATCCTGCTGTTGTTCTTTTAGGATTGCAGATCATGTACTTAGTTTTGGATTCGTTAACCACCAATCCAATTTTTGCAGCTGCTCTTTGAAGGTCCAGGAAAGAAGATTCCGAACGATATCCAGGTCATCGGCATAGGCAACGATTTGACACGATTTGTTGAAGATGGAACCTCCCACTTGGATTCCCGATCCCCTGATTGCATATTCCAATGCAATATTAAATAAAAGGCATCCCAAACAATCCCCTTGTCTAAGTCCATTGTGGCTATGGAAAAAAAGTTTTTTTTTGGATTGTTTCAAATACTTCGGTTCATTACTGACGCCCGATGAAAATAAAACTATAATTAATAAAAAAAAATTATATAAATTTTTATTTTTAACATATTCAGGCACAGTTCATCTCGGTGGCCAATATACCCTTCTGTGGCTAACCCAGCCTCTATAAAGTGGGTACTATTGATCGAAAAATTAAGGGGGAAAACATTGCGGTTGAGCGTGATCACGATCAAATCATCACCTTGCACGACCGCTGAACAAGAAACATTACTCCCTTACAGTTTTTTTTTTTTTTTTATTTTTTTTTTTTATCACTGACACTGATGAATCAGTGATAATAAAAATATCAGCTCAAGAAAATTATATTAAATATAATTTATAAAGTCTAATATAACCAGGGATAGGATCGTTATGTAATAAAAATTTAAAAATATATACATAAATATTGAAGTATATTTGCAAATATATGTAATAATAATGTAAAACTATGGACGAAAGAAAAAAAAAAGAAATTAAAATATGGACTAAAAATTAAAATACTTAAAAGTTTCAGTATTCACATAAAAAATAAATATACTTGCATTTGAAATACTTATAAAATATTAAATGTAGTTGACAAAATTTTTGGAAAAGTAAGTACACATATTAAACTTCCTCACCTTCGCCATTAAAAACGTTGAAAAAAACGATACATTCTAAGGTTACCTTTGGCAAATCGACGTCGAATGGCGCGTCAGTAGACTTATTTTCTACGTTATTGGCCGTTTTCAAATGATGTAAAACAAAAAATCGTTTATCCGTTGAAATGTTGGCACCACAAAAGATACAGGACACTTTTACTGTCGCATTTAAATACTTCTGCAAATTCCGCGAGGTGCTTAGCGGCTAAGTATTTTTCGTTTTCTTTCCTTTTTTTAATTTCACATATAAGCTATGAACTCATCACTAAATTTAGAAAACCCCTGAGGCAATATAAGCATTGTCAACGATGAGGATAATAACAAAAGAAGGGGTCAAAATTTCTGAGAACTGTCGATATTATTTTGATTTTACGAATTTTTTTAAATTCCTACTTTCATTCTCTGCTTTACACTTTATTTATTCTAGGTATCGATTGAATGTATGTAAAACAAGTAAATAAGTAGCATAAATTATAAATTAAATTCCCTACAAAAAACAGGTACCTAGTTATCGAAATATATGTAAAAATATGGATAAACCATAAAAATATGGATAATAAAAATGATTTATATCATGGTAAAAACCATTTAGAACGCATTTAGGTGCATTTTTAAGTCTCAGAAGATATGTAGAATACATGAAAACCCTATCTATAAATATAACATATTCAGCGTCTATTTTCAAAACAACCCTTCTTTTTTTTTATCTCCATACTTCAATTTTCACCGATCGCTACTAAGTGAAAATCAACAAATGAGATAAAGTGAACTGCTGATATAGAGGAATTTTAGACATGAGGGAAGATAATGCAAAGCGGCACATCATCCCGGTAATATCGAAGAAGAGGATATCTCTCATCCAACATATTTTCAGTTGCCTCTTATAAGGCATGTCAGTCTTGTTCAAATCATTAATAAGACTGTTGTTATGTCCGTACAATTTGATATGAGAGCCTCAAAAAAAAAATGGGAGGGCTCTTTTTTGTTGATTGTAAGACGGATGTAGTGTTTTTTTTTAACACACAGAGGTATGTTCATTATTAATGGCAAAACTTTGAATGTAAAGGTTTGTAGTTTTTGAAATGGTGTCTTTTGTGATGAACTATAAAACTTAAAAAAAAAAAAAAAAAAAATTAAAACTCTACAGACCTTTTTTATTCATGTACCGACTAATTTAGTCAAATTTAATTTAGCATTTTTTTTTTTTTATTTTTTGTATCACTCGCTACATGTTTTCTACTAAACATTTTTTTAGCCATATAACATTTTCAAAATAGAATAAAAAAAAAAAAAAAAAAAAAAGGAAATATCTCATTCCGAACGTAGGCCACATATAAACTAGAGATATTTTATACTTGGGTTTAACTATATTAGCTGAACTGCATGAAAAGGGCATGACAAAGAAAAGAAAATCGATTGCACCACAAGGGGTCTGGAATTGAACTCAAATATGGTCTTTACGACCGCTTTATAGCTTTATTCAGGGATATAAAATCTTTTATATTTACCAAGTGAAAATTGGCCGTAAATAAACTGTGAATATAAGAAATAGTTATGCTTGACAGTTGCTAATACCGGTGAAATATATCACACCTAAGTATCTAAAGACCATATTTAACATTATTTTCTGACTTTTTATTATTTTAAATTCAAATTATTAAATTGCTTTATTTTCTATATTATTTTACTTTTATTAAAGCAAACTATTTAAAACATGCAGCATCATAATATCCGGATAAATGTTTTTTTAAATATTTCCTATTTTCGTTATTACTTTCACTTACCTATACATGAAATATATAGTAAGTGGAAGTATTGCGATCGTGAAAAATTTCGACTTCCGGTTTCAACGGATTCACATGTTTTGGGGTCCCCTGAGTCCAAATAACCAAGTCCCGAGAAATGGTCTGTGTGTGTGTGTGAACAGACTAGCTCAAAAACTATAAACCCTGCGGATCTGAAATTGGGTATTTAGTGTAGGTATATGCCCGCGATGTGACAGCGAAAATTTCATTAAAATTTCTCAAAGGGAGGGGGTACTTTATTTAATAACTTTTTACGTTTTTTTTCGATTTTCTCAAAAACGGCTCTAACGATTTTGATTAAACTGAGTATTTGATCTATCTATATGCCCGAGATAAGACTGTAAAAATTTCATCAAAATTGATGAACCGGAAGGGGGACTTTACTTAATAAATATTGTACCATTTTCAGGTGTTTGTTTTATTTACTAAAAATCGGCTTTAACGATTTTGATCAAACTGGGTATTTGATGTATGTATATGTCAAAGATGTGTTAGTCAACATTTCATCAAAATTGGTCAGACGGAGGGGGCACTTTGTTTCATAATTTTTTTCCAATATTTACCTTTTTTTCTATGATCTCAAAAACGGCTTTATCGATTTTTCGACGATTTTTTTATCAAATTCGTCATGTTTAAAGAAAATTAGGTGTTCTTTAATATCAGGTAAGCTTTATCATTATTGAAATGTTCTGAGGGGGCTTAAATGGGGTAGGGGCCTTTTTTGTTTGTTTTTTTTTTGTTTCCTATAAAGTACCTTTGTTTTTATTTATATGGAGAAATTAACTGTCTCTCGTTTCGCCCAAAAATAAGAAATGGCTAAATATAAGATATGATAAAAATAAAGAAAACATAAAGAGGAGAAAAAAAGAAAAATATTCAGTCAACTCATAAAACTCGTTGAGACCACGCATGCGGAGAACGCCTTTAATGACAGACCATTGTTCATAATTAAAGCCGTTCTGTTCATTTGAGAAGTGGCAATTAACAAAACGCATTAATTTCTAATCTAAGTAAGTTGGTAAGTGAAAGTTGTGTGTTGTGAGCACGCACCAGATTTTTTTTAATTGTTTCGACTCCCTCTCCCCCCGCAAGAAATAATATAAGTAATATATAACATAAAAAAAAAGTTTTTTCAGACGAGCTAATTAATTTGATATTCATCGTCTGCTTTATCGGATTGTCAAATCGCTACAGAAATCGGTAAATAAGCGGTCTTTCACAGAAATAATAGAGGAAAATTAGAAGATACTTCTTGAAAAAAGTAAGAAAAAAAATGTAATTTTGAATAGGCATTGGACGAGCGATAGGTTTTTGACCCGATCTAATTTCACAGTTTAAACATAAAACTTTTTGTCAATCCTTAATTAATTAATTCTTAATATTCTTCTGTCTTTTGAATATTATTTAGTTTTATTATATATTTATCGTTCAATTGTAATGTTTTTAAAGACCTAAAGTTGGCTTTTTTCAGCAGGTTTCAAAATTTTATTAGTAGAACATCTTAAATGTATTGTAATGTGAATAGAACAAGGAAAATCATTTGATTAAAAAGAGTTCGACACTTTTGTCGGAACAGTTACGAACAGTTCGAATATAAGTTCGTGACTGTTCTGGAATCATCCACACTTGTCTAGAACGTTCGGATCCGTACTAAATATTAGGAGCTATGGATGCGAGCTTAGACTTGCTCTAAAGATCGAATCATATGGTTCGATTTAATAAAGTTAACGATTTAACTGTGTCGTTAAATGTTGATATTTTATGTAACCTAATCAATTATTTGAGCTCATATTGCTTTTATGGCATTGTAAATAGGGATGCGATGTCGATGTTTCTCAAACATTGATGATACGCAGCCGATGTTCTGTGAACATCGATGGTAGTAAGTCGATGTTCACATCGATGTTTTAAGTAGTTGATTATTTTTTTTTTTCTTGAAAGAATACGGTAATGAATAATAGAACACTTCAAATTTAACCTCATAACACAGTGTTTACACTCAATAAATCCAAGCTTGAAAGAGATATATTTTTACAAAAGTTTTTTAATCGATGTTTTGACAAAATTTAAATACATGTTTTTTTAAACATAAATGTTTGATAAAAACATGGAATTTTTTAACTTCGATGTTTTGACAAAAACAAAAATATTCTTAACATCGATGTTTTATATATTATTTATGAAAAACAACATGGTTTACACTTTTACTGGATATAAATATGTTTGGGCAGTAATATGTTAGTTAATGTTTTAAGAATTTATATATTTAAAAAACATCGAAGTCGAAAAACATTTTTTAATGTATAAATATTACTACATCTTATACTTAGTCGAAAGGGTGCGATTGGCAGATTTTAATCTAACAAGTATTGGGGGAATTTAGTATTTGATGAGCTGTAAAAATCTAATATAAACATATATCGTCTTTGAATAAATATTTTACCACAGTTCACTCATTCGTTGAAATCATATATCTATTTCTTTTTTTCTTTTTTTTTCTTGCCTCTATGGTGCATTAACAAGAGTTCTTCAAAATTGATTTAAAAACATTTTCTTAGTTAGTATAACTTTCGGCTTATAGAGGGAATTTTACTATCAATCACCTGGTATAATTTAAAAAAAAATAAAATAAAAATGTAATACATAAAAATACCTAAAATATAGCAATAATATATGTCAAGAAGAAATATATAAGGAAATCCTTATAAACAAGGTAAGGGAGCATCGAGATTGGGGGCGAAACCCATAAAGGATATTCCTTGACAATACCCGCCATCTCCTGAACAAGATGACAGTTTGGCGGCAATATTAATTTTTGGCGGGAGATACATGTCATTTCGACCTTCGATTTCCCTCCATAGCGCCCTTGTCAATAGCCCTGGACTTATATTGGATGTTATCCAAGGAGCCGGAGGAATATATAACATAAGATTTACAAATATGGCGTATATAAGAAAAAGGGAATTTTAGGGTAAAATCATGCTTAGAAAGTCATAAATTGAAATATTTCTTAACTTAATTTGAAGTTAATATATTTAAACCTCCATTTCACTTTCACTTTAACGTTAAATTGGTAATAAGGTGTTACCTAGCATTTCTATTTTCATTAAACTATTTTAAGTGATATTCAATATTTAACAGGGTTTTTATTTTGTGTATAGGTATATAATTATTTCAGTTCTTCCTTTTTATATAATATTGTAATATGTTTTTTCTGGGGGGGGGGGGATAGTGTAACTAACATTTATTATGTCTAAGCCTGTGGCGTTTGCACCCATACAAACGTTCCTCAATATACCTTAAACACAATTTTCATTTTGAAATACGGGTTGCCAACATTTGATTGGAAAATTGTGCTCTCTTCCGGCCCGGCAAACACCATATAGCCTAAATGGCGTGGAAGGGAGAAAAATAATTTTTTTTCGTAAGTTTTACGGCTTAAAAATAATTATTAATAATAATTAGGATTATTTAGGATTAAATTCAGAACATGGCAAATTACTGAAGAAACAAGTCGTTTAAGTATTGTGAAATAAATACACAAATTTTAATTGGAAATAACTAAATTTTATAAAATTTCACATTTTAGCCTACAACTTCAAATGTAAAAAATAATAATAATAAAATGTAGACATAAAACTATGCCACAACTATTCTTCGCCAGTGGTGTAAATGTGGGGTGATCGTGAAAATTACAATCGTTTGTACTCGGGTACAATCGTTTCCAATGTTTGGTCTCTTCCTTATATATTTATAATAAATTGTTTTGTAACTACTTGAATAACCAAAATTACAAAAAAAAAAATACTGGACGATAAGAATTATTAATGTGAAAAAAATCTTAAAAACATTTTTTTCTAGCGTGAAGAATTTCACGCTTTGGAAATAATGCTCGCAATGAATCTTTGTGCATGCAATCGCGTGTGGTAAAATCGTCGTCAAAATAAATTAAAATAAGGTTCCAACTATTAATTTTAATATTACGTCTGTAATTAGATTTTAACTTCAATCGAATTAACACATTCGTTGTCGAGTACAATAAAGTGCTAAACTGCTCGAAAACTGTTGGATATTACAGGCGGTATAAAGAATTTAGTAACTGCAAAAATAAATACCATTAAAAGCGAAGAGACGCTATAAAATTAATGTATCAAAAGAACTGCCGAGGAACATAATAATCAAAAACTTTATTATATTGAAATATGTCGTTTCGCTTATTTGGAATCAGGCTGCCTCAATCCAAAAGAAAATTGTTTGGAATATATTAGCAATGCCTTTATATGATGATTGTTTAATATTTTTCAATTTATTCGCGAGCTTGTGGGGTTTAATTTTTTAACTCAAATATTTCTTCTGGATATAAAATGCAACAGACCAATTTCAATTCACGTTTACATCAATCTTAGATATTTTTCTGTTGACTACTAATTTTTTCAGAAATTTTTTTTATTAATTTAGGTGCAAAACAGGTAGGACAAACATTAATGTCCAATCTTGGCCATTAACATTAAGCTCCCCTCTTGGTAATCCCAGGGTTAAATTCTGGACTGACTGGAATATAGTTATCAGACCAGACGTTAGTCTTATTAAGAAAAATCCGTGACAATTGTTGCCGATAAGTCTAAAGTTTTGTTCATTTTAACTGGAATATAGTTATTGTCTAGGTATTAGAACCGTATAATAGAACCGGTTTTATCATTCAACTCTCAATTCTTTTAATTATCTGGTAATATAAGTATAATGATATGCATTGCAGGCCTTTTAATGATGCAGTAGGTAGATATAATCTTTATATAATGGCATAGAATAGCTTGGCTAAGACTGAATAGATTACGATGGAGATATGTAAAGTGTAAGACGATAAAGGGCTGTTGGGATTGGAAGCACGTAGGGTGTGGACAAGGATGGGCCAAGCTGAAGGCAGAGTTAGCTGGTAATGGTAGGGACACAGCTGAGCTCTTCATATTCAGCAAACCGCTCGCTACAGATGGAGCCTTCCAGGGGTTCACACTCTGTTCTTATCAACTTGGTGGAATACTACTACTAAGTACTAGCTATTTAGGTTCTGCAAATAGTATACATCATCCCATAAGTAATGTCGGTTTCTAATGGCGTGCTATAAGGTACAGGATAAAATCAATGAAACACGTTCAATCTAAAATGTATTTACCATCATGTTTTATAACAGTTTGCCATCTTGAAACCAAATTTGAAAGGGTTGCTCACGAATTAAGCCCCGGTAATTTGCAACAGCGGATGAACACTTCTCTTCTCTCCCGTTTAAATGAAGTACCTTTACTGAACAGGATGGTGACTGGAAATGAAAAGTCAGTTTTCTATCAGAATGTTAGACGGTCGCTGCATTCGTAGGATCTGGACAAACACTTAGGACAGAAGCGAGAGAAGGACTTCATCCGAAAAAAGTGATGATGTCTGTATGGTAGGATATGGAAGGAATCCTTCATCATGAATTCCTTGATCTTAACCAAACTATCACTAAAGATCTGTACTGTGATCAGCTGGACAGATTGAATCGAACAATTGAGGAGAAACGACCATCACTCATCATTTCATTCCATCATGACAATGCGCAGCCCCATGTTGCAAAAAAAAAAAAAAAAACATTGCAAAAATTAAAGCACTTTGGTTGGGAAATTATTCCTCACCCACCGTATTCCCCGGACTTTGCGAATTCGGTTTATCGCCTTTTCCGCAGTCTCCAAAACTCATTAAGCGGCAAGAACATGAATTCAGTCGATGAGGTGACACACGAGGTGTTAGCTTTCTTTAATTCAAAACCAAAGGAATTTTTCAGCACAGGCATTCGAAATTTGGTTTCAAGATGGTGGCAAACTATTATACATTTTAGATTGAACGTGCTTCATTGATTTTGTCATATACCTTACAGGACGCCATTAAAAATCGACATTACTTATGGGACGACATTTATATATACATCGATGACTCTAATTAAGATTTTAATTATTACTATATTTTTTTTTTATAAGAAAATAATAGCATTTCCGTATCACCAATACGGCGCAGAATGGGGCAAGCTAGGAAAAACAAAATAAAATTCAATGTTCATTTCTGGAGTAATTTTTTTGGTTTTCTATGAAACTTGACGGCTGAAGCGGCCTCCTCCCAAAGAAGAATAGAAAAAATGCAGTTTTCGGCACTAATGGCTCTAGCTGTTTTTGTACCGCTAAACTGTCTAAATATCAGTGTGAGGTGATTAAAATGGCGATTAAAGTCAGAGGTTTCAATTGTAAAATAAAAAATAAAATAAGTTAAAAGACATTAGCTGACTAAACCAAAAAAAAACACCAAATTAAGTTCAATTATTTTTTTAAAATATTTGTTCTTAAGTTGCCATTATATACATATAAAATATATTATGTTGCAATCTTAAAGCAATTTTGTATCCTTAATCGAATGAAACAATGTCCATCTAGATAGGTCAAACCGTTCAAAAGATATAGAGTTTTTCCAACTTTTTGCCGTTTTGCACCAATGTGCGGCACTCTTGCCAGATGAGCACTATGCACACACCGGTCAAGTCAATGCATTCTCCTCACTGACCCCCTTTTGCCACCGATCTCGCAAATTTTTGCAAATTATGCGGAGGATTGGACTTCAAATTAGCATGGTCTCTTACCATTGACAAATTCTTTTTTTATAAATTTCTGATGTAAGAAATTTTAAAATTCAATGAAATCTATAAATTATGTATAAAAATAATTTTGTATTAAGTCATTTAAAAAAACCCAAAATTTAATTAATTTATTCTGATTTTATGTAACATATTCATTTTTTATTCATACTTTAGGAAATTTACATTTTATGTTAAATTTCTTCAAATTAACAGTTAATTAATATAATTGAGTTATGTATTACACTAAATATTATATAGAAGGATGTCTCCTCCCGATATATAACAGGTAGATACTTAAGTGGATACAATCTTAATATAATAGACTCTAATAGCTTATTAGACTATGGTCAGAACTCTTTCAGTAAGTTTTTTCAGGTTTCAGACAACCCACTCTCAGTGCTATGAAGCGCTATACTCTCAACTGGTGGGACTGTATATTAATTCTTTAATCGTTCGAAAGAAATCATTTAATAAGATTATATTAAAATTAATATTTTAAGCATTGAATTGGGATTAATAAAAATAGAAAACAAAATGGTGTAAAGAAATTAGGAGCAAGTGGAAAAATCTATGCAGTACCATAAAGCTCTCTCCTCTTATTAGTGAACCAGATGTAATTGTCTAAATATTACAAAGCTGTTTGTTTGTTCTTGTAATTAGTGCCGTGTAATTAACCCGCCAGTGATTATTGTATGTAATTAGAGTAAGGTAAATAAACATAACATTACGAGCAGCTAGGAAGAAAATTTTAATCATGATTAAAATTAATTTAAAATTAGATAATTTGAAGGCAAAATCTTCATCAAAACTTTTTTTTTGGAAACGAAAATAAATTCAGATTCATTTCGTCACACAATTTGATTTTTACCTAATGTTTACACCCTGCTGTAGAACATAAATTTCAACTGAAATCCTTTGGAATCAAACCTTTGAATTCAGAACTTTATATTTTAGTTCGTACAAGATCATAGAAAATTGATTTTATTACCTATTTTAAAGGTTAAATAACAAAGCGAAATTCAAGAGCACCACAGCTCCGTCACGGATGTAATTTTTTCATCAGATTTAATGTTGCTAAAATATATATGTATGCATAGACTAGGCCAAAATTAATAGGCACTCAACTTTTTTTTGAAAAAGAACATGCATAATAGGGGTAAAAATAACTTGTTTAACTTTTTTACCTTTGTTTAATTTCGTAATATATGTTTTACTTGAATTAATGTAATACAATTAATATAAAAGTACAAATTAATATTTTAACATGTATAATATGTATAATATATTGATTTTAATGACCTCATTTATTATTTATTCGTATAGAGTGAATGAATGTTGTACAATCTTATTTATCCACACTTTTTTTTTTTTTAAATGAACACAACATACAATTTTTCTGTAAGGATACGTTCATGAACATTAATTTTTAATTTAGCCCATATTTCCTGAAGCGGATTGAAGATCTTGGGACTGAGAAGGTCTTTGAAATGCTTTAATACGGTTTTGGTCAAACGATTCTTAACTTCAGCTTTTAGTCTCTTTACATCATTGTGGTTTATGTAGTATTATCCGTCAGTGACATTGGCACGATTATGAGAAAAATATAGTCTCGAAACCTCGCCATAAAATAGTTGTTTATAACCTGAACCTCAAGAACTCTACTACAATATATATATATATACAGTAGAGTCTCTGTAATCCGAACCCACTCTAATCCGAATTCCCAGTAATCCGAACCGGCATCAGGTTTATTTTTTTTAATTGTAAAAAAAAAAATATTCCTGACATAGATCTTTTGTCGGGTTTTCTTTAGAATCCAAAACGCAGGAGGGATATGTAGACTCGCCACTTCTCAGAACTGAACTTTATCCATTGCTATTTAATTTTCTCGGAAGTGCCGACTCGGTCTAGTATAGGGTAGTATCGCTCAGTTCAGTTCGGGATTTCAGTCTGTTCGGAACACCCCTATTATTGTCATTGTGTTAACCTAACGTTACCAGCATGTCTAAGCGAAAGCACACAACCCTGTCGCTTGCCAATAAGTCAAAAATTATAGATCAATTAGATTCCGGAGTAGCCGCCACAACCATTGCTAGTAATATGCAATGAGTCTCAAAATTGCGCAATCAAAACAGAAAACGATAATGGACTACTATTTTAAAAAATAAACCATTAGTTTATCATTATGATGTGTCCTGTATCATTTAGTGTAATTTCTAGCATTATAAAATATATTTGATTAATAGAAAAGTTAATATACATTTAGTTTCTGTTTTCTTTCATTGTTCAGCATTGTTGTTCAGTTTTTAAATACATACATGCAAATGCATATGTATAATCTTTATATGTACTTTTTTCTCCATGTTCCACTAATCCGAATTTTCGCTAATCCGTATCAGCGTGTGCAATCATTAGTTCGGATTACCGAGACTCTACTGTATATATATATATATATATATATATATATATATATATATATATATATATTTAGAGAGAGAGAGAGAGAGAGAGAGAGAGAGAGAAAGAGAGAGAGAGGTTTTCTATTTTATTTAAATATTTGATTTCTTAGTTGAGCCTAAATACCTACTCCTGATACTTATCTAATGCTTTTGGAACTGTGCGATTGATTAAACCCAAGTTTATTCAGGTTATCCACTTTATGTTTTATCAACCAGTAGTCTGACGGATAGCGTTCTATCCGGTCATCAGTATGATTTAAATTTATTTAAATAATTTTAATGGAAGAAAAAAGATATTTTTTTTGGGGGGTGGCGGGATGGCCGAGTGGGCAAACGTGATATAAAACACGCGTTTTCACGGACAACCGGACATCTGATTGAGAACCAGAACATAGCAAGTTCAAAACCCGGAGCCAGAAGATATTTAATAATACACGGCATTAATCCCCCACCCTCTCCCCTGGCCCGGGAAACCCCGTATAGCCTTAACGACGAGGAAGGGGAGGACTCCCCCAAAAAAAGTAGTCTGACGGGACTAAGTTTAATTTTCACCCTGACATATTTATTCTTTTAATGCATTTTCACTGAGCCTAAATGTATTTTTATATACAGGCAAATCTTATTTTAAACTCAAACATCCTCCCCCATAGGAATTACAAAGTTGGCATATACACACGCTGCCAATAGATTCGGGACTTTAAGCGGCTTAAAGATTTTTTTTTTTTTTTTTTTTTAATAACGGGAGAGGTTTTGCCATTTCATTTGAGATTAAGAGCTTAGAACTCCCCCTTTCGGCTTTATCAAATTGAGCGCGTGTGCTTCCGATGTATGAAGAGCTCAGAAATAATATTCCGTCTCGACATGGGAGCTGATTCCAGCGGGGCTACTGGTATCGCTATTCAATGGATCTTTTTATTATCTTTATTAATGGTTTGGAATTGGGATCATAAATCTCGATGATGGAATAATGGAAACAATACAGTATAAAGCAATAAAGGAGAAGGGATACCGGATTATAGAATGCCTCTCTTCTTGCTTATCTTTTCCTTTTTCAATGTTATTATGTACAAATACGAATATTCCATTGCAAATGATAATTAAACATAAAAAAAAAAAAAAAAATAATAAAAAAAAAAAAGGAAAAATGCTTTAACAACAACATAATAAATTAGTAGTACTTCATACTTATTGTAGTAAAAAAAAAAAATTATAATATCTATGTAGTTTGAATAATTCATCTTCACCTTAACCGAGTTTTTCAATGTCTCCCAACATTTGAACAATAAATAAAAAGTGTGTATGTAATAAAATAAAATAAATTAGCCTATTGATATCTGATTTAATTTCTTTCCTCTCTAAATACTCAAAAATAATTTTTTAAAATACAATTCCATTTTACATAGCCGTACTCCTATAATGGGAGCGAGGTAGCTCATTTGCAAAGCATGAAATTTTGTATCTCTTTTTAATGGATGTATAATGTTTTAAATAATTTTTTTTAATAACAAAGTTAGTTTAAATTTTTTAAAAGTTATATTTTTTTTTAACTCGAAAACTTAAAATATGAAATTCGAAAGTTCACACTGAATGGTTGATGTTTGATGAATATCATGAAAAATAAATTTTCAACAATTTTTAGTTTGCTTATGAGTTGCTTTAGGGTTGCGAAATCCCAACTTCGAATTTGGCATAGCAGGATATCTTTAATAGCCACAGTTCGTTTCGTGGGCCAAGAGACCCTCCTGTGGCGTACCCAACCTACTCTTAATTGAAATATTAAGGGGAAAAATCCTGAAGGTGAGCGTGATCATAGTCAAATCATATCCTTGCACGACCGCTGACCAAGGAACAGATCTGAACCTAAGAAACCTCATGGGCTTTTTTTTTTATACTGCAATACACATCCATGTACAATTATGGATCCGTGGGCATTAAAGGAATTTCGACACTTTTTGATTAAAAAAAAAAAAAAAAATCTCTCTTTTAATAACGATCAACAAAGTAATGACTTTGATACGATTCATGACTGAATCAAATAGGACAATTAATCACCATATTCAAAATGTGCATGCCCCGTGTTCCGAAATCTTAACATTCATTTTTTATTGTTGAAATACTACGTACCAAATTTCAACTTTTTAGACATCGCAATTAATAACTATGCATAAAAGGAAAATTAAACAGATTTAATAACAAATATTATTCTTATGAAGCCATTTAAAATTCCTGAAACACTTATTTGCAATATTTTCCAATTAGTTTGTGACATGGTTTATTGGTTTTGGTCCAGACGTTCTTACAGTAAAACACCAAAATATCCAGATACCAACGTAATATCATAGTTCAGACACCAATGTAATAACATATTTCAGACACCAACTAAAAATCATTTTGAAATAATTATTTTTAAGTTAAAATTAAAATAATACAATAATAATTTAACTCAGGAGGCTTACCGCTGAGATCCTCAAAATAAAAAAAATAATAAAATGATGGGCACTTCTTCGCCAAACAAAAAATTTAAAACTAAGAAAAAAATTAAGGAACGGTACTGTACGGTACATCCACTCGGTACCACAGTTCTTACGGGAATGGCTAATATGGTGGGTACCATAGGTAGCGATACCGTAACTATTTTAAATTCAAACTACCCGCGCAAACAGCCGCTTTGCGCAAAAGGGCACAAATCATCTTTTCGCGACTCCAGACGGACGTAATCAAAGCGAAACAAAAAAACTCGTGACAAGTCACACAAAATTTGTAGATGTAAAAGACAATTTTCGACAGAAAATATACTAACACTATGTAATAAAGGGTTTTCTTCTTTTATCAATTCCCAAAGCTGTTTGTTTAACGGCCCTTTATAGCAACTAAGGCTAATCGGACGATGCAACAGTGGGAGTCCTAAATTTTGCCTATCAAGTTGTAATTAGGATAGGGCTCTTTAACGAGTAGATGACATTGTACAGACTTCCATTTTACGTTCTACCCTATGGATGGCATAGCCAAGGATTTTTCACTCCCCTTAAAAAATACTAGGCCTAATGTTCTACGCGAACCCGCGACCTTTAGTATTGTGGGTTGCTATGTTAAACACATCACTGCAGGTACTCCCAATCCCCAAAGAATATTAAAATAAAAAATTATTTTAATTTACTCCTGCAGACCGGTCAAAAATAAAAAATAAAATTTAAATTTATGAAAACTTTTAGCTATTTATTAACTAATGCTCCCCATTGCTTTAAGATCTCTTGGAATAAAAAAAATTAAAGAACCACCCTTTAACCTTTGAATGTAAAGAGATTACTGAGGTGAATTAACAAGAATAAATTTCAAGATAATTATTTTATAATATATTTTTTCATTTATCAACTGCTATAAAAACGCATTTTTTTTATTTATTTAACAGATTATAACAAATATGAATATGATTATTTGATGTGTTATTACCTAAAAAAATATTGAGTAGAAAACAGTTATGTGAAGTACCAAATATAAACAATAAATTATAATATTGAATGATCAATATTCCGCATAATCATTGCGACCTAACACTAATGGCTTTCTGTTCACTCCCATATTAAAGCCCTCCGCATGCTTTTAGGCTAAGCACTATAATGAATCAGAAGCCTCATGAAAAAAAAGTTACTAATGTTCAAATGTACTTCCCTTTGCCGGATTTACGACCGTACTAAAAGGACTTTGCGTGAGATTTGGTTGCATTTATGTAAATGGAAAGTGCGATAATAGACATACTTATGCCTTTAATATGTTTTTTTTTTGTTTTTGTTTTTTTTATCTGTTCATAAATTTGTGCTTGTCGACAACCTGTGGTCTATTAGCAAATATTCTCGCTTATTAAAAAGTCAAAAAGGAGACAATTAATTAGCCCAATTTTTTTTATTATTATAGACCTTTAATCAAGATGAGACATACAAAACATGCTAAACATGTACAACTACAACCTATGAAGGGTTTTGGGCCCGGAATTGTGAAACGAAGGACTGTTCTTGGCCAGCGGTCGTGCAAGGAGGTGATTTGACCTCCATTACGCTCAATCGTAAGGCTAAACACAGGATAGAGTAATCTTCTGGCCCCACCTAGTATATTTATATCATAAAACATATAATTTACCACAATTTAAAAACATTTTCGTAACTGACTATTTTTTCTGTTTTTCATGGAATGTCTATAAAGTTAAAATTTATAAAGTTAATTTTAACAAAAAAAAAATGGATTTTGGAACACAGGGCATGAACATTTTGAAAACGGTTATTGTCTATCCTATTTGATTTAGTCAGGAATCGTATCAAAGTCATTACTTGGAGTTAAATAGAAGAGGGAAATTTTTTTTTTTCTTTTATCAAAATTGTCGAAATTCCTTTAATGCCTAGAGGTCCAATATTGTACATATATGTTTATTGCAGTATAAAAAAAAAATGTAGCATTACAACCCACGGAGGGCCTTGGTTTCGGTGCTCTTTCTTGGTCAGCGGTCGTGCAAGTTGATTCGACCATGACCACGCTTAACCTCCAGTATTTCCCCCCTTAATCTTTCAATTACGTGTAACCACTTTATAGTGGCTAGGTTCACACCAGGCCAAGCCAGATTCCAACTAAGGGCATTGCAGCACAGCAACTCATAAGCATTCTAAAAGTTATTGAAAACTTATTTTTCATGTTTTTCTTCAAACACCAACCATTTAGTGTGAAGTTTCAAATTTCTAGAGTTTGCATATTTTAACTTTTCTAGCTCACTAAAAGACTACTTTAAAAAATTTAAACAATCTTTAGTATTGAAAAAAAAGTATTTAAAACCTTAAACATCAATTGAAAAGAGAAAACAAATTTCATGTTAATATAGTGAAAAAAAAATTAATATTAATGATGCCTAAACGCATTTCTTTGAGAAAATGGATTAGTAGCCTGAACCTGGTCTCAAAACCATAGTATTGCTCCATGATATCCAAACCTAAAAATGTAAAAAATTAACTGCAGTATTTCTACGCCCCTTTGATTGTTGATTCCTATCATGTCGACGCGTTAGGATTTTATTTGCACCTTCTTGATTTTGATATTCGGTGCACAGACATTTCACAGGCTAGGGGGTTATTATTTTTGAATTCCGCAATTATAAAGATAACCTAAAATTTTATATTTTCTATCATAAAATTAAAAACCAGTAACATCAAAATGACAATTGCCTATCTTGAGTCTTTGTAAGTCGCCTGATACAAGCTATTGGATTTCCACCAAGACGAGCCCAAGTCAATCGAAAAAGTCGATGTATACAGTGGATCAATTTGAGCGACTCTTCGCTCTGTTGAGCCACGAACTGATCAACTTCCACAAATTGTAGCTTTATTCGATTCGTATTACATCCAATGTTCCTATTGATTATTTCAAACTCTGTTAAAAGGCGAATCATGGATCATTTAAGGAATTGATACCTTTGATACCATTTGTTCATTTCTTAGCGTATAATTATTAGCATCTTAATATAATTTGTCACACGAACTTTGAATGAATCTCGAACAGTTACGAACATGTACCAGAACAACTAATATACTATCAAAATGAACAAATACTAAACACGTACAGAACATACAGAACAATTGGTTACTATTCCAACAAAAATAAAACTCATTATTTCTTCAAATATATTCGCTAAGACTTAATTTTCCGTAAGTCGCTGATCTGTTACAATATAAATAACTGTTGGTTCTTTATTAAACGCCCCTTTATAATTCTATGGTTATTCGGAGGATGCTACAGTGGGAGATCTAAATTTTGCCTTCCAGGTATAATTAGGATAAGACTTTTTATATGCTATATGCTCGGGACATACAGTCCCATCCACAACATACAAGCGACTTCAAAAGTATATTCAAAAACTCCGACACATTCCAGGATCGCGTTCCGAATTTCGTCATGTCAAATAAACTGCATCGACAACTGAGAATCCTTGTTGCGTGGTAACTTGAAGAGGGTTGGTATAGCTTTCCTCTAAATACAGTTTAATAAGGTTTTAATTCTTTGCTAGGGTTACGACTAAGCTTGAAACTGATTAACATTATTTTAAGTTATAACAGAACCCATCATCTATTTACAGAAATGTTCATCTTATTCCCTAATAAAAAGGAATGAAAAAAGTGTAAGTGGAACCGTGCATTGTAGCTTCTATCCTTATAAATAAAAAATTCGACTATTCTAACCCCCCCTGGTCATCACCCCAGACTACCGAAAGTAGCGATAGTTTGATGTCCAAAACTACTCTATTGCATCACTACTCTATCAATAATAATCCTTCGAAATATCTGTAATCACAGTGACCAATTAGCTTAGAATAATATCAGATACCTTGCAATGTTAGCATGCATGTATAGAGATGCAGAAATATATTACCTTACAATAATAACACATGCAGTCCTGTAAATATTAACAGGGATATAAATGCTCATTAGTAGACACTAAGCACATGGGCCAGGTAACGACCAATTACAGGCAAGCACCTAACATTAGCCCTCCAATTACCAGATTAATTATCCTACCACACAAACCCGAACAACGCCCACAATATGGTTGACAATGTCGTAATGGCAATATGATAATCCGTGTTGCGTGGTCACCGTATAAGATAAACTGTGGCACTAACAGGGTGTAGGTACTTGAGATTATTAAGGATTGCCAGAGAATCAGACATATGTTAATCTCATTTCTAAAAATTAAATTATAGATGTATTAAACGATGGTTCAAGTATTAGGTTCGGATCAATTTAGCAAGATATTAATAAATTTATGCCTTATTAATGCTTTACTGGTATCAATATTTACTGAATGATTTCTTCTTCTGAGTTTAGGAAGTAAAATGTGAAGTTAGTCGAGCATCAGAGATTTCGTAAAAGTTTAATTTTAATTTGAAGATTGAATGAAAGTTAGATAGGTGGAGGTGAGAGAAGGAAGGGAGTAAGAAAGTGTTTAGTAAAATTATTTTAATTAATAAATATTATTAATAGAAAGTAGTTAAGCTACAAATCGGGCCATGTAATTTTTAAAAAAAAATTTCTTGTTCAAATTCATTTCCTAATGCTAAATTGTCTTTCCTTTTCATCATATGCCAGTAAATATGTAATTTAATGGGGGTACCCCTAAAATAAATTTTTTTTTGGGGGGGAGGATTGGTAAGTAAAAAATAAATAAAGAAAAAAGTTCATCGGTACCCAAAGTGTAATAACTGCACACTTATTAATCCACAAAAAATAATTGAAACATTACTAGAATATTGTTTATTTATTTGTAACACGAGTTCTATCAATGGTTAGTTTCTCCATATGATTGTTCCTGACATTGACTTTCTGACTGTTCTCTCATTTACTGGATGTATTTATTGTAAATATAATTGTAAATTTAAATAAATAAAAAATATTTGTATCAAAGTATGCTCATCAACCACTTGGGTCATGTTAGCCTCTGTAGAATATAAGGAGATTGACTATGAACAGCAATATTAAAAATTAAATAAAATACATAAAATAATACAATCTCTCAATATATAAGAGGCTTTGTACTGACTGACGAAATCAACGCAGAGCAAAAACTACTAATGATAGAAACTTTAAATTCGGAATTTAGATTTTAAACGCGATGTAGGTAACCACTAAGAAAGGAATTTTCAAAAATGTAACCCCTAAGGGCGAAATTGTCTTTTAACTCTAACGGACACCTAATTTTGCATTTCGAGAAAAAAATATTTAATTTGGACGCATTTTAAAGATCTTGATATGACGAGTTTAACTCGAAAGCCCCAATGGCCCGTCGAAAACCATGTTTTAAAGACGAAAAATGATGCGTTCGCGACGAGTAAGCAATTTTTAGTTTCGGCGGTTTTAGTGAACTCTCTCCATTGCGCGTATCCCTCTCTTCCACCGAGCCGGCAGCTTCCCCTTCAACATTCCACCTACCGGAACTCCGATCCCTGTTATTTTAATAATATATAACATATGTTGTCAATATATAACATGTTATATTAAATCAATACCAAGATAATGATCACTGAATTGATTTTAAAGGCTCGCGAGCAAGGCCGCGACGGGGAATGCTAGTGTTAACATAAAAGTTATGGATGACAGAAAGAAATAGGGCAATCCCTAATATCCCCCCTAGCTTCGCCCAGGTAATTCAATTCTATCTAATTGGCCTTGCCGCATTTTCTTTGAGTTTATTCGGATGTGGATTAGTCGTATTTTACAAATACTTCAATATGGCGTTATTTACAATTTCTTCCATTTTAGTTCATTTATACCCAAAAAAGGTTCAATGTTGGTATACCAGATCTTCTTACTTTTATGAAGGAGTTTACCATTTAATAGAATATGAAGCCACCCGACGAAAAATTTAGTCTTATTGTGCGGTACTATAACTTCTGCCCTATCACGGCAAGGTAATGAGTATAAATAGGTTTATTGGAGCTCAATGCGAAATGTACCGGCTTTCAACGCGATTAATAAAAATAATTCATCTCAGAACTTGAGAAAGAGAATGAAGATCTCCAAGTTTAAACCATAATCGTAAAGTAAGCTGCAGAAGAGAGCGACTACTCAAATATTAGTTGGATGCTCTTTGGAAGGAAAACTTTTCCATTATACAGAAGGATGTGGATGTACTCACCTACTTTGCCATTACTAATAGTTAAGGTTTCTCAAGATGCTGAGATAACTTCTGCTTGTCAGCTAACTAGAGCATGTGTTGTAATATGCATCATTTTGATCCAGCTTGAATGTATAATTTTTATTTATAGGTTGGGTAAGGTTTTATTGTTTACGAACATTCAACTTCTGCCGTCATTCTTGTCCTTTTGCTTATTGATTTATTTTTCAATTATTACATATTGTTTTATAGATTAACTTTTTTTTAGAAATTCAATAGGAGTATTTGCGTTAGAAACATTATTTCCCAATATCTTGTGGAGTTTTCTTTCAATTTCACAATTTTGAAAGTAGCCATCGTAACGCGGGCAATCCTCTAAAATATGAACGACAGTTAATTGTACTTTGCAGGTTGTGCATTTAGGTGGCGCTTCTTCCTCTATGAGATATCCGTGAGTTGGGCGGGTGTGGCCTATTCTCAGTCTTGCTAGGATAACTTCTTCCCTTCAATTACCGAGGTTAGACGGTTCCCAGGCTAAGATTTCTTTTTTTTTAATGCCTTTTAATTTGTTACCTTCCTCCTTTCCCAAAGCTTGTCCCACATCTTCTTTGCTTGATCTTTAAAGTTGTTGCTAAGATCTGATGGAGTGTAGATGCTTACTTCATCCAACGCAGACATGGCTACTTCCTTCGCTGTTATGTCTGCTGCCTCATTGCCTTTGATTCCTACATGAGACGGTATCCAAGCAATTGTTATATTTTTAGTAAGACTTTTAATCATCGTTGAGTATCGTTGCGCTTTTTTAATTAGTGAGTTTTTATTAATGTTTCAATCTAAATTAAATTTAAAATTAATTAAATTAAGTATTTTCATTCGCCTCATGGCAAGTCAGTCGTGGCCATTTTATTAATAAGTCTTTTTTTATGTCGTTGCAGTTTCATATTAAAGCCAGAATAAACAGTTCTTATATTCTGAACGATAGTTGGTAATTTAAGTCGGTAGGTATACTTGTGATACTAACTGGGTTTGCTGAATCATGAATTTGTGACGGGTAGTTCCAAATAGGTTTCAGTAGGTATGTATATATGTATATTAAGTTAGTGTCATTTTTGACGATTCGGATAAAAGTGAGTACAGTATTTTCATTCGTTAGCTTATAGTTTTTTATCATTGTAATGTTTCCTACCGAGTTACAGACAACATTTCTAGAGCACTATTGGAGAAAGAATACGCTATCGGTGTATTCCTGGATGTCGCCCAAAAATTTATTAAATTCTGAAACCCGGGACTTCTCTTTAAACTTAACAACAATCTACCTCATACATATTAACAACTTATACTAACAATCCTTCCTCCCTAACAGATTTTTTTCGATTCTAAAGGGTTCAGAGATTTCTTAAGTGTGACCGATCTTAGCAGGAGTTCCACAGGGGTCTATACTCGCTCCCTCTCTTTACATGTTGTACATTATATACAAACATGACATTCGAAATCCCGAAACCTTAACTGCAAAACCCGGGACTCTTTAAACTTAAGAACAATCTACCTCATACATATTAACAACTTATACTATCAATCCTTCCTCTTTAACAGATTTTTTTCGATTCTACAGGGCTCAGAGATTTCTTTAGTCTGATCAATCTTAGCAGGAGTTCCGCATGGATCAATACTCGCTCCCTCACTATACATTATATACAAACATGACATTCTAAATCCCAAAACCTTAACTGCAAAATAGATACAGGGATTTGTTGGTGCTACTAAATAAGGCCTGATTTAACAGGCTTCATAAAATTTACACAACCACTTAATGCATTGGAAAAATATTATTCACTTTCAAAAATTATCCGTCGAGAAACATTCCAGCCAGTTATCGAACACCCTCAATCAACTTACATAAATTAATAATTGAGAACTTTACCTTGTGCTGGAGCGTAGATATTCAAGTAGAGGCAGTCCTCGCTCTGGTTCTCCAGGTAGGGCAGCAGCCTCCGAAGGTATTCGAGACGCCCCCTCGGCATCCTCCTCAGGGCCGCCGTCTCGTTGGATATGTCCGGCAGCATCTGGGGGCAGACCGGGCCGAACTTGTCGGCGATCTTGACTCCGGACCAGATGGCGCCGGTGACCGGGGGCATGAACCTTAGGGAGCCGGTGGGTGGGGAGGCGTACGGGACCCCCTTGAACACCTCTACCGCCCCCAGGTGCCGGGAATCGGGTGTCACCATCACCCCAGACAGCTCCCCGTACTTGGTCCGGATGGTCCTGGCGCACTCTCCCGGCAGCACCATCGTCAGGAGCAGCCACGTCAACATTACTGCCCCCAGCCCGAACCTGCGGAACAAAAAATAAAAACTGTCAATTGATGGATAGGGACATTATATGAAAATAACTAAAGAGGAAAGGTCAAAAAGACTCTAAATCCATAAATCAGAGCAAGTTATTAAAATTATACAACACCACTCATATGAAATACAGGAATGCCCTTTTTCTGAACTGTTTACTGATATAGTAACCATTACGAAATTTACACAAAAGGGATGATCAGTTATAATTTATAATTATCGATAGTCAGTTGTACCTTTTTTAAACCAAACTAAAATCCTAGTATTTTGAAACTAAACAAGTGATTACAATAACAAGCAGGTCTCATATAAAACTGATAATAAATGAACGATGTTTTAAAATAAAATTGAATGCAAAAAAATAAAAATAAGTTGAAATGGCGCTTGCAGCATTTTTTATTTACGCTCCTTAATTATACTGTGATTCTTCATTTGGGCCTACGTAAAAAAGAAAAAAAAAACCTGTACCACCACAACTTACGAAGAGTCTTGGATTCAGTAAGGAAGCACTTGGTCAGCAATAATGCAAGGAGGTAATTTGACAAAGCGATCACGCTTAACCGCCAATTTACCCATAATTTTTAGATTAAGGGTACCTAACCACTTTTTAGAGCCTGGATTAGACCAGGAAGGTCTGTCGGCCCACGAGACGGTCTGTGACAGAATATTGACACGTTCACTCCGGCGTGTACCACTGGTGGCTCACACTTGAGTGCTGCATCGGGCGACGTGTACCACCGGTGGCTCACACTAGAATGCATTTAACATTTAACACTTTGACTGCCGAAAAAGAATACCCGTGATTCACGCTCTCGTTACGACACAATTTTAATACTTAATTCACTTAACAGTTACTCGATTTCAGGTGACATAGCAGCCAAAGTGTTACGAAAGTAGAAATAATTTCCGTATAGCTGAACATAAAAATAATGAAAATTTAACGTAAATTCATTCATTATTATATTTATTTATATTCATATACTTATAAACTTATATTTTTTAATGTTTATTTTATTTTTGTTGGATAGCCAATACTGCATAATGCCCTGAAATAGCTCCCGTCCAATAGAGCGAAAAGCATTAAACTCATTGTCAGTCCCAGCCTCAACGTGTTAGAGATATTCTAAAAGCGAGATTCGAACTCGGGACCACTTAGGCACAGCAGAATGCCTTACCAATGATATACCCTGCTTCTTACTTTAGTTCAAGAGATTTTAATTTTGTTTTATTATCTTCAAACAATTCATTATCCTTTATACATACTTACAAACAAATTTCCAACACTCACTTATTCTGCAAAGAACAGAACTTATTTATCGACTTTAACTTCGTCTTAATACAAAATAAGGTAACCAAATGGATGTGAGTTGTGTTTGTGTACTCGAAGAGAGAAGAGCTCCAGAGGATTACTCAGATAAGCGTCTTTACTTATAATATTTCATCTATTTTTTTTTTCCTTTTCTTTATGAATATTTAATTAATTTCAGTGTTTTCGTGTTTTTTGTTGTTGTTTTTTTTATCTCTTTTATTTACCATAGAAGATTGATTATTGATTTATTTTGTTTCTTATTATTTTTTTAGAAAAGTTTTATAACTTTTAAAAAATTAATTGTTTTAATTTATTATTAGCGTGATATATTTACATATATCTAATTTAGTAAATTATCATGAACGAGACTGAACCTCCTAGTCCTCGTGCTCAGCCTCGAAAAAGAGGCAGAATGAGATCACCACCAGACAAACCCCCCTTTTTACCGGACGAAAGAACTAAAATAGCTCCTACTTATATTGTAGTCTCTAGGAAAGATGAAGATACTTTCAAAAGTATCTCACCTTTTTTTATAAATAAATTTATTACGAACGCTGTAGGCCAAGTAAAAAACATTAAAAAATTAAGAGACGGCAATCTGTTAATTGAAACGTCTAACACGAAACAAACAGAAAAGTTACTAGGGATTACCAAATTTGGTGATTTATTTGAGGTCCAGGCCAGTCCACATCGCTCTTTGAATTATTCGAAGGGCGTCATTAGATGTTTCGATTTACAATTTTCATCAATAGAAGAAATAAAAGATGAATTGAAGGGAATTATCACCGATGTGATAAGAATCAAAGTCAAAAAGGACGGTGTCGAAAAATACACCCATACTTACATACTAACATTTACCTCTCCCAAGCCACCCGAAACAATAAAAATAGGTTTTCTAACAGTGAATGTTCAGCCGTATATTCCTAATCCCATTAGGTGCTATAACTGCTTAGGCTTCTCTCACGGAACCAAAGATTGCAAAAAAGACTCTATTTGTGCCAACTGCGGCCAAAAACGACACACCGAAAATTCAAATTGTAAAAATACAACTAAGTGTATTAATTGTAATGGAGATCATAATGCCTTAGATCGAAAATGCCCATCTTTCCTTTTACAAAAAGAGATAAAGGCTATCCAGTCGAATCAAAAAGTATCTTTCACCGAGGCCAAAAAAATATTAAAAACCAAAAATCCCACAATTTTCCAAAAATCATTTGCATCAATAATAAAAGGCGAAAGTAAAAAAGATGTAGGAATACAAGTAGATTTTTCCTTTACTTATCCCTCAATTAAACCCACGGCGAACACATTGCCTATCAACAAGCACATTGCCTATAAAAACCGAACTTGCCTCGGTTTCCTTAGGCCCGGACCCCACGGTCCCCCACCAACCTCTCCCCACTCCCTCAAACTCCGCCCCCTCCCCACCACCTCCTATCCTTATTCTTAACCCGCCTGCCTCGGAAGACACATCTGAGGCTTCATCTCCACCCGATATCCCTCCCGATCGGTGTCTCGACACCGACCTAGATTCGTCTGCCTCCATGTCTATAGACCAGGACATCGCTAAAACGGACGATGAAGGGTTTCAAATTCATAAAAATAGAAGAGGAAGACCAAAAAAGAAAAATAATATAAATATTGACTAGCACCTTAATAAAATAAAAACAAAAGAATAATTCTACTCGCTAATCTCACTCGTATGGCCCTAATTCAGTGGAACTGCAACGGTTTAAAAACACATTTCAATGATTTAAAAATATTAATAAACGATAATAATCCGTTTTGTATTGCACTACAAGAGACCCACCTACAGCCACATCATAATATTACATTAAAGGATTTTAATATTTACAGAAAAGATAGCCCCGACCCGAATCATAGTCACCATGGAGTTTTGTTAGCTATTCATAAATCAGTTTACTCGGAACCCATCATAATTAATTCACACCTTCAAGTCATAGCCGCTACAATTCACCTAAATTTTACGTTCTCTGTATGCAATATTTACCTACCCCCACAAGATCAGACAATACAAACCCAACATCTTTTTAGATCTACAACCAACTTCCTCGCCCGGTTTTATACATTGGGGACCTCAACGGTCATAATCCCTTATGGGGCTCCCACAATATCAATATAAGAGGGAAAATAATCGAAAATTTCATTGATTTATCAAATCTTATTATACTCAATACGGGAGATCCGACTTTCCTTAGTTCATCTTTTGGGTCCCTTTCAGTCCTAGACCTCTCTCTCTGTAGTGCAACCCTCTACCCCTCAATAGACTGGACCATCTTACCAGATCTCTACAGCAGTGACCACTTCCCAATTCTAATTAAATTCAATAATATAAATTCTTCAATCCGCGTAAACCCTCGATGGTTGATAGATAAAGCTGACTGGTCCCTGTTTGCTTCCTTGGCCTCACCCCCTCAAGTTTCCCCTCATGATCTAGATATTGAAGAAGGATGTGAGGCTATTACGAATGTAATCATGCGGGCAGCTCAGGCATCAATTCCAATGACCAAAGGCATGCCAAAAAGACCTCCAGTTCCATGGTTTAATGATGAATGCAAAACAGCCATTAAAAATCGCCGTAGAGCCTATAAAAAATTCTTAAAATCCATGACGACCGAAAACCTTATTACATATAAAAAATATAGAGCGGTATGTAGGAGAACTTTTAATCACTATAAAAATGAATCCTGGAAAAAATTCGTCAATTCCATAAATTCCACAACAACTTCCGCAATAGTCTGGAACAAAGTCCGCAAATTAACTAAAAACTCGTCGTTCTCCCGGATCACACTATTAGTAAATGGGCAATTAACTGATAACCCTTCATTGGTATCGAATTCATTTGCCGATTTTTTTTCCGAAATATACAATAATAATAGAAATCATTCCGATGCCCACAGCTCTCCCGAATACTCAGAAATTTGTAATAGCCCGGACGACTCGACCTTACATTACAACCTTCAGTTCACAATATGGGAGTTAAAAGATGTTTTAAACACAGTTAAAGGATCTTCACCTGGGCCTGATAATATTCACTACGAAATGATCAAACACTTACCGAATAATACGTTAAAATGGCTCCTCGATTTTTACAATCGTATCTGGTACGCAGGCGGATACCCAAATAGCTGGCGAAATTCTCTTGTTGTTCCCATACTAAAAACTGGAAAAGATAAACGAATGCCAACCAGCTACCGCCCGATCTTCCTTACCAGCTGCCTGAGTAAAACCATGGAACGGATGGTCAACAAGAGACTGATGTGGATGATAGAAAAGAACAAACTAATACAAGCATTCCAATCCGGATTCCGTAAAGGTAGATCCACGACGGACCACTTAGTTGTTCTTGAGGCTGAAGCGCAATATGCCTTTGTCAATGGTCAAGAAATGGGTGCTGTATTTTTTGATATGATAAAAGCCTTCGACAGCATCGACCATTCAGTTATCCTGCAAAGATTGATGTCAATCGGAATAATCGGACCAATGTTTAATTTCATAAAACAATTTCTCATTAATCGGCACTTCAGAGTTAGGGTGGGTTGCGAGCTATCTGAGGACCACAATCAGAACAGCGGTGTCCCCCAGGGCTGCGTATTAAGTCCAACCCTCTTTTCACACGCAATAAATAATCTAGGGCTCAACCTCCCAAGAAGGGTAAAACCATTATTGTTTGCGGATGATCTGGCAATTATCTATCGGTCTCATAGCACTACAGACATTCAAAATAAACTACAGGAATCCGTCAATAGACTCAATAGCTGGACCCTCTCAATAGGCCTCCAATTTTCACCAGAAAAAACAAAATGTCTTCTTTTTAGCAGAAAACGAAATAATCCACCGCCACTCGAATTATTCTTAGGAAATTCTCAACTACCATTTTGCAATCACCATAAATTTTTAGGGTTGACATTTGATAAAAGACTGACCTGGGAACATCACGTAACCTCAATAAAAACAATAGCCTTAAAAAAATTAAATATACTACGCATACTCAGCAGTACTACCTGGGGTTCGGACAGAGCTACATTATTGAAACTTTATCGGGTACTGGTCTGTTCGAAGCTCGAATACGGTTCCTGTATCTACGCTTCCGCTCGCCCACGGGTCCTTGCCAAGCTCGACACCGTTCACCACACAGGAATCAGGATCTCGACGGGTGCTTTTCGAACCAGTCCCACCCTCAGTCTATGTTGTGAAGCCGGACTTCCTCCACTTTTATTCAGAAGGCATAAATTAGCTATAAGTTATACTTCTAAATTATACACACAGATGGACCATCCCGCTCACAAATATATTTTTGAACCGAAATTCACCACAGCTTTTCGCAATAAACCAAATTCGACACCCCCTCTCGCAGAGAGAATCTCCTTCGTAACATCTTTTCTAAAAGACATATCGCTTCATAAGATAGAACCTTGTACACCTCCTTGGACATATATACCTCCCAAAATACATCTACAGCTATCTAAATTCCATAAACAAGATACAACAACCACAGAATATCAACAACTCTTTCATGAACTGATCGAATCATTACCGCATCACATTGCAATATACACAGATGGTTCCAAGACAGAAAACTCGACAGGATCTGCCTTCATTACACCTAATTGGACTCATAAGAAAAAACTACACCATCTCTGCAATATCTATTCTGCCGAATTAAATTCCATTGCATCCGCCCTACATTTTTCCATGACAAATCTGCAAACTGACAACATTGTAATAATTTCAGACTCGATAAGCGCCATTCAGGGATTAAACAAGATGTACTCACACCATCCCATCGTCCAACGCATACACGAATACTCGACTATGTTAAACCAAATAGGCAAAACAGTACACTTCGTTTGGGCCCCGGGGCATGTCGGGATAGTCGGGAATGAGATGGCCGACAGAGCCGCCAAAGCAGCTCTATCCCTACCGGGTAGAGGCACTGCTATCCTAACTCCCCAAGAACTTGCGCGTCCACTTAAGGAAGTTATAAACAAAAGATGGCAAGAAATGTGGGAGGAAAGCCCAGCCAGCAAATTAAAGCACATAAAGAAAGACGTTAAGCCATGGGCCACATCAAACCGCACTAAACGCCATGAAGAGGTTGCAATTACCCGTCTTAGGTTAGGTCACACCCGTATGACACATGTACACCTATTTACTAGGGAAGCACCTCCTATATGCCCAAAATGCGATAATTGCCTAAGTGTCAGACACATCTTCGAGGAGTGTGATTATTACAAATCAATACTCAACCGGCTTGGCATACCTTCCGACATCAAAATGGCACTCAGAGATGATGAGTCTATAATCGAAAAGGTTATCACCTTTATAACGAACTGTAAATTGATCAAGAGCATTTAGTTAAGTAATGTCTCTACTCATCTCTAGATATTTAAAAAAAAAAAAAGAAAAAAAAAAAAAAGGAAAAAAAAAAAAAAAAAAGAAGAATTTTTTTTTTTTTATTTATTAATTTATATTTTTCATTTTCTTTAATCTATTTATTTATTTTATTTTATTTTTTATTTTTTCTGTAACGATAAGTAATATTCCCATTTTTTAATAATGCACAATTATGTTCTATATTTATTAACATCTTCCTCTTTTTTCTTTTATTATACATAAAACTTTTTACAATGGTACCATTATATTATTATGATTCATTTTTTAATAATAAGTTTACTTTGATTAAGATTCCCTTCTATAAACAAAGATAAAGGGTGTTGATGACCTTGGGGTTTTACGCCTGGAAGCCAAAATAAACAAACAAACAAACCAAATGGATGTGGCCATTAATGCAAAAAATAAAAAATAATAGTAGGGAATACTTTTATGACAATCATGGTCATAACTCTGTAACATAAACATACTTCAGTAAGTTCTAGTGTTACTTTTTTTTTTTTTAAATTGAATTGAAGGCAAAAACGAACTAATTTTAAAATAAAATAAACCTATTGCTTACTCCTTTCAAGAACGTCATATCTCAAAAAAAAAAAAAAAATCTGGAGGTTGAATCTAAAGTTTAAGAGTAGAATAAAATATATTCAGAATAAATAATGAGCCTCATGTTGGACTTTTTATTATTCAGCAGATGGCTTTAGATAATAAAAGACTATTTTTTTTTTTTCTCCTCTTATAATATTATACCTACAAACTTTTCACCTTATAATGTATTTTTTATTAATAAAACTTCAAATTTTCCTATAATAAAATCAACGAAGATACCTATTAGGCCAAGTAGCACAAGATAAATATTCAATATTATTTTGACATTAGAAAGGAATGTGATAGGCCTCTTGAAGAGGCAGGGTCGGAAAAATAGGCATCTATCATCTACTGTTCTGAATTCACGGATAGGAAAAACTTGAGCGTGGGCGTTTTCCTTTAGCAATTTTCCGCCCCCTAACGTCAACATTACTTGAAAGGAAATATGTCTGTAAGCATTTCCAAGTGGGATTTAAGTGTTTCTAGCTATTTTAAAGAAGCTTTATTTCTGAAAAATATGATATCCCAAAATATTTGATACAAATATTTAACATTAAAAAATATTTAAAAGTATTTTTTTATTCTGAATGATTGTTTCGGAACATAAAATGATTTAAACCCACATAAGTGTTAAAATAATAATAACGTGACCATTATAATATTAAAAGAACTGCAACAAGGAGGGTGATCTTTAATACGAGAAATAAAATAATAAAGGTTTGTTTTTGCTCATCGTTCTGGATCACTGAATAAAAGAAATTATGAAGCCCCCTCCTCACTTTTTTTTCTATTCATTCGTAGAAGAGAGAAAAAGGAATCTTTTGAATAAATTATGATTTTGCTCACCCCGTTTATACGGAATAGTGAGTCGCTGAATCATGAATGAGGAGAGCTTAATACAAAAAAAAATGTTTCTGAAAAGAGCTGTTATTCACATTTCAATTGATTTAATATTCAAATATTCGGTATTTTAATTATTTATCAGCATTTTTTATTTTGAATTTTCCATGAAATAAATTCCTTCTATAAATAAACTGAGTCTTACCGTCTTGTTTTCGATGAAAAATCGTTTAAAAATTATTTTTTAAAAAGTGTTAAATTTATAGCAATACCTTTCTAACTGCAGTTTAATCTTAAAATTTTCACATATTTTGATGTAAAAAAACCAAAAACAGATGTTGATATTTCCAGAACTTTTGACATCAAGTGTATTAAAGTAAGGTAGCAAAGAATTTTTTCTAAAGTTTCCAGGAAAATACTTTGAATTTCATAATGTAAATATTTTAAAAAAGTAATTATTACAAGTTACATCTTAAACAAGGTGTCATATTTACTGCTTATTTTTTTTTTAATTATGAAAATTAATTTATTATGTTTTTGTTAAGAAGAATAAAGTTCAGTAGTCAATTTTATTTATTTATTTATTTTTTTTTTTTTATCGAATGAGGAAATAATATACATTAAGTTTATAAGGCCATAATATTTTCAGTTCCTAAATTTTAATTTAATGATAATTTTATTTCACCACTGTTTTTTCTTTTATAAAAACTCTTTTTTAATATTATAAATTAAAACAAAAACTGATGTGTACATTTGAGATAGTGGTAGCGAGTAATTTGAAAATTAAATAAATAAACTGCGAAATTTCGAGTTTAATATTTGAAATAATAAAAAATACATAAAAAATGTTAATTTTAAAACCATACATTTCCTATGTTTACTGTTAGTTTTACCTATCTTTGCGTGAACCGTTGCTCGTTTTTTCCGGTAGTAATACCTACATAATGAATTAGCGAGTTAACAAGTTATAAATCTAAGAAAAATTGGACTGAAATTTGTTTACCTACAAAAATTATGTAAATCCCTTTACTACTAAGCCTTAATAGAAATTTTTGTACAAACTAGATATGAAGTCCTAACGAAAATTTAGTGCTCTTTTGATTGGGAAAAACCTGAAATTTCCATAATATTTTTTAAGCTCTGTGAGAGGATTTCAATAAAAAATCAACTACTAGTTGAAAAATTTACAAGAACTACGATAATCCGAAAATCATAGGAAATGTGCCTACCTGGTGCTAATTGATACTGTTTAAAATCGAATCAAGAGCCATGCAAATTTTCTTAAAATTTTTTATTATTGCATCTTAATAAACTTATCAAAACAAGTTCAATATCAATAGTAATGAAATATGGTTGATGAAATTTGTTTTTGAAGATCTCCTGATGCAGAAATATTTTAGAATGACGTAAATCTTAGTTAATACACAAAGGGTTTTAAACCAAAGTTTTCATTCTGAAGAGAAGGTGAGTGAGTACAAGAAGAATTAGTAGATCAACTAAAACTTTTAATGAACGGCGCGATGGCCCGATGACAACTTAATGCTAACGAGGCTGGACTTAATTTCTAAAAGAACCTATTGCTAGACAAGTATTCCAATAACATTAATAATTTTACAAGTAACCTCTTTCTAGGCAAGAATTTAGTGATTTAATATCGATCTAAATATCGCATGTTTTTCAGCTAACGTTTTTCGACTTTTAATGATATATCAATCGTGTTAGGGCAAAAGGGCTAAAGTCATAAAAAGTATTTATGTGTCGTCTTCTTAAAATTTATAAATTAATATAAACTCCAGTCTCTGTTGAAGTAATATAGTTTCATTTATTATTCAGGAATAAAGAAATACAATCAGACAGAATTTATAATGATTTTCTTAAGCTTTGTAAATCGTTATTAAGCTTCGCATTCTATTAGTTGTGATATAAGTTATTAAGTTCTAATACATAGAAATTTTAAGAATCTCAAGTATCTCAATACATTAGTGAATATACAAAAGAATATATTTTGATTATATTCGTAATGATCGAAAATAAGAAAAATAATGTAAAATAGATTTTTAATTGTTTTGTATAAATACAACTTAGGCATTCTATATTGAAATTAGAATAACCTTCTCAACGATTCACGAAGTTATGTATTCTTATTTGGAATCAATTCAAATTTCTACATATTTATTATTATTGTCTTTGGGCAGTTGAAATTCTGGGTCACATTTTATTTCTATATTTTAGCTCTTATTAGTAAAAATAAAATTTAAACCCTTAAAACTACACTTACATAGTATTTAGATATAATATTTTCATAAATATTTCTAGCTTAGGAAGGAATTTTTGGCTATTGTAAACATTTTTTTACTACATGATAAAAAAAAATTTAACTAAAATCAAGCGAAATTTCACATACATTTTAACTATTTTTTTTTCGTAAATAATGGACCCAGTAGTCTTGAAAGAATTTTTATTTTTTTTTGAGGTGAGAGATAGTCAACTGTTAATCTATACGATAGGTTAAATGATGGTCAGGATTTTCAGTTTGAAACAATTTTTTTTTAATTTTCGAAAGCCAACATTTCGATCAACTTGTGTATCTTTATCAGGGCTTCTGAGTCAACGTGGATACAAAGGCTCGTGTCTTTTCATGTACTCCACAAGTTGGATCGAAACGTTGGCTTTCGAAAATTAAAAAAAAAAAAAAAAAAAAAAAATTGTTTCGAACTGAAAATCCTTACCATCATTTAACCTATTGTTTGTTTTGTTTTTTATGATATTTTGAAAAATCGTCCACAACTGCTTAGTATAAGGGGAAAGGTTGAGGAAAATCATAAAAGATAAGAAGACGGCTACGGAGAAAACAAAAGTGTACATTAAATGAGTCTTTAAAAATTTTATTAAGAAACTTTAAACTTGATTATTAAGGTGGAAATGGTTGGAGATGTGGTCACAAAAAGTAATACTTTTATTTTTCATGACTTTTCGGCCCGAATTTCAGTTCTTAACCAGAGCTAAATGTAAAACAAGATAATATAAAATAAGAAAACAAATAACAATATAAAATATTTTAACACTTAAGTTGGTTTAAATAATATGTATCAGGCGGAAATACTACAAAAATTATCTACTTGTAACACAAGAGTAACCTTATGATTCGATCTTCAGAGCAAGAATAATTCTCCAGTCCATCGCTCCTTATATTTAGTCTAAAGGAGAACAGTCTAGAAGGTTCTCGAAAAGGTATTAGAACAGTATTTAACTGTGCAAACCAAAAGTCTAGAGCTCTTTTCGATCATATGTTTTGTCTTCCACATTAAAATATATTTTCTTTAATAAAACATATTATTTTTTCTTATTATGAAAAGAATGTTATTAAATTAGAGAATCAATTATTTATAATATTCTTTTATTATTAATTGTTATCTTCTTTTATATTCATTCGTGATGAAGACATCAAACTCCGGTGGAAACGTGATGACGTTTAACTACTTATATGTAAATTCGCATTTAAGTATTTAATGTTATTTAAGACCACACACGTTGCCATTACTGCCTATTGTAAACTATTTCCCACTATTAAACATCATTAATTTTTTTATTATTGTGATAACTATTTAAGTTTTAATCATAGTAAAAACCCATTATTTATATATACTTGCAATGAATTTAAAATTCCTAGGTATATTGAGTAGATAATGAAATTAGTACCCATGGTGGACCGTTAGTATACATTCATCATCCCCATTACAGTGGTCGGCATATAAACGATTGCTCTATAATGCTATCATAATTTAGCTATTGTGGTCCAGGGGTCCTAACTCTTATATGTCCATTACTATACCGCTCCAAATAAATAGAAAGCCATTATTTCCGCTACGATGGAAAATTGAGAAATATTTCCGAAAATGTCCGATCCTCAAGCACTTTTTACAATAACTCTCTTTGTTAATATTTTTTTTTCATGTTATTTATGATTGCAGCACTACTAAATTTAACTTGAAGTATTCCTTTCTATACTATCCGTTATCTACCTTAAAGAATTTCTGAAAAATAAACCAATAAAATTACGTTTTGTGCTATTAACCCTATACCTATTTTTTTTAGGATTTAAAAAAAGTATATTTAGTTAAAATATTTAAATATAATACCCAAATATTTAAATATAATATCCAAATTCTTAAATTATACAATATGTCGGTTCTTAAATAATATATGAAAGATATATATATTTAATACAGTTATTGGCATCCTTAATTATAAAAAAGGATAAATTAAAAAAAATACTTTTTATAAATGGATCAAATAGAAACTTCCTATAGCTCCTCTTTATCTATCCTCATAAAGACTCAAGATTTTTTTTTGGGTCAAAAGGTCCATAGTTTTACAATATGGCAATATTTATTGTTAGAAGTGCCAAATCTAGTTATTGGCACCCTGTGGAATTCATTGTGGAATCTTCCCTATGGTTAGTTTGTTAAAGGCTTACTTCATAGATGACTTAGAGGACCCTTCAAACATTAGACTCGTGTATATCTTGTAATAACAAGTACTAGTAATAAAGTACTTGTTTACCTATTTCTTTAAGTTAAAGTTGGGGTGCCAATAACTATAGGTACTGATTGCCAATAACTGTATGGTTTACCCTACATACTGTAACACTTATGTGAGTTTACATAATTTTATTCGATGAATAACGTAATTTACAATGCCCCACGAACAATACCAACTCAAATAATCAACAACGTAACAAAAATTATCAATTTGTAACGCTACATGTTAAGTCTGAATCAGAACGGTCCAGAAAGTTCTCGACGAGCGTAGAAGGTTCTGGAACAGTCACACACAAGTACTAGACCAGTTTCTTCCAACTGTTCTAACAACAAGTCTAGAACTCTTTTAAATCATGTGTTTTGTGTTGTTGTTTTTTATGTTATATAAATTTAATAATCACAATTGATAGAAAGGGTCAATGTTTATCTTCCCCAAAAATAAAAATTAAAAAGTTAAAATTTATTTCAATCATTCCTTATCCATAGAATTTTCACCGTCTACTGTACCCTAAGTCTTAATGCTGGCTCCGCCACCCTCTATTGTTTACTCTTAAAACATACCAGTTAACAATAAGACATCGCCAACGACTTACAACGCTATTGATACAACGATTCTCTCTAAGCATCAAGATCGTACAAAGGCTTCAATTACTTCAAAACAACTCTTACTCTAACTATATGAGTAGTTCAAACTATGGAAAATCAGAAGGGTGTATTTGTTCAGCTAACTCTATAATTAGCGTACTTTAACAAGTCAAAATGTAATTCTCATTTGTCTTTTATTATTGATTCGCACCTCTTTCTGCAAGATGCTGACAATCAGCGAATGTGGTAGCCGGATCAGAAAACACTGACATGTCAGGCATAGGATAGGAAAGTACTCAGTAACAACCTTTTCCTGGATTGATGCAATTACATAGCTGTTTAAGTAAGGAGATCTCTCATCCAACGCTTTTTTAATCTCCTCCTTGTATTCATAGGGATGTCAATTGTAGCCATGTTCATTATTAGGCGATTGGTATGTCCACTTAGGTTAATGTGATTGAATAATAGGTTGGTTGAAACCTTTGAATTTTACTCATGTGTGTCCTTTATATTTGTGTTTAGCTATTACGCGTATCTGTGATGAGTATCTCCATATTGGTTTAAGTAGGTGTATCTACTTCATTAATTTCTCTTTTAGTTTTGTAGTTTTTGAGAAAAAGTGGATAAAATATTTTCAGTCTTTTTTTAAGCGTCGTATGTTTCATTTTATGATTATAAAACGTCATCCTTCTGTGGAAGGTAACTCTCAGATCGTGTACTGTGTCCTCCTACGGAATTTGATTGTTTTTAATATAAAAGGGGGGGAAAGGTGTCTTTTCTTAGGATAAATGTGATGTATTTCAATTAAATGTAATATTAATCAATAAACTACATTCTCTCTCACACTATGAGACGAACAAGTGATAAAAATGTATAAACCACGAAAGATTTGAAATAATCATTAAACCAATACTTTAATTGATAAATTGGATCAATAAAATAAATTACTGGATAACTGTTACTAATAGGGAGTTCCTTTGCCCTGGAGCAGCTCCACAAGGAAGCGGTTCCATCGATTGTGCTGCTTAATATTACATGCACACCAACGTTCCCAAGGCCTCGTATTTCTGCAATAGTGAGCATCTATTTTATATCTGACGACACGCGATCTAAATTTCTATTTCTGTGTTGACTTCATCTCTGGTCGATATCAAACTGTTGAAAGTTTCAGTATATGGTTATAAAATTTTCGAAGCTTTGGAAAACTGTATGGCTAAATAACTTGAGTCAGTTATTTTTTTTCATTTTCATTATTTTTATATTCACACCTAAAGGTGCCTTTACACCTTACGAACCACACCTTCGAACAAGTTCTTCTTCGAACCTTGCCGTACCGACGTGAAGCGTACAGCCATTTATACTTCACGTGAGGTTAAGCGAACCAATATGGCCGACGCACCCAAAGCTAGCTTATGATAAAGAAAAAATCTCCATTATCAATATATTTTATATTATCTGAAAAATAAAAAAATAGGAGAGGATTTACAACGTTTCACAAATTACACTAGTATCACAAACAACTCCTGTCACTTAGGAAAAATCCACATCGAAAGTGACACTAGTGCTACCCCGAACCCAGGCGAACAGATGAAGTACCTAGAACACCCGAACAGTCGACGTGAAGGCTTCACGAAGGTTGTTCGAGGGTGGTGTTCGAAGGTAAAGTTCGTAAGGTTTAAAGGCACCTTGACGATTACATAGTGTCAATAACAGAATCTGATAAAAATATGATACAAAAAAAAAAATAAAACTTTCAGGTATCACTTCACCTTTTGAGTCTAAAAGAAGTTTTTCTGATAAAAAACACGCTGGGGAATGTCACTGTCAAGGAGGAAGCGCGCTAGAGCCTGCATCCAAAGTAATGGATGCCAATCTTCCCATGAGTTAGAATTTTTTTTTCACTTTTTTAAGATTAGAAAGAACAATGTATGAATTCTAAATAACGTTGAGGATAGGCCTGCATCCATTGAAATCACCAGAGCCAGCCATCAGAGCATTCGAATTTAGGAATGCCTAGTTCACTTGAAAGTTCTTTTGCCTTAGCTTTAAAAAGAGGCCCTGAGATTGGTATTTGAGAAGATCTCGGTTTAAACCAATCTATTAATTTTTTTTCCAAGTCTTCATGAGCCGCAAAGCGCAGTCATTTCTTTGATGCTGAAGTTAATCCTTGGGCTGCGGTTAAATCTATTTTGTTTTTGATTTTTATAATGGTAGACAATGTTCATTTTGGAATTCTATATTTTTCTGCGGTGGTTTTCTTACTTAGAATTCCTTGTGTATACAAAAAAAATAAAAAACAGTATAAAATACCACAAAACACTGACGCTTATAACACAGAGGTCTAAATAGAACTGAGATGGTTGTGAGAAAAATGACAATGGAATCAGAGAGTAGAAAAGGAAATCGAATTAGTGAAAAGTAAAAAAAAAAAGACCTCGATTCTAGAAATGGAGCTACATCGTCTTCCCGCGCTCACTCTACGTAAAACAGTAAACAAAAAAATATATTAATAAAAATTCTAGCAGTTCGTTATAACAGAATATAATAATTCACAGGCATCAAATTTAGTTCATAGTTCGTACTAACCGAGGGATTTCGCTATAGCGAAGGGTTCAGCAGAAATATAATGGTAATTTTAGGGAGATAATATTTTGGTTCGCTTTATCGAGGTGTTCGTTATAATGAGGGTTTATTGTATCAGGGAATAAAATGTAAAAACCCCACATTCTTGACAAAGTTAAAATAAAACTAACTTAAATAAGTATAAGATTAACGTTATTAAAAATAACGTTTTAATAACGTTATTAAAATTTAATCAAAATATAAAAAACTCACAATTAGATTAATGTACTTGTAGTTAACTTGATGATAAAAATTAAAATAAAATAACATTTTGAATTAAAATTAAATATACATATGACTTACATGATATCAAAAATTATAATGTTAAAGCACCACATGTTTCAGTGGTTTGTGCTCGTGTTTTTTGCAACATGAGTTATCATATGAATAACTAACAATTTATCTTATATTCTCGCGTGGGCTATTGTCACAGGAATTAAAGAAATCCGTTGCTAGTATTAGGACATTTTAAAACTTCGTGCATGAGCCTATAAATCTCATGCATTTAACACATATCACATAAAATTATTTAAATCAGTAGTAGGGTAAACCGTACAATTACTGACACCCTTAAGACTAAATTTCAGTGGTGCAATTAAAAAAAAATACTTCTTATAAAGGGATCTATCTACTTGAAACTTCCTATAGCTCCTCTTTATTTATCCTTATAAAGACTCAAGAGGTTTTTTTGGGTCAAAAGTTCAATAGTTTTACCAGAAGGCTATATTTATTGTTAAAAGTGCAAAAACTAGTTATTGACACCCTGTGGATTTAATTGTGAAATCTTCCCTATAGTTAGTTTGTTAATTTCTTAAATCATAGATGAATCAGAGGAGTATCAATAAATTTATGGTTTATGTATATGCCCGCGATGTGACAGCAAAAATTTCATCAAAATTGGTCAAAGGAAGGGGGTACTTTATTTAATAACTTTTTACGTTTTTTTTTCGATTTTCTCAAAAACGGCTCTAACGATTTTGATCAAACTGGGTATTTGATGTATGTATATGCCCGCGATGCGACAGCCGAAATTTCATCAAAATTGGTGAAACTGAGTCGGTACCTTATTTAATAAACTTTGTCTTATTTTCAGGTGATTTTTTCATTTACTCTAAAACGGCTGTTATGATTATGATCAGACTGGGTATGTATATGCCCACGATGTGACAGCCGAAATTTCATCAAAATTGGTCAAACGCATAGGGCACTTTATTTCATAACTTTTTTTCAAATGTGTACCTTTTCCGATTATCTCAAAAACGGCTTTAATGGTTTTGATTTAATTCGTCATGTTTATACACATGGTTTACCCTATTAGCATACAAATAAAAGCCTGTTATATCCGTTAGCGCGTGCATATTAAATTCATAGGAAACCTTTGCCCTAAACTAGAAAAGGGCGCTATATTTCCAGGAGCAGGAGAGAAGAAGGGCTTGGGAACTTAAGACCGGGAGACATTCATTGCCGACTTGTCCGGGATACAATGGCTGCCCTAAGCGACCCGCCTTTATCCAGGGCTAAGTGAAAGAAAAAGGTTTCCAGGTAAAAGGGCCCCGGGACCTTTGTTGATGACGATATATATCCTCGGACCCGTTTTGTACTTATATTCTTCTTCCTCTTATATTCCTTGTTTTACATAAAGCTATTAGGGAACTGGGCATATATACCAGGACGTAGGTCTCGATACAACTCTACATCCACGATTCTTAGATAATTTTAAGGAATAGTATAACTTAATAGGGGTTGATAATTCGGTGCAAATAACAGATAATGTAGCCAAAACAGAAAAATTCTGGTGCGTGCGCGCAGCACACAACTTTCACTTACTAACTTACTTAAATTATAAATTTATGTGTTTTGTTAATTGGCTCTTCTCAAAGACATTCATTCTTCATTTCTTATTTTTGTTTTTATTTGCTCTATAAAAAACACTAATTTCTTACATTATTAAATAATAGTTTCTATTTGTGATAATTGGGCAATGTATGCCTAATACTCCAGGTCATCTCATAATTTCTAAAATTCTCTATGTAGTTGTTGAAAACTTCATTTACCATGAAACAAATAATTTCCATTGTGAACATTTTCCATGAACAGAACGGCTTTAATTATGAACAATTGTCTGTCATTATTAAAGGCCTACTCCGCCAAATGCGTGTGCTCAACGTATTTTATGAGTTGAAGGAATATTTTTCTTTTTTTCTCCTCAATATTTTTACTTGATTTTTTTCATATTTCATATTTAGCCATTCCTTATTTTTAGGAGTAATGAGAGACAGTTAATTTTTCCATATAAAAAAAAAAAACAATGGTACTTTACTGGAAAACAAAAAAGGCCCTTTCCCTATTTAAGCCCCCTCAGAACATTATTGCAGAACATTTTCTCAAAAACGGCTCTAACGATTTTGATTAAACTTAGTATTTGATGTACTAATATGCCCGATATATGTCTGTAAAAATTTCATCAACATTGATCAACCGCGGGGGGCACTTTACTTAATAAATTTTGTATAATTTTCACGTTTTTTTTTTTTTTTTTTTAAAACCATATTTTTATAAACATTAAAAATGTGTGTCCTAGTCGAATAAATTTAAAATTTATATTGAGAGTAACCTCGACCGATTAGCCTTAGTGGGATAAAGTGACATTGAACATAAACAGCAATAACTAAAATTACTAGCTAGTTAATTATCTTTATTTTTTATAAAACGGAACAATAACAATTTAGTCATTCAAAAACATTGCTGAATTATGCTTTATTTTTTTACTAGCTGTTTATGCCGGTTTCACCCAGAGAATTTCATTTTTTAAATCTATAAAATCTATATAGTGTGACTTTTATCGACTCAAACGGTGGTTTCACAAAAGCCAATGTAAAGCGAGATCAAAACGATTTTTATAACAATAAAGAATATCAGCAGAAGATCGGCTGAAGATGCAATTTTAATATGGACAGGTGGTCGCACCTTGTATGAAAGAACCACTGAGCAACATTTGGAGAATTTAGGACGAACGGTATGGATTTCTATAAAGAACAAAAATATTTTCATCTCTATTTACATAGATTATGGCCGTTTATATCGGTTTCACTCGGGGAATTTCATTTTTCTAATGAAACGGTCGATTTTGTAAAAAAAACAATTGTAAAGCGAGGATCATTACGATTTTTATAACAATAAAGAATATCAACTTAAGATCGGCTGAAGTTATACAATTTTAATATGGACAGGAGTTCGCACCTGGTATAAAAGAACCACTGAGCGAAATTTGGAGAATTTAGGCTGACGGTATGAATTTCTATAAAGAACAAACAAACTGAATTTCATCTTTATTCATATTTTTTTTTTTTTTTTTAACTTTTAATCTTTATTCACACCTGTTAATTAATATAATAGTAACAACCAGTGAATTTGCTGACAATAAATTCTTAACAATGGCATAAGAGGCATGAGGGGGAGCATTACCCAGAGGCATCTCCTCCTGGCTTGATTGGTGCTAGGTATGATCACTAGGCGAGGAGGTCCCTCATCCAGCTCCTCTTTAGCCTTCTTCGGGCGGTACCTGGCATCACTGTTGTGGCCATGTCATTAATGAGAGAGTTGGGGTGTCCTTGTAATTTGTCATGGAATCTTTTGTAGTGGGTTCGTATGTGTTCGTTGACAGTCGGTATGTGTAGATCGGTGTGTAAAGTAATGTTGCTAACATACCATGGTGCTTTAGTGATTGTTCTGAATGTTTTTGCCTGAAAGATTTGTATTTTGTTAATATGTGTATTTTTTGCCGTCACATATATTTGTGATGCATAGGTCCAAATAGGTTTCAGTAAGTAAGTGTAGGTGTTCAATTTCTGTCTTAATTTTAATTTTGAATGCTTTGAAAGAAGTGAGTAAAGAAGTTTTAATCTTTGGTTTAGAGTTTTTCTTTTTTTCTTAATATGTGGACCCCATGTCATCCTTCGATCAAATGTCAAAACAAGGTAGTGTACTGTGTCTGTCTGTGGTATCTGTGTATTGTCAAGGAAAACAGGAGGACACGTTTCACGTCGAAGAGTAAAGGTTATGTGCTGTGATTTTTCGTGATTTAGTCGGGTTTTCCAAAGTTTAAACACGTCGTGTAATTTTGTCAAATAATGTTGAAGGTTCTTGATGCATGGGTTGGATTTTCGTGCCTTGTTAGGATTGCATCTTTATTCATATAGATAAAAAAATTCATTGCTAACTATTTCATCCGTAAGGCATACCAAAACACCTGTAAACCTTTCTCCAGCATATGTAAACATTGCATAAGGTAACCTTGTTAGATAATACCTTGAAAACAGATAATTTTCAGATATGGTTACCGAAAACTGGTGTCGTTGGAGTATAATTATCAATGAAATTATTTAACTCATATGCCTTAGCAACTTTCTTTTTTTCATCCCATTAATCATCGTTTAGGCTGGAGTGGAGAGGTTGGGGAAATAATGAGTAGTATTATTAAATGTCCCCTGGCGATATTCCTTTGTAACTAATATCTTGTGTATTATTAGGCTATTTATGTGCAGGTATTGTACTTCTATAGAAGACATAATCGGAAAGCCCTAACCCTTCGGCCATTGGTTTCGGACAGTTTTATAGAGGCTTGGAATTGATAAGGAGTATTTATTGACGAAGGTAGAATTTTTTATTGAATGCCGAGTAGGAAGCGGTTGGGAGGGTAAAGTTGGCTGCTCAATGTGTTCCGTGATTAATATCAGTTGGCAGTTGGGCCTGCGGACCTTTTGTGAGCCCTTCCTCACCAGTTCCTCGCGGAGGCAAATTATCTTTAGGCTAATTTGTTCCTGCGTCTGCCTTCTCAGGTTTCCTTTATTCAACTCTGATTCATCGATAAAGGGAGTTCCCTTTGTGAATGAGAATAAAATAACAGTTGAAAATTTGGTAAGTTAAGGAAAGATTTAGGTAAGATAATTTCTGACTCAAACTCCTAACTGATTTATCATCTCAGATCTGTTCCTGATTTATTCAGTTTTTGAAATTTTTCTTTTTCTGCATATATGAAAAAAAAAAATAGAGCTAAAAATCCTTTGATAAGCTTTTGAACTATTTGTTTTATACATTTATGAAAGATGTGCTTCATACAATAAAACAAATCGTTTGATATATAATAACCAAGACAATCATTCAGGACAAAAATATTGTAACGTTAAATCGTCAAATAAAACTTATGGTTTAAAATCCCCAACATTTGGTTGGAACGAACTATCGGTCGTAACAAACCGCTGGAGTACGTGGATGGGCCTAGATCTTTTCGACGGAGACCAACGATCTTCCTCGAAGACCTCGAACCTTCTAGAATGTTCCTTCTACGACTATAAGGAGCGAGTAACTGGGCCAGTTAGTCTTAGTCTGTTTCTTGACTGTGAAGCTCAAGTCATATGATTTGTGTGTTACAAAGTTATCATTTTTGTAACCTGCTCAAATATTTGTGTTGTGGTAACACAAGGATTACCAACGGGTATCTGACATTAATTTTATCAAAGGGGCTCTGAACCTACAGCATTCTTTTACTGTTAATTGACTCTAAATTATTTTACTTATTTTTTATTTCATGATAATACAATATTTACATAAGTATTTATAAGACTGTGGATGTAAAAAAAAAAAAATTATAGAGTAAAAAGTAAGTCGTTTTTCTAGATAATTATAAATGCCATTTCCATGTTTTCTAAAGTTCATCATTCATGATATATAAGATATTTAACTAATTCACACTTTCGAAAATTGTGTTAAAATATATGTTAAAGAAAAAAAAGCATTAATGCCGTCACTTGGATAGGACGTAAAATGGAGGCCTGGAGCCTGTACGAAGTCCGGTACTCTTTAAAAATCCCTATCCTAATTATACCTGGATAGGCAAAATTTAGGAATCCATTTGTAGCATCGTCCGATTAGCCTAAGTGACATAAAGTGGCGTTAAAATAAACAAAAACTAATTGTTTAAAATTTATTATCAATGCCTTTATTAAATTATAGTTCCATAATTTTAAATTATATCCGCGAGACAACAAGCGGTTTTTTTTTTCACTCAACTATTTCTCCTTGGTATACAATATTACAGAAAAATTTCAATTCATGTTTACATTATTCTTGACAACTGCTATTTTTTTTCAGATTTTTAATTTAATAATTTAGGTGGAAAACAGGATGGACAAATGTTATTGGGCACCAAGAGCCCCTCCTTGGTAATCCTAGGGTTAAATATTTAATCCTTTTTTTATTTTTTTTTAAAGTATTTTATTTTAATATTTCATTATATTTTAATCATATTTTTATATATTTTAGTTTTATTTATTTATTTTTCTTTTTTTTTCTCCCCTCATTGGAATGGCGTATTTAATGGAACCTACGGACTTGGGTCTAATATTTTTCGAACTTCATTCAGTTCCACTTCGATTTAGCAGTAGATCTCGTACTATAGCTTTATTTTCAAATCTATTCAATTTGAACATGTTGAAATTCTGAAAAAATTCATTTTTTTATAGAATAATTCTATGATGTGCAGAATTTGATTCTTTATCAGCCTATAATATAAAAATAAACACACAAGCTAAATCTTCAATGGGAATAAATTATTATGGGAAATTTTTTACTATAAGATTTTGATGGAAATTTCAAATTCATCACAAAATATAATTTTTTATCTTGCCTCTTTATACTCAATCGAAAAGCGATATCTCTGAAAATAAGACGAGAGAATCAAAAATTTCCAACAAAATTTGTAAGCAAAACGATTACACAAAATAATTTATGTGATATGTGATTGCAATTCTGCATCTTTTCCCGAAAAGATTTGACGAAGTTGAAATATTGCGCCAACATCCCACGCAAGAGAAAGGACTGAGCGATGTAACGCTGCGTGTGTTTGAGACAACTCCCTAGGCTAAACAAATCACCGCTGCCATCTCAAAGTGAACGGATTATAGAATCATCAAAATCGGTGCCCCATTCCCTGTGCGCTCATCTTGTTAGTTTTATAATATCTAGTCAAAGTATTATTTTAATCCACCACCAGGAAAGAAAATTTAAAATGTAACACTGTGACGTAATGTTGACTTATTGGTTATTTTTTCGAATTTACTTATTGTCTAATTTGGATATATTCTGGACAGAACCCTCCCCTCCACACACAGGACCTTAGCAAAACTTCAAGCACCCTTCCGCCCCACCCCCAAGTAATCAGGTCAGTGTTTGATGTCTCATTTCCTATCTAAACTCCAACTTTGCGGCTGTGTCACCAAAACTTGGGCTAAAACGTCGGAAGTTAGGACCCCGTCCCCTTGTGTGCTCCTTGGGATCAAAGGTTGCCGAGGAATACGAATCGTATATCAAGTGTGGGCTCACATCGATTTCGCCCAACCCTTTATTAGTTATTCCATCTGAAGCAAACTTACCAAGAGTCCGAATCAGGGCGAATAAGTATAAAAGAACAGAGTTGGGGATGTTTGAATAAAAATTTAATCATGATTATGACTAATATTCAAAAATGTGACTAATGATTGTAATCATCATTCACATAGCGCGCAATCATTAATCATGAATTGTATTAATCGCTCGTTCGTGGAGTATTCATGATTATAAGGTATTCAACAATCATGAATGACCATTATTCATTATTAAAACGTTATTCAGTTTTCATGATTAACAAGAATTCAATCATCATGATTACTCATTACTCATTAATCATGACTGGTAGGAATTCACTACTCATGATTACAAAAAAATCTTAATTCTGAGTCTTACTAATCATGAGTGATGGTTGACAATTTGTTTACTCTTTCCATACCAGTCAATAGACTTTAAATGATGCCCATGCGAATGAGGGTCTAATTCTTTGCTTGTGACTTCAAATGCTTATCTCTCGTTGTTCAGTAGACTACTCCCACTGCTAAGGCCTTGTCCTTGCTCATTATAACAACTTTTAATACAGAAGTGAATACTCGTCTTTTAAATTTAAATGAATAATGGTTATGAATATATCATATTCATGATTGATGATTGGTGAATATTTGTTATTTATGATCGATGAATATTTGCTTTTCATGATCGATGAATATTATATTAATCTTAGCTCATGAATATATTTTATTCATGAATAGTGACTAACCAAATTTATCTGTATTCATTAATCATGAATAACTGAATACCAGTTATTCATTATTCATTTCAAATGAATACCATAAACACTCCATAATCATTAAAAATACTCCGTAATGATTATGAATAATGGCTAATTTGTTGTTCATTTGTTTTCTGAGTAAGAATTATTCATATTCATTAATCATTATTCAGATTACAATATGCCCAACTCTGTAAAAGAATATTATTAGAAGGACCATTTCGTCAAAAATCTCATAGTTAGAGTAGGTAGAAATTCGAGAGTATAAAAGTTGAAATAATAACGCCAATTATTTTGAGATTATTTCAATTTTTAGGATCCACGTATTGTATGAATAATTTAGCTAAATTACTGTCATTTTATAATCTTTTATTGATATTATTACTAAAATATAATATAATCTATATAAATAATCTATGTTTTTCTTTTGAAACCTATGACGTTTGTCCTAAATTCTCCAAATTTTGCTCAGTGATTCTTTGATACCTGGTGCGAACTCCCATCCATATAGTCCGACAGCTGAGGGCCAAAAAGGTGCCTGATTTGAAGAATATTTTTGATCATATAGGCTGAAAGTACTCATTTAGTAGACAACAAATGTGAACGTCTGCCACCTGAGATAGGTTGCCTTCAAATTTTATAGGCGAACAAAATCGACATTTTCGAACTTTTTTCAATTTTTTCCTAATAACTCGAAAAAGATTTATCGCAGAAGAAATTCTGTTCTTTCTAAAATAATATGGCATTAAATTTCGCGTAGTCTGAGGTTCTCACAGTTAAAATCGGTTCTTTTCCGCAAGTCTTTTCGCTAAAACCGATTGTCAATTTACCCACTTTAGCGGAAAAATGAATTATGCTAATTTTCCAAAGCCTGCAATTTCAAGATGGTTACTCCAAATAAAAAATTTTACCTATAATAGTTGTAGAATATAGAATCATGTGTAAAACGATCTCATTAATTTTAAAATCAGCCCAGTCCTGTGGGCCAAAATCCGTGAAATTTTTTGGATTTTTTTTCAGTTTCTCGCATATAATTATCATATCACAAAGTATTGCTTTCTTCTTACTATGAAAGGCTAAACTATTGCAAATAGAATGATATATCTGAAGTTTAAATCGGTTTAGTTGTTTAATCGGGTTCCGTACATCAAAAATCTGTAATTTTTACAAGTTTGGTGTAAGCCATATTCCAACGCCTATGACTCAAAAATACCTAGTTTAAATGAAAAAAGCTTAAGGTAAAAGTTGCTGAGCATCAAATTTAGAAGGAAATAAGCTCCGTAAACACAACATTATCTAAATCCTGGAGGAAATACAAAACAAAACGCGAAATTATTCGTAGTGCTTACTTCCTGCTAAGACTTCGGTTTTTGAAGTATTAACCATTTTGAACTAATTACACAACCATCTTCTATGTGTTAAAATAAAAGATAAATTTTTCCAAGTACCTACCTGTCTAAGTAGTTATTTTTATGGATATTTTATCAAATCCCCTGATAGTTCAAAAACCGAAGTCAACGCGGGAAGTAACCACTCCAAATTCTTTCATGTTTTCATTTGTATTTACACGCAGGGTTTAGCTAATGTTGTGTATAAGGAGCTTGTTTCATGCTAAATTTTATGCTCTGGAACTTTTATCTAAAACATTTTTCATTTAAACTAGTTTTTTTTTTTAGTTAGAGGCGTTGGAACACGGTTTCCACCAAAATCGTAAATATTACAGATTTTTGATGTACCAAATCCGGCTAAACCACTAAACCGATTTACACTTCAAATATATCATTCTATTTGGAGTAGTTTAGCAATACTTTGTGATGTGTATTTACCGAGGTATATGCGAGAAACTGAAAAAAAATCCCAAAAGATTTCACACCACAAGGCGCTAAATACGATCACGTTTTAATTACTTTGTCTCCACAGGAGTGGGCTAATTTTAAAATTAATGAAATCGTTTTACACCGATTTCTATATTCTACAACTATTATAGGTAACATTTTTTATTTGGAGTAACCAGCTTGAAATTGCAGGCTTTGGAAAATGAGCGCAATTCATTTTTCCGCTAAAGTGGGTAAATTGACAATCGGTTTTGGCGAAAAGAATTAACCGATTTTAACTGTGAGGACCTCAGTCGACGGGAAATTTAATGCCCTTTTATTTTAGAAAGAACAGAATTTCTTCTGAGATAAATCTTTTTCGAGTTATTAGGGAAAAATTGAAAAAGTTCGAAAATGTCGATTTTGTTCGCCTATAAAATTTGATGGCAACCGATATGAGGTTGCAGACGTTCACATTTGTTGTCTATGAAATGAGTACTTTCAGCTTATATAATCAAAAATTTTCTTCAAATCAGGCACCTTTTTGGCCCTCAGCTCCCGAACTAATATTAAAATTGCATAACTTCAGCCAATCTGTAGGTATATTCTATTTTTTTATAATAATCGTTTTGAACTCGCTTTAATTGTTTTACGAAATCGACCGTTTGAGTCGATAAAAGTCTCATTTTATAGATTTAAAAAATGAAATTCTGCGTACATGCCTGAGTTCAACGTGTTTTAAGAGCTGTCGGAACATTATTCTTTTTTTTTCTCCCGTATATGATAATGTTACATATTTAGCCATTTCTTTACGCATAATGAGAAACAGAATAAATTCCTCCTTAGAAACAGAATCAAACGTACTAGGTATATAGAAAAATCAAAATTTTACTTTTCCATTTAGGCCCACTCAGAACATTTCTATGATTATAAAACCTACATGATATCAAAAAATACTCGATTCTAAATAAACATGAAAAGTTTAATCACAATCGTTAGAGCCGTTTCAGAGAAAATTGAAAAAGACGTTAAAATGAGACAAAATTTCTCAAATAAAGTGCCACCTGATCAATTTTGATGAAATTGTTGCTGCCATATACACACATCATATACACTTTTCCATATTCGTTAGAGATTATATTATGATAATTACAGATTCAATTTCAGTCCTGATTTAGCTAAATGACTAGACTGGTGTAGCTAATGTTCTCACAGGTTTTATATTTCTATGCCTAATGTTCACATAATAGAAATAGTTAATAAGATATAACTAAAAATTGAGAAATTTAGATAAGTATATACACATTAATTTAGATGATTTTAAGAAATCTATGCTCGGACAGAAAAGGGATGAATACTAATAACATATTTTAACTTAATCCACAAAGCTATCGATATACAATATGGCCCCAGTTAAAGATCACTGGCCGGATCGGAGAATGCCGGTTAAGCCTATAGACGGCTAACAGTAATACCTTTTGAAAAATACCTTAAATCATTAATAGCATTCAAAGAACCCTAATCCTGGTTGCTTAAACATGAATGAAAACCGTTGTCAGTTCCATAACATTATTTTATTAAATGGAAATAAATAATTACATTTCAATAATTGAGTATTCGTATAACTGTACGTGATAGAAATGTTTATACTTTTCTGTTAATTTTTTTCTCAAAAATCCTATAGAAAGTTTTAAAAAATATTCATTTAGAGCCGCTTTAGTGATTGTTAAAAAGAATTAAGGTAATAACGAATGACGGTCAATTGAAGCTTCTCTTTATTTGCAGATATTCCTTTTTCATGCAGTAAAATGTGCAACCATCGAAGATACGGATGATTGGATTTTCCGTTCCCCTTTGACCGCAGTTTATTGAAAAGCAATTGAGGCTGCAGAGGAAAAACGCAGAGATTCTAGATATGTCGAAAATGAGTTTTCAGTGACATCTGATAGCTGGTGACAGGAGGTAATAACACGCCAAAAGTCACCAGAAAAAAAGCAATCAGTTTTCAAAAAAATTAATTTTGAAAATCTTTTGCATAAAAGATGGAAAGAGGTTTTCCGGATGAAAAACTTGTTCCTCGAACTGATTTACCTTAAAACTAGAATTTGACGGAGAAAATATATCTGTATCATTTTTACTTTTATTCCGTAGGTATAGGGAAATTTACAGCAACAAATGATCTTTTTTTTCATGTATACAAATTATATTTTGCATATTTAATCACATCGACAAGAAAGGTTATTTATAGATATAAATAATATAAGTTATAATTATCAAATAATATACTCTGAATATGATAATCATCTCAAATAAAAAACAACTGAAGCATGCACATTTATGTATTTTCTGAATATTTTTCAAATTTCTATTTACCCCCTTTTGCATCCATGTCTCAGATACCTATACTAAAATATCCGTGGGGCAGATCTGACGACAATTTTATTGAATTCAGGATTTTCCGACAGTTGAAGAATTTTTACAATTAGGGAACGGATTTTCTTGGTAAATAAGCCAAATATGTACATGTATATATATGTAATTATATTTTAACAAGTATGAAATAAAAATTGTAAATATGTAAGAGCAAATATCATCAAATTTATAAGAATATATGTATATTCACATTCATTGTTTATATTATGTATATTTTATTAGTATAGATACATATATGAATGCATAATTATAAAATTAATAAAATCTTAAAAAAAAATTTAGAATTGTTGCATATCAAATCATATTTTAAATTTTTTCAAAGAAAATTTAGAATCTAGAATTTTATCTAGAAAATTAGAATCGTTAATATTTACAAATAGCTATATATGCTTCAACTAATGTTCGTGTTGGATATGAGTTATTAATGCTTGGGATAGCCCATACAGGTTTTATAAAGCTCTTTCCCGGAAAATCAATGATCCCAGGATCAAAGAATCAGCAAATTATAATTCTTTTAGTGTCTACATAATACCTTTCACAAAATACTTAACTCAATGTTTTTTGCATGAGAAATAGGTATGCATTCTCCTATTTAAAAAGTCCTGAAGAAATAAAAATATTATTTGTAGTAAATATAAAAAAGATAGACCGGATATTTAAAAATATGTAAAACAAAAATGACTTTAACGATTCGTAATGCCATAAAATGAGATATGTTGAGGTTGAGTTGAAATATGATAAGTTTAACTTTATAATGAAATTTTTAAGTTCAGAAAAAAAAAGTAAAATCCGTTCCCTAGTTTTAATAAAAGAGGAATTATTTTGAATAATGAAAAATCATTGTGTCACAATTGCATGCTAAACGGGGTAGAATGGCGCAGAAACGAGTTTCCTATCTCGAGCTGTTGAGGAGATAGAATTTTTTTGGTTTTATTTTTAAAACCTTACTTTTTCTGAAAAATGACAGTTTTCTCTACTTTGGCTTAACATTGAAACAGAAAGGATGATATTTTCTTAATCATCATTAGATTTTCTAAATTATGAGATAGGTCTAGTTATTTTTTTAAATCCACTTTAAGTGGGCCTTTTAAGAAATTAAATACACCCAAAGAAAAATGACAATTCATAATGTGCCCTGATATCATTGGCCCAGACTATGATATCACGATCTAATTGGAATTAGTGTTATTTTTCTGTTGGTATATTTAGGGCCTATTCACACTATCTGCTCCACTCTCGCTCCGCTCCCGGTCCACTCTCGCTCTACCCCATTCACACTAGCGCTCCGCTCCCGCTCCACTCCCGGTCCGCTCTCCTAATGTCTTACCATATTCACACTATATAATTTTACACCGTTCAATTTTGAAAGGTTTAAGCTATTAAAGCCATTAATAATCGAAGTTGTCTGTATTCGGATTTTAATTAATGATTAACTTTCAGTTATTTAAGTATTAATTTATTCTTCAATTTTACGGCCAAAAAAAAAATCAATTTTTCGTTTGTAGAAATAGCTGGTAAGTGTACTTTTCTTGATGAAGAAGATAATATTATCAAAAAATATAATAAGAAGAACATATTGCAACACAATGATAATTAATAATAATAATTATAAATTAATTTAATTAATGGTGAAGAAATAATTTAAATTTTTTTAGGAATGTATTCGAATACGCTTGAAAATTTCAAGTTGAAATCGGCAAATGCTACAAATTTACCGATTGTGTTCTCTTCTTTTCCTGATTAATATTTTAATTATTTTTTGCTTTAATATATTTTTTTGTTACTGATCTGACATTTTTCATAATATACTGCATTTTTATTCGTTTCAAATTAAACATTATTTTATAATAGAAATGAGTATGTAGTCAATAAATAAATCGGTGACCATTTTTTACGAGTACATTAATTCATAGCAAAATATATCTCCAACATAACATGAATTTTTCACGTCGAAAAACCGCGCGTATTGTTGGTGATTTTTTTTTTTTTATCATTTCAAGCGTATTCTAATACATTCGGAAAAAAAATTTAAATTATTTCTTCACCATTAATTAAATTAATTTATAATTATATATATATATATATATATATTTTTTTTTTTTTTTAAATTTGAACTTTTTTGGCCGTAAAATTGATGAATAAATAAATACTTTAATAACTGAAAGTTAATTATTAATTAAAATCCAAATACAGAGGGCTTCGATTATTAATGGCTTCAATCGTGAACGGTGTAAAATTATATAATGTGAATATGAAAAGACTTTAGGAGAGAGGAGCGGGAGTGGAGCGAGAGTGGAGCGGGAGTGGAGCGAGAGTGAAGCGGGAGCGGAGCGAGGCCGGACCTGTGCCAATATTGTGGTTAACCTCTCTCTATTCCTCTGTAGAATATTTTGCCAGTGAGACCGGACCTGGAGCGGAGCGGGAGCGGAGCGCTAGAGTGAATGGGGTAGAGCGAGAGCGGACCGGGAGTGGAGCGAGACCGGAGCGGTGCCGATAGTGGAATTCTCTGTCTATTTCTCTTTAGAATATTTGAGCGGACCGGGAGTGGAGCGGGAGCGGAGCGATAGTGTGAATCCGCCCTTAATTTCTTTAAATAATCTTAAGTTTTTATTTTTTATAAGTATTAAAAAAAAAAAGAAAAACGAAGTAGGTTTATGTAACATTAGGTAATCAGCAAGAATTTGCCACCCCCCCCCCCCGCCTTGACTTTCTATAAATAAGATTTTTTTTTTTGGGGGGTGGGGGAGTGCTTGCCATAGGACTGATAAACTGGTTGCAGAATAAAATATTTAAATTATTCGCATTAATAAAAACAAATCCAGTTGAGAACCTTAGGCTTCTTCATGTAGGAGGGAAGATGGGTGGGTGGGTAGTAGGCGCTGAAATACAGCCTAGCGAAGGAAACTCCAAACAAAGGTTCCAGGCCACAAATCACAAAAGCCATTTGCCGAATATTCCACCGTAGCCGAATAGACACCAATTTTGCTCTGGTTCCTTTTACCTAGGGCAATGCATCGGTCAATTGGTGGTTGTGGCCTTTAGTGATGAAATCAAGTAAAAAGGGATAGATCGAATCTAACTTTAATTAGAACAATAAAGCATTTATTATAATTCTTTAATTTTTTATTACTAAATATTATCATTTTATTAATTATCGATTTCAAAAAGGAATATGACTCGATTAACCGCCAAAAGTTAAAAAAATATTCTTGTCGAGCAGGGAATACCAAAAAGTTAGTGTAAAATTAGTAAAAACGGTAAGACGTTTGAAGTTTGCTCTGGTTTGAAACAATGAGATTCTCGCCTGTTTTATTTAATTTAGCCCTCAAATATGCCATTAAGAACGTCACACTTAAGAACTAGGGCTAAATAGGGATAAGATCAAATATATGGTTAGCTGTAGAAGTGGTGGCGATTTAAGTTATTCATAAGGATCAACATATGTTTCGGCAATATTTTTTTTTTTTTTATGCCGACCTATAGTCAAACTATATATAGTCATACGGACGGACCCGGCCACGCGTTGCTGTAGCTCAGTAGCTATGCACAAAGCGTTGAATTAATTATATCCTATTCTTTTCAATATAGTCAAATCAAAATTCAATGATACAGATAAAAACGTTTCAGCTAATCTAAAAACCATAGGGATTTAAAATAGAACTTTACGCCAAATTTAAAATTGCTTGGGAAAGAATTTAGGAGGGTTAAAGTTTTTATTTTTTACACCTCATAGTTGACGATAGTAAGTATTAATGATCCATACATTCATCACTTACTGGATATTAATAAATAAATAACACAAATGTAAAAGGAAAAAATAAACAATATAATTGGAATAGGGTTTAGTAAATTCACAATAAACAGTTAGCAATAATGTACCGAATTAATCATTTGCAATAATAAATATAAATTAAATTCAGAATATAACACAACATATGAGATATCGTATGTAGGTTCTACCGTAAACCTCAAACTATACTACTTCTCAAAACATTCAAATTTTATTTTATGAATGAGATAGAAAGCGTTACTTGAAAAGGTGACACATAATTTCCCTTGGGAAAAATACGGATTTTCCAAGTCCAAGCCGGGAAAAAATAGATTTGGCTACTGGATGCTTCCCACCTTAAATAACGAAAAAATGGAGTGTTGTGTCAATTAATCAACTTACACCGCCATCTGTTGGAAGTTTATAGATCTTACAAATAATCACACTCAATCGTATTATGATAAGCATTTAATTTGCAATAAAAGAGATATTTAGGCCAATCTACACACAATGAGCCAAATTTCATCAAAATCGGTTGAGTAGTTTCTGATTTTATCTCCGACAAACATCGGGGCACGAGATTTTTATATATCTAAAGATGTGACTTGTTACTTTTTTGTTTGGTTTTTCTTCTTTTTTTATAGTTAACTGTTTTGTTTTGTTTCTATTTCTGATTAACATAGAAACTATTTGAATAGTAAGTTTGGGCATCGCCTCCATCGTATGAAGACAAATATTTTCCAAATTATGGAGAGTGGGCATCAGTGGACTTCAGTGCGAAACGATTCGGGAGTTAATGAAAAAACTTTCGAAATGAATAAATTATAGTAATTAGAAATAAAATATGTTTCATTTTTGGTATCATACCATTTTAAGCTTTGATATTACGTTAGGAAGTGTTATTAGAATTTAATTTTTTATTTTACAGCATAAATATCAATCATACCAAGAATAAGCTAGGCGTCATCAGACGGGCAGGTAACAGTCACTGCGTCCTTCTGATACGTAAGTATTAATTATATTATTATTGACTACACAATACATTTATACATTCTTATTAATACTTTATACGGTTTATATGTGTTATATTTTATATATAAATTAAACGCAAAAATTCTAGTTTTATAAAATAGGATCAGCGTTATCGTTAAATTGATAAGTAGATAAAATAAAATGGAATTAACTGCAAACGATTTTACATTCATTAAAGGCTTAACGAGCGGAAATCGGACCGTTGTTCGCTAGTTAATTCCGGTTTGAAAAAGTAGCGGGGACTAAGGAGCTTAGTAAAGTTGGCGGGAAGTAGGGGACACTTGGCCGCTAAGTACGCGGACTTCCTTTCCGGCATCATCAGTTCTCATTTCCAGGATATTTCTCTCCTGGAGGCAATCGCTCACCGCCTCAGAACTTCAGCGGACACCTCACTAAAAGGTTTTTACAACTCAGGAAGTGCTATTAATGTTGTAAACGTAGACTCAAAGATTATTTTTATTTATTATGTTTACGAGCAGGACGTTCACATTCATTCATGAGGCATCAGTTAACATGTTTAATAATGTCGAGGATTATGGTAATATATAAAAATTAAGTTTAAAAAAAGTAAATTTGTACATAAAGATTTGGGCATACCAACAGAATAATTAGATATATGGTTTTGTAAAAATATGTAAATAATTATCAATGCCCGTGAGAATACTCCATATATCATATTAAGCAGTGGCGTATTAGTCTGTGATGTGATCCAAACACATAATTATTATGCATAATTAATTGTTATTATATTATATTGTATGAGGGCTAGTATTTAAATATTATGTAGCTAGATAGTAATGAGAGTGATTATACATTATTGTAAATTAGGTTCCCAAAGAAATCATTGAGTTTATATAAATATGCTAACTAATAACATAGGGCCAAACTTAGTACCCTAAGCCCTCCTTATCGCCCTAGTACTGAGAAGGCCAACTCCAAAAACAATCATTCTCTAAGGGAACTTCCAGATAGACGTTCCAGATGCCTCTCTGGCATCCCACTTCCTTGTTCTATATTAATCAGGCCTGTTTTTTAAGAGTAATTAGATATATTTCTCTATCTGTATATATGTATATAATATTACCAATAATAATCACTTCCACTGCGTAATTCTATTTATTTTTGCTGGTCCCAATTATTTCTATAATTATGATCCACGGACCTTAACGGACCTTTTTTCTAACCCATATTAATTCAATTAAACAAGGGACACCGCAAAATTGGTAGCAGAGCGTGGTAGGGATTTTTTAAAAAAAACATTTGCTAATAAAACTGTTGCCACAATTGTTAGCAAACTAAGTAAACATACCATATTTTACAGAAGAGAATATTTCGTAATGTTAACTAAATCATGAACATGATTCAAAAGGCTCTAATTTAGTACTGATGCAAAACTATCGATAGTTTAAAACTATTGAGACTCGCGATGGGTTTTTAATACTTAGTTTTTAAAGGATAAAGTGATCGCATCTGCCTCGAAGCATCCATGAGATATGTAATTCCTCCAGTCTCATCCTTCATCCACCTCATCTTCATCCACGTATCCCGGGGTCCTATGCCAGCTTACTCCTTTTTTTCCTGCATCTCTGTCTGCAATCCTCATCTCTCAAAATCCTCCTTTAGGCCCTCATCCCAAATGCTTTCTGGGTCTTCCTTGTGGTCTCTTTCCCTCTGCGACGGTCTCGTAGGTGATTTTTACTACGCGGTTTTCCGAAGTCGAGAGGTATGTCCAAACCATTTCAGGCGATTATCCTCTAAGATACCCTCTCTTGATGTTATATAGAGGTTCTTGCCTTCGACCTTCATGAGATAACTCATTTTCATTGCTGGATCTGACTTTTATGTTCCACTGTTAGGAACCAGACTTTTATGTTCCTGTTAGGGTCCAAAACTCACTTGCGTAGGCTAGAATAGGCAAATATGTATTTTTATACGCTGTCTTTCATATATTTCTAGAAATTTACTTATTTGCAAGGAAGTCGTTCTTCAGAGAGTTAAAACCTCTTCCCACCTCACTAATCCTCTCCTTTATTTCGCTGTCCAACTATTCGTGCTCAATTAGGTAGAACCCAAGCTACTTAAAGTCGCTAACCTGTTCTATGTACACTCCTTTCAGCCTTACAATTCTATCTACCCGGTCCTTTTGCCTTCATATCCTCATGTACTTCGTTTTCTCCAGATTTATTTGCCTGTTGATTTTCTTTTGCTCTTCTTACTTGATAAGGAGATCGTATTGAAGATTTCCAAAAATCTCTCCAAACACCACCAGGTCATCAGCAAATGCTTAATTTGTGTACTTTATTTGCTGGAGTCTTCTGAATCCCAGATGGAAATGCCTCATGTTGGGTTTGGCCTCATGTTGATGGAATAATATACAAACAAACAACTGATTGCCTGCCAGCCACTTGACTTGAAAATGACTTAGCTAATGGCATAGAAACAAAATCACAATTTTTGTAAAAAATATTTTCGACCTCTATAAATCAACTATCTGAGAACGTGATGCTTACTGAGATAAGTAAGCAATAGTTAGATGGGACAAAGAGATATTAGATTTGTATATGTGGCAACAATTGTAATGTAAAATGAGTGTAAAATATTCTGTTTATAACAAAAATGTGACCTACTACATTGCAATAGTAATATGTATGAAATACAGAAAATATGATGTGACCAAGCCATCAAAATATTATATGAAAATATACAAATAATATACATATAATATACAATACAATAATATACAAATAATACAAACAATATACAATAATACAATAAATACAATACAATAATATAAATAATATACAAATAATGAAAATATAAAAAAAAAAAGAGTGCCCAGAAGATGGATTAATAATCCGAATCGTCTACGGTTTTACCATATTTATAAAAAAATGTATGTAATTGTTTAATAAATGATATTGGGAAGATATTTTCACCATCTATCTAATTTATATATTAAATATCTTCCTTTATTATAATTGTTATACTTGTGATTATATAGTATCTGAGAACATTTGTTTGAAGTACGCAAGTTTCGAGGTAAGGTATGTCTAGAAAAATGTCACAGAAACGTCCTTTTTTCTTTCAAACTCCGACACATTGGAGGATTGCGTTCCGAATGTCACATCAACTACTTCGACAACTGGTAATCCTTAATTCATAGTTACTTGAAGGGGTTGGTATAGCTTTCCTCTCAATACAGTTTCTCTGACCTGTTGATAAAGTTTTTATTCTTTGCGGTTACGACTAAGCTTGAAACTGATAATTATTATTTCGAAGTACAATGGAACAGATCCTCTATTCACAGAAATCATATTCCCTAATAAACAAAGGAAAGTTCCTAATCAAAAATTTCACTATTCTACCCCCCCCCCCCCCCTCCCACCGGTCTTCACCTCATATTATCGATTGTATCTATAGTTTTATACCCAATACTATCGACAGCAGAGACTATCGATAGTTTTGCATCACTACTGTATTGTGAAGTAATCATTGTAGTTACTCTTTGTAACGATGTTAATAATTTGAGTTTTTATCGTTAGTGAATTATTATTTTTCGTAAATAAAAATTATTTAAACCCATTTTGATACTACAATGTTTTATGAATCTTATGAAAATCATTTCTACGTAATAAAATAACATCAATTATATCTAAACGTTCCTTGTTAGAAATTGCAGAGGGTTGATGTAGTGCCGCTGTTAGACTGAGGCGGACACCGGACATCCATCAGTACTAATGCAATACTCTGATCTTATCTAATCCTAATTTTAGAAGCAATCCAAGCGCTGGTAGATAACAATAGCTTTCCTTGTCTATCATATAAATTCATGAATATATTTAAGGGATTCCGTTATAATAAATTATCTCAGAATATTTTAGCATAGAGTGAAATCATTTCATACACTAAAAACTTATTTTCATAGAAATAAGTCGCGAAACTTTATGTAGGAAATAAAATATTATTGCATCAAACGTTCGAGTAAAAATTTCGTCGAAATTGAGTAAACTATATCATATAACATCTATTTTTAGTCAAAGAAAGGGTAGTAGTGAGTGAGAGATGTGTTATACTTGTACCGCGTCATAGTTTTGTATTCGAGTTCCGAGGATTTGTTATTTATCTGAAAATTATAGGTTTAAAGATTATATTGTAAAACTAATGTGAGCTTACAATAAATTTTATTGATGAAAATATCAAAAAAAGATAAAAGCTCAAATTAATAGCAACGTTACAAATAGTAATTAAAAGTAACGGAACGGTGAATCGGAAATAACCTTCGGCTTCGGTGTTGAAAGCAAGACAAAGTCCTTAGTCTATTGCTAATTACATCTAGTCTGGAATGGAACATCCCTGAAAGGTCTAGATCATTTCCGTCACATCTAGAACGTTCAATTACGTACTAATACATGTCTGTAACGGTTCCAACAAAAGTACATAACTCTTCTTAATTTAACTGAAATATGTATGTCACAGTGTGTTCGTAGTTGCCCAAAAACATTTACTGGCTGCATATGCGTTCGATTCTTTCAATCTTATACATATGTTTCTTCGGATATTTTTCGTTATACAGCAGTTAAAAAATAATCGAACATTCCATAATGGCCCAGTAGATTCTCGTCACATCCAGAACTTGAGATTACGTACAGTTATTTATTATTAAATACAGTTATATAACCGTTCTAACAGAAGTCTGGAACCCTTAGCTGGGACAGAAATAATCATCTATTTTTGTTTCAAATCAAAATAAGTACCACTATTGGCTGGGACGCATTGTTTTTCGGTGTATTTACATATGGGGTTAATAGATATTGGTTGATATGGTTTTTGTATATCATATAGTTGTATAATTTTTAGTTTTTATGGTTTGAAAAATGGAGAAAATAATCTATATAAATAAAGATGAAATTCTGTTTGTTTGTTTGTTTATTTGTTCTTTATAAAAATCCATACCGTTTGTCTCAAATTCTCCAAATTCCGTTCAGTGGTTCTTTGATACCAGGTGCGAACACCTGTCCATATTAAAATTGCATAGCTTCAGCCGATCTGCAGCTGATATTCTTTATTCTCCTAATTTCGCTCAATGGTTCTCTCAGACCAGGTGCGAACACCTGTCCATATTAAGATTGCATAACTTCAGCCGATCTTCAGCTGATGTTCTTTATTTTCCAAATTTCGCTCAGTGGTTATAACAGACCAGGTGCGAACACTTGTCAATATTAAAATTGCATAAATTCAGCCGATCTTCAGCTGATATTCTTTATTGTTATACATCATAATGATCTCACTTTACAATGTTTTTTTTTACGAAATCGACCGTTTCTTTAGAAAAATGAAATTCCCCGTGTCAAACCGGGATATACAGCTGTAATCTATGTATGTATATAAAGATGAAATTCTGTTTTTTTCAGTTCTTTATAGAAATCCATACCGTTTGTCCTAAATTCTCTAAATTTCTCTCAGTGCACAGACCAGGTGCGAACACCTGTCCATATTAAGATTGCATAACTTCAGCCGATCTTCAACTGATGTTCTTTATTTTCCAAATTTCGCTCAGTGGTTCTTTCAGACCAGGTGCGAACACCTGTCCATATTAAGATTGTATAACTTCAGCCGATCTTCAGCTGATGTTCTTTATTTTCCAAATTTCGCTCAGTGGTTCTAACAGACCAGGTGCGAACACCTGTCAATATTAAGATTGCATAACTTCAGCCGATCTTCAGCTGATATTCTTTATTGTTATAATATCATAATGATCTCACTTTACAATGTTTTTATTTTTACGAAATCGACCTTTTCTTTAGAAAAATGAAATTCCCCGTGTCAAACCGGGATATACAGCTGTAATCTATGTATGTATATAAAGATGAAATTCTGTTTTTTCAGTTCTTTATAGAAATCCATAACGTTTGTCCTAAATTCTCTAAATTTCGCTCAGTGGTTCTTTCAGACCAGGTGCGGACACCTGTCCATATAAAAATTGCATAACTTCAGCCGATCTCTGGATATATTCTTTATTGTTATAATAATCGTTTTGATCTCGCTTTGCATTGGTTTTTACAAAATCAACCGTTTGAGTCGATAAAAGTCTCAGTTTATAGATTTTATAGATTTAAAAAATGAAATTCTCCGCGTGAAACCGGTATATACAGCTAGTACCAAATAAAACTTCAAATGCATAACCATTGAAGGTAATGGATGAAGTACTTCAGTTGAATACGAGATAAAAGCTTCCCGTAACATTAATATTCTAAAGCCTCCTTACGATCCTGTTCTTAGCAGGACAGTTTTTCCTTCTTGGGAAACATTTTCTGAAAGTTACTGCTCCATAATAATGTTCGAAACGAATTAGTTCATTGCCAGCTAATGCTTTGATATGAAGCATTTTTAAAATTTTACAACCGCTTAATTTAGTGCTTATTCTTGATTAATAATTGATATCATAAGAATTAATAAATATAATGTATGATTAACGCCATATTCCTTTCATTTATATCTGACTTCGATATTTTGTTGGTTGTGTCAGAGAGGATATGATGTCAGTTCGATTCAATAGTGATAGGCAGATTCAATAGATTTCCTTCTATTTTTCTCAACCCACAGTGTCCTGTCAACCCTTCTGCAGAAACCACAACCTAAATTATGGAAACTTAACATTTTCCAGATATCATGATATTAATAATAATTTCGCAGTGTTCTCAACATATTCACTACACTCATGTATAAACAAAAAGTAAATACACAAGTGTTTGGTAGAATTTTAATTTCATATATGGGAATTTCGTCCATGTTAAAGGATGCAGGAACACATAGGGTATGCAAAAATAATACAAAAATTTGTATCCCCTAATAGGTATTATATTAAGGAAAAATTGGCTAAGATTTTACAGAGGAAAAATTAAGGTGTTTTTTTTTTCGAAACTATTTCTTCAATTCAATTCGAGTAGTTAAAAATAGTTGTTTCAAAAAATCTAAAATTATTTCATTTCCTAATTTTTTGCAACTGATCAAATCTCGTTTTTCATTTATAACATAGCCATAAAATATGTATTCTATGGGAATGTTTCATTAATTTTTACTTTCACTTACTTATATATGAAATATATAGTAAGTGGAAGTATTGCGATCGTGAAAAATTTCGACTTCAGGTTTTCAACGGAAATACATGTTTTGGGGTCCCCTGAGTCCAAATAACCAAGTCCCAGGAAATGGTCTGTGTGTTTGTGTGTGTGAGTGTGAACAGACTAGCTCAAAAACTATAAACCGTCCGAACCTGAAATTAGGTATTTACAAGCCTGCGATGTGACAGCAAAAATTTCATCAAAATTGCTCAAAGGGAGGGGGTACTTTATTTAATAACGTTTTATGTTTTTTTCCATTTTCTCAAAAACAGCTCTAACGATTTTGATTAAACTGAGTATTTGATGTATTTATATGCCTGTGATATGACTGTGAAAATTTCATCAAAATTGATTAACCGGAGGGGGGACTTTACTTAATAAATTTTGTATCATTTTCACGTGTTTTTTTTGTTTACTCAAAAACGGTTTTAACGATTTTGATCAAACTGCGTATTTGATGTATGTATATGCCAAAGACGTGATAGCCAACATTTCATCAAAATTGATCAACCGGAGAGGGAATTTTAATTCATAAATTTTGTATCATTTTCACCTGTTTTTTTTTATTTACTCAAAAAAGGCTTTTACGATTTTGATCAAACTGGGTATTTGATGTATGTATATGTCAAAGATGTGATAGCCAACATTTCATCAAAATTGGTCAAACGGAGGGGCCACTTTATTTAATATTTTTTTTTCCGATTTTTAACTTTTTTTCGATGATCTCAAAAACGGCTTATACGATTTCTATCGAACTCGTCATGTTTAATGAAAATTAGGTGTTCTTTAATATCAGGTAAGCTTTATCATTATTAAATGTTCTGAGGGGGCTTAAATGGGGAAGGGGCCATTTTTGTTTGTTTGTTTTCTATAAAGTACCTTTTTTTGTTTATATGGAGAAATTATCTGTCTCTCTTTACCCCTGAAAATAAGAAATGGCTAAATATGAGATATGATAAAAATAATTAAAACATATAGAGGAGAAAAAAAGAAAAATATTCAGTCAAATCATAAAACTCGTTGAGCCCACGCATGCGAAGTACGCCTTTAATGCGTAGACCACTGTTCATAATTAAAGCCGTCCTGTTCATTTGAGAAGTGGCAATTAACAAATCGCATTAATTTCTAATCTAATTACTTTGGTAAGTGAAAGTTGTGTGTTGCGAGCATGCACCAGATTTTTTTAGTGTTTTATTTATTTATGCTAGTATATTTCTACATTTCTGTGTCTATTTTCCTTATACTGTTGTTTTTGGCTGTAATCAAATGTAGTTAAGAACTTTAACATCAGCTAAACATCATGTTTTAATATAAAGTATTCGAAATATAATGAATTTGTTGAAAATTCCTTTAATTGTTTTATGAATGGTATAGACAACTTATTTTCCATTCCTCTTAAAATACCCTTAAATAATATTCTGGCAAATCATCAAGTACCCGAATATTATAAGGTACAATTTTTGTTACCTCATCTGACTGATGAGTGATTGTCGGACCCATTTGCACGTTATCACTAAAGATTAGATCCTCCACTTAACAATTCTATATATCTTTGAACAATGCCCATATTATGTTTAAAAAATTAAATAAAATGAGAACCTCCCAAAGTATTGATTTCGTTATCCTTGAGTAAAATTAATAATAATACTAATAAAATATCTTTTTAATGTCAATTTTATAGATGAAATGTGAATTCAAAGGAAAAAAAATGGAATGAATTTTATCAATGAATATTTATATTATTTAATATTTTTTATATATTTACAAGTTCAATGTTTCGGACCTAAAGATATTATAACAACCAATTTCAATTTTTTACTCTAAGCTCTATTTTCTTTTTTTTTTTTAAATATAATGGCCTGAGCTGAAGCTATGAAATAGTCCATTTTCATTGTTAATTTCCATTTTCGTTATGTTCATAATTTTTTTATGGCTCCTAACTCGTAAACGCATAAAAATGCTCGCCCTTTCCAACAACGCTGCTTTCTGTATTATCGCTACTTTCTGTATTAGTTTGAAAAATATTGATATATCAAGTTCATAATGTTACTTCAATTCCTGAAATAAAATAAATTTTTTTACTTTATTCTGGTATAAATATGAATTTTCCTATTATTACATTATTAAGGCAATATTTTTCTGGCTATATTATAAACAAGTGACAAACTTTTTATCTATAATGGAGATCAATATACAGTGAGCACACATATGAAAATAAAAGTTATGTAGACAAATATGAACACAACCAAATAAATTATAATTCTTAAGATAACTTTTTATTTATTTGAGGTCAAAACAGATTTTAGTTAAGCTCTTATAGGATCCTTTATTGGAGCTAACTTGTATTATATTATTGCTACGAACTTTCGGCATATTACGCCACTGTCAAGGTAACAATTCTTGTTAACATAAATTTCTTTGTTATCAAATAGGCTACCTACCCTTGTAAAATAGAAAAATTAAAAATATTAATTATACTCTTATTCCACTAAGGCAAACATTTGACATAGGCAAACATCATATATTGTCCCGTAGGAAAAATAAGGATTTTCCAAGTCCAAGTCGGAAAAATTAGATTTGGCCACTAGATGCTTATTCACCCTAAATATCGAACGAAACTGAACAGACAGACAGATTTTGTGTCAATAAAATCAACTGACACCGCCATATGATGGAATTTTATAGAACTTACAAATAATTAGACTCAATTTTAGTACAATAAATAATTAATGAGCAATAAAAGAAATATTGAGATCGATAATCGAGATAAAAAAATATGCTATATTTTAAGTTGGACGAAACAACACACAATAAGCCAAATTTCATCAAGATCGGTTGGTAGTTTCGGATTTTATCCCGGACAAACATCGTGACACAAGATTTTTTCGTTATATAAGGCGTAAGTTGCCGTGACGTGTGGTGAGGTGACCCAGGAAAACAGGGATTAAGCCGACTGCCTGCAGGGGGAGCAAAAGTTAGGACCTGGTTCTATTGAAAACTGCGGAACCATAAGGCAGAGTTGTAAATGTGCAATATTTATATTGGGTTGTCCGGAAAGTTCGTAGAGAAATTTGGACAAAAATTAAAATTGATGAACAGTTTAAAATTTATTTATTTAGTCTACAAAATAGTTACCACCGTTAGCGATTACCCTTTCCCAACGGCTTGGAAGGTCCATTATCCCTTTTTTCCAAAAATCACTGTCCTCACTCCTGAAGAACAATAAAAGGTCCGTTTTGACGTAATCTTATGAAGAGTAGGATTTCCTTGTAGAAAATGTTCGAGGGAACGGAAAAGATGGAAATCCGAAGGAGCAATGTGAGGAGAGTACGGTGGGTGAGGTAAAACCTCCAATCTGAAGCTTAATAACTTTTGTCGAGTCTTTAAAGACACATGGGACCTAGCGTTGTCTTGCTGGAATAGCACTCTTTTCCGATTGATGATCATAAACGGACGATTTGCAGGCTCTTCACTACGCAGCTATCTCAAGAACAGTAATTCGTGGATAGTTTGCGATGACCGTCATAAAATCCTCAATGTCAAGAGTTGAACTCCAGCCAGCCCGGGGTTGGTCTTCTAAATTGAAATATCCTGATCTAAACCGCGGAAACCACTTCTGAACCGCGCTATTAGCAATTGAATCGCTGCCGTACAAGGCACGAATCTTTTTTGCAGTTTGGGCTGCGTTTTTCCCTTTTTTTAAAAAAGAACAGAATAATATGCCGAAAATGAACTGAATCGTCACTCATGTTGGTTTTCAACAAACTACTGAGCCTTAACAAAGACGAATTCAGTGTGTTAAGGCATTCAAAGGATTAAAGGCATATAACTAAACATTAGCTTTGTGATTCATTTTTAGTAGAAAAAATAAAGGTAAATTTTATTTTAAAAATCTCTACGAACTTATCGGTCAATATATGAGTTCTGATGATCTCGAAGATCAATTAATAAAAACATTATTGCAGGAAATACTACCTTAAAATTTATTTATTCAAAGGAAGGTAAGACACACGGAGAATTCTTCCTCAAAAACGAGTTTTATAATTAGACTTTTAAATATTCAGCATGTGATGTATCGTATAAAATTTTACGGTCCCTAACCGCCTCAATTTATTATTCTCCCTTTTTTCACTACACCTCCGAGGCGCAGGCCGTGACACACTGCGTCAAAAACTGTACGCAAAATGTCACGTCACCTCACGACACGGAGCTGCGCCCCAACTTACGCCCGGCCTAAAGATTATACATAGTTTCACATTAGTGGAATCTACATTTTTTTTTTCTGGTCTTTCCACTGCAGCCAGGATGGCGTTGAGGTCCGGTAACGATCCCGGGATGACGGCTAACAGCTAAGACTAACGACGAAGCAGCCATTGCGATCAGGAACCGACGACAAAGCTACGGTAATTTGTCCCCTAGGACTATTACCATTTAAATAACATGTAAATATCCGAAGGCGGCTACCCACCTCCGCCATCTTTTATTCATCCCATCTTCGCCCTCCGTTTGACCCTTTCTTACTCTGTTTCCTTTTTATCTTCTCCCCTTTTATCTCGGCCTTTTGTTCCTCCTCCGGGCCAATCTAGTTACACGCCTCACAGTCCCTCGCAATTTTATACAAAACAGCGACAGGCGCCGAGGCCCCTTTGAACCAGGTTACATTTGCCCGTAAAAAAGAGAATATGCATGAATCCTCTATATCTCTCAGCCATTTGCGCCAATTTTTTATCCATTTATATTTTTAAAAAACAATGATAATAGGGGAGAGTGGGGTTGGTTGGCAACAGTTTTTACTTTTTTGATTGTTGAGTCGTTCCTGTTAATATAATCCCAATAGGGCAGATACCACTGTAAACTCCAAGTATTAGAGTACTTCCAGTATTTTTTTCACCACATAATATTTAATACTAAGATCATCGTCAGTCCAGAGTATGCCAATTAATCCCCTATGTAGGGCAAGTTGGCCTAGAAGGTGGGGTTGCTTAGCAATCTCATTCAAATACTGCCTCACACATATTATTTTTTTAAAAGCTGCACTATATTCGTATAATAATTTTGAATCGGTTTTTAACAGCTTTCAAGGGAAAATAGAATGACAATAGAAGAAGATAGAAGTTTAGACTGTCGTCACTTTCTGCATAAGAAAAATTGCTCTCGTCCTCCTTGCTGGAACTAAAGACAATTTGTAGTTTCACCTTCGTTTACCTTGCTTTTGTGAATTGCTACTGCGCCAAAAAAACCCAGTTGAAGAGAGCTAACTAACCCTACAGGAGAGATCATATGAAAGATGGCTGCCAGGACAGGGGAGATCAATCAAACAAGAAACTGGTTAGTCGAAAGGTTAGGTTTTTCAAAAGAGTTTGGGGCTGTGTGAACAGAATCGGAGTCAAATGTTTTGCCACGACTTTAACCAAATTTACTGAAAATATAAAAATTTACTTACATATTGAAAAATCAATCAATGAAGCACACTCTTCTCTACACTGTTAGCATCGAAATGAAAACTCAGGGCAAAACTCCCGAGGTCGAGCGGGTCACATGGTACAATGGTGCAGCCTTCGGAACAGGTGTGACGGAAACAATAAGCCAAGGGCCAACCTACACCCTATGCCAACCAACCCCGCTCTCCCTAACATAAAAATTCCGCGTAAGTTAAATATTTCTAAAATCATTATTTTTATTATTATTATCAGTGGCACAACGACACGATTAGGGAGTCAAGGCCTCCTTCAGAAGATCTCTCTATCGCTCCATATCCTGCGCAGCCCCAATCCAATTCTGCGCATCTAGAAGATGTCTTGGATCATCTGCGATTCCACCTGTAAACCGAAGTTTCTGTCTTCCGACATCCCTAGACCCTTAGATCTTCTCGGACATCATCCTTTTTTGGAATGCTCTGTTTCAGTTTCTGGAAATGTGGCCAGCCCATCCAAGCCTTCCAATGACTCTCATAATGTCCGGCTGGCTCTCCTTGAAGCGTTTGAAGCTCCAAGTTGAGTATTAATCTTCAATTTGCGCCTACGTTTACTGGACCGTAAACGTAAAATTTTTCTCTCGAAAAAATGTAGCCTCTGCTGGTCAGACCTCGAGATTCGTATTATTACTAGTATGCTATCATAAACATAACGGCATCGAAAAGCATTGAATATTTCTATTTTATTTTGTTTTTAAGTAGAGTTTGGGAAGTTTAAAATTTGTAAGTCACTAGTGTTTTGGCATACGTATTTTTTAAAGTAATAATTAGTATTCAACAATATTCTTCTGTGGTTGCGGAGCTATTTCCATTTCACACATCTTTTTTTCTCTTGTGCTTCTGGAGTCTTGAAAATGTAAGGAAGACGGGGCCAGACGCCGGAAACGTTGAGTTGATAAAGAAAATATGGATATACTGTTTTAGCACAGACTAAGGCTTCATTGTAAATTATGAATTTGAAGAAGATGCGACAAAAAAAATTTTTTTGTCTCTATGAAGACCTTTGAACCAACAAAATTATATAATATCCAAGTCTTAACAGTTTATTTGATAGATGACGTTGTTTTTTTCAAGATTTGTCATTTCGTTGTGTGTTTGCTTAATTCTTTACCGTTACATATACCGAATTATATGATGCCCAATTCAGATTTATTGAAAATTGGTATGATGTTGGTTGTCAGGCCAGGAGTGTGTAATGAATTTGTGTTCTCTATTTATTTGTGCGGAAAGGTTTGTAATACGCTTTTGATTTAGCTTTTTTTATTGTTTGTGTTTTTTTATTTGACTGAACCAGAATTTCTTTATTAGTTTTATCCAACACTAATGATTTTTTTAAACCTCTTGATGAAACCTTTAGATATCCCGAATTAAATTTCAAATAGAGTATTGCATTAAATTTGGTATTGTTTGATGTTTCATCTCTAATTAAATCGTCCCATTATAATTTTAAAATGATTCCATTTCTATGATGAAATTATACTAAAGTCGCTCTGTAGATGTAACTTTAATTAATTATTACGTTTGTATTTTTAGCTTAATGAAATAGAATTTTGAATTTTTAAGGTAATATTATTTAATATAATGAAAATTCAGCAAAATAATATGTTATTTATTATCCTATATTAGTGTCAAGCTCAACTGTTTAAAACACCATTGAGTTATTGCTGTTGTGGATAAGGATATCTTGGCACGGTGCGGTTATTATTATTTTAATGGTATACTACTTAGCTAAAACTATTATCAGTTTTTGAACTGCGCTCTATTGATAGTAAAAGTAGTTGTATGTCCTACAAACAAAGTGTATTTAGTTTTAGAGCCAATTGTAAGCTTAGTTAATTTTCTATTTCCCCTCATGTTCAAATTTGGAAAACTAAACATCTGAACTTGATTGTTTGTTTAACGTCACTTTATGCCACTTAGGCTAATCGATAGGACGATTGGGAGTCCTAAATCTTGCCTATCCAGGTATAATTAGGATACGTTTCTTTAACGAGTACCTGACATCGTACAGGCTCGGGACCTCCATTTTACGTCCTATCCGAGGGACGGCATAGTCAAGGATTTTTTACTTCAATTAAAAGATGCTAGGGCAACCATGGGACGTGAAACCGCGACCTTTAGTATTGTTAGTTTGTATGCTAACCACTAGACCACGTGACCCCCTAACTTCATTGTTAATTGAGGTTTATAAATAGTCAGTAAAAATTGATATTTTAAAATGTCACTACTACAACCGATTTAGTGTTTAAAATATCCACTTAAAATTAGAATAAAATTGAATATATATTTAATATCAATATCGGTAATAATTACGGGGAATAATTAACTCATATTCATCTATTGTGCAACCATTAAATAAACAATAAGTATCAAATTGAGATGAAATAATAAAAACAAAAAATTGAAAAAATCAACTTATAGATGAACATATTTATGTTGTATTTAGGCGTTTCATTGAAATTCATTAATTTTTCTATATCGAACTTGTTATGTGGTTTAACATATTTGGCCTGGTGTAATAAAGGTTTTTAGTATTAGTTCATAAATATATATGTTCTGTAATTAAAAATTATATTTCTTATTTAAAATTTAATATTCGAAAAATATTATTCTTTTTAATTATAAAACGTTTATTAAAAAATTATCAGTATATGCATTTTTCACTTATAATTAAAAAATACAATTACTCTTCATATAAATCAATTTTAAAATAATCAGATAAAAATTTTGATCTGATTAGATTTCCATTTTTTTTTTTTTTTTTAATTTCGATTTCTCAAACAGAAATCCAAAACACATCTAGTGCAATTTCGAAGCAAACAGGGACTAAGCCTTCTAAATTAAGGGCCGGGTTGTATAATAACATAGCCTTCAGAGAATTTATACATTTTGCATGAGGAAGGTGCTCTACAATCAGCTTTAGCTCCAACCCTCCATCCAAACATATTCCAGGAAATTCCATTATTTTGTCTTTATTAATGACCCTCACCCGACTAGCATTTAAAAAAAACTCGAATTAATTCTTCAATCAATGGTTCTAATACGTTAATTTAATTTTTTTTTTATTTGACATAACTTTAAAATTCCTAATATAATTTTTAAATATGTTTTTATAAGAAGGAAATGGATTGACCTTGGTCGGATTTATACCCGGAGGGTCTTTTTTACTTCGTTAACGCAAATATAAATTAATTTAAATTGCATTATTAACATATGATTCTATTGTCACTTAATGATTACATGTTCTTAATAATACTTTAATAGATCCAAACTTTAATAAAAACTTAATTTGAAACAATTGTTTGTTTGTTGAGGCTTTAAGGCTTTAAGCCCTTAGGGTCATTAACGCCTGAAATTAATGTACATAAAAAAACACACTCTTAAGCACAGGGAAGAAAAAAAAATTATTCAGATTTTTTAAAAAGATTATTTTCTTTCAGGAAACTAAATACTGATTTTATTTCTTTCTTGATCGCTTAAAATTTCTGAGAAATTGGATGTTATTCCTGATCTGGACAAATTCGAAACATAAAAAGGGCACTCTTCAAAAATGTGTTTGACTGTAATTATGTTACCGCAGTGATGACATTTAGGTGGTGGCTCTTTGCTTATAAGGTACGAATGGGTCAGGTATGTGTGTCCTATTCTTAGTCTAGTCAAAACAACTTCTCTTCGAATAAGTCGGCTTAAAGTGGACCATGGCTTAACTGTTTTTTTGATTTCTTTTAATTTACTAGGCGGGCTCTCGTTCCACATAGACTGCCATCCAATAGCAATTTCTATTTTGAAACAATATAAACAAAGCAAGAATAACAAAAAAATACACATTTTTAACATGAAGGAGAGAATAGTCTCTAATATTTTCCATCATAACTCCGAAAATATCTTCAATCTCATGTCTTCTTCTCCACATAAAATCCAGAACTATCCCTGCTTTTTGTAGCAATTTAAGCAGGTTTTCCTCACTCTGTAATGTTGCCGATGATTCCAAAATATTCATTTTTTTTTAAATCTAAACGCGCGTGCTTGTATACGATAATTTAATCATTCAATCATTCAATGAAAAATGAATTACTTGATGGGAGAATTTTTAAGAGACCGAAGTGAAACCGAAAATGCCTTCCCCGAGTTTAGATACAGATTTTTTTAAAACTAGAATAAAAATGCTTCTGACGCGTTGGCAAATATGTGTTGATAATGATAGAAAATATTTTGAATAAATAATCTTAGTTTTATAATAATTATAATACAATTTTTTCTGCATTAGTTGTGCACCAATATTTTACTTTTTACACTAACGGGCATTTGAACCATGGTTTTGGGGACGTTATTTTCGTGTATTCAATATGAAAGTGTTATTTTTAACATTTATAAATGTCACTACTACTACTAGTGTTTAAAATGTTCACTTAATGATAGAAATATTAAATTTTAATATTAATTTTAATTTAAAATTTTATTTCAATACTCAAACTAAAATTAGAAGGCTACAAATTATAATTGATACCCGTCGCTATTGAAAGTGATTCATCAGCTTAGATACTGAGATTCTAATTCAAGATTATTACCTCCCCCGGCAGGTTGATTGGAAATTCCAGCCTAAGATCGGCTTTGATCCACTAAATACAAACTTTGGGACAATTCCTGGGATTGCTCCATTTAAATGGCCCCTTAACAATTTTTTATTTTATTAACGAATTTCAAAATCATTTATGTAAATCGATACTTACCTATATGATTTTACGCTTGACATAACAATGAACTAAGTGTCTAACTTAGTTAAGTTCTAAATGATAGAAAATTTTCAAATGTTTATTCTGATCAAAAACCATTTTTCTTCTTGCACAACAGTGCACAGTGGGACGAATCGCCAATCTAGGCGGAAATAATTCTGGAAGCGACTTATTTCATTTTAATTTTTCTAAACAATTAAATTTAAGCATGAATCAATAAATAATAGTCTACACAATGTTTCTGACTAAGGCTTTATAAAAATAAAATTATATGTATAATTAAAATAGAAAAAATAAAATATAACTGTTTAAGTAAATTATATATGATGGAAAAATTATTGTTAAATGTTGTATTATTCTGAAATTATAAATTAAAATAAAATATAAATTATAGAATAACATAAAATAAATGTAAAAATTAAATGTGTATTAAATTCTCAAAAACAAATAACCGAATATTTCAATAGTTCTGATTCATTCAAATCTGAAATATGTTAATCCAGATTACATTCTTCTTCATAAATCATTAAGGTGACACCTATTGAAAATAAAATAACAAAGATCTGCAATATCGAGTAGACATGGTTGAACCAGGCTAAATTTGTATTGTCCCCCAATTCGTGTAAGGCACTCACTAATGACAGATTTACGCCTGAAATAAACCGCACACCCACATAAACAGGAAATAGCACTTCGTATAGAAACATTTAATATTTTATTTAGTGTTGATTATACTCTATAAAAATATCTGGGTGTATGTCAGAGCAGATTTTTGGTCGGTAACCCAATTTTTTTAACTAATAAAATAAGTAGCTTACCCACTACTGTAAATAAACGAGTGTACTCCTAATTTTCAAAGCCAAACAAAGATATTAGCTTCCTTGCCGAATCGCCTTTCGTAGCCTGGTATAAAGTACTTTCCAAAACAAAACAAAATACATTTCTATTTTGGCACACTTTTAATAAGATGTGAAAATCAACTGACAACATCGTGACGTTTTTACGGTGTTAAACCTTTTTTTTATTTTTTTGGTATTTGTTTCAGGGAAATTATGTTTTTTGAATGTCTCAGGTAGACTGATGATTTTATGAAACTCGCATGATTTTTTTCATTTTCATCTATTCTTTGATCCTAAAAATAAAAGAAATCTCTTTCGGAAAAAAAATTGTCATTTGCTTTAATTCTTGTACTCATGGCCGACGAATCACGTTTTACTATTCCTTTGAAGGTTTCTGAAATTAATTCTAATGAAACTAGATCAATATATTATTATAAATTTCGTTTGCAACTCATAACTCTCTCCGAAAAAGAAAATATAGGCTCTCGACAATGAGAGATTTACACCTTTAAAAAAACCGTACAACTTTATTAGCAATTCATAATGAATAATTTGTTTCTATATAGTGTGGACTATATTCTGTTAAAATATCTGGGTGTAGATCGGTGTAGATTTTTAGTAATTCCATTTTTTATATTATGAAAAAAGAGCTTACCGACTATTGAAAATAAAGGAGGGTACTCTGTACTATATCCACATTTAAATATCCAAGAACTTATATAAACTTAATTTCTGAATCGTCTTCTATTGCCTAGTATAATTTTTTTTCAAAAAAACACAATCCACTCTTGGATATTATTTATTTTTCAATATAATTCGGAAATAAATTAACTAAGCATTTGGAGGGAACTACCGTGTTCAACTCACCATTATTCTGTTAATATTTGCTTCAAGCGATTAATAATTTGGAATCGACCTAGCTAGATTGTTGTTTTCATGAGACAGACATGATTTTTTCAGTTAGTTGTTGTAAACTATTTCCTCCTAGATTGGCGATTCGTCCAACTGTGCAGTGGTTCAAAGTTCCCGATCGGTCTCTTCAATATAGTCTGAATTATTTAAATTACGATAAATATTATGTAATTTAAATCCAGACCATACTGAGAATATTTAGTGATTGAAATATCAATTTTCTTTATTTTTAATTTACCCAATTTTATCAGCTCTAAATACGGTCAAGTCCATGCAGTCTAAGGGAGGGTGCTTGTTGATATAAAGTTACTAGGACAAAATTTTGAATATCATATCCCCGAAACCCAGCGTAATTGGCTATCCGGATTAGAGGAAAAAATTAAATAAATAATGCATCTATTTTCGACTTGAAATAGGCCAATTTAAACATGTTTACTATTTTATACCTATATAAAAATATTTTATAGATATTATGTTATATATATATTTCATAGATATATTACCAAGTTAGGTGCGGCATCGGTCCCCGGGGTCCGATGCCTTACATTCCCTTCTTAACAGCCGATTTTCACATAAAAATGTCCGCAAGGCCGAACACTTAAAATACTCAATTTAGTCAATTTTTAATGAGATTATTGCATTTTAGTGCAGAAAATGTTGCTAACAGCTTAAATTCTGTTGTTTTTTAGAATCGGACTCCAAGGTCCGATTTTCGATAAAGAATGGCGTAAATCCTGTATCGGCCTGTCCTGCGCCTAGTATGTATATTTCCAATCCTTACCAAGAGATAATGCCCTTGAGACGCTCATTTAATTCTCTTTTAATCAAAAGATAACGCATAAAGATATTGATGAAGGCACAATTTTTTCACCATATTTCTTCTTATCCTGAACTATGAGGGGTGATAAAATCTTATTAAAAAAATGTTATAATTGGAGTAAGTTATTTCTTCAACTGGAAGGTTCATCATAAAAAGTAGTCAAACCACTTCTTTTTCACAACAACAATAAGAACACTTCAAACTTTTTATTTTCGATTTATATACAGTCAAATTATCTCTTTTTTTATATCTGTTTTTATTCGTTCACTGTACTACTAAGAAATTTTCACTCATATTGCATTAAATTTACTTATATATTAGACATTCAATATATTGATTAAATGTATTGAGTTGATCAATTAGCCTTTTTTTTTTTTTTTTTTTTTTTTTTTTTGGGACTTCTAGGCTTCTACTGAAGCCCTCTACTGCCCATACTAACACCCATGGCACTGGGTGATATTTCCCCTACGAAAGAAAAGCACCACCCAGGGCGGGACTCGAACCCGCAGCTCCGGCATGGGAGTACGGCGCTCTACCGCACAGCCACACCGGACCCCAATTAGCCTTCTTATGTGAAAATTAATTTGTTTAGGAATCCAGTTGGTTTTCTAATAGATTGCACAGATGTAAAAACATTATTTTATTTTGAAACGTAAAGGAGAAACTAATTTTCGCCTATTTTTTTTTTATTAATTTATAAAGAACAGCTGAAAAAATATATAGCCAATGCAAACTGAATAAATGAACAATAAACATTGATTGAAATGCATCCTAGCGCTTTCTGGTAGTCTGGAGCTCGAACTTGAAATTTTTCACTCATGAACTGGTAAGTCATTAACAGATAGGCTAATTACACAGTGTGAGAGGCTTAAAATTCCAGTCCCTTTCTCTTCAATTTTACAATCTAAAGATAAAAACGGCAACCTTCTTCATGGTTAGGGGTTATAGCGCTAAACCGCGACATAACATTCTTGATCATACGTGGAGTAGTTTTTGAGCCTTATCGGCACGCACATTCAACACTTTGCTTTATAATATACATTCATTATGGATATATATATAGATCCTGCCAAAAGAGCAAAATAATATGTTTTTCTGCATTTATTTTCCTAATGGGGTGATTTTTAGTTACATTTGATTGTTAAGTTTGTTGTTTTTTTTTTCTTCCACATTTCTGTCTTTATGGTTGAAAAATATATGCATGGATTTAGCATTCAGAGGAATAATTTATGTTCTTATGGGTGGTTGCTCGCCCTAAGAAGCAAGATCAGAGATCCTTGGATGGGGTCAGGAAATTATAACCTGTAATTAGGGAGACAGTTAGTTATATTGCTCCTTGGGAAGGAAATGCTACTAAGGAGCGAAACAGATTGCCCAACTGCTAACTGCTAATCTGTTTCCTCTTAGTCTTGTTGTGTCAATGATAATTTCTACTAATTTCCCCTCTCTTCCGAATCCCAAGAGCTGCTCGGGGGGGGCTGGGGTTTCAAGTTGCGGTGTGCCCCCCTGCGATGCTATAGCTTTGGAAATCCGATTAACAAGATAGCTCGACTCTTCCGGAAATAACTCTACTCCCTTTACACTGCCTGTTCTAACAAAAGCTTTAAATTCATTCATGCAATAAAATGAATTAAAAGAAACATACTACTGTAATGTGAAAAAAAAAAATATGATTGAAGAGTTTTAGATTTTTTGTTGGAACAAACTGTCCTAGTGTAATTCATATTCCAAATATCCGTACATCTAAGCACCTATGATTATTATTTCGATATAACCCTTTCCTAATTTCAATCTTTACAAAATAATCTAAATTCTAACAAACTCCCTCCAGAGGTAGACGATAATGACTTAAATGGTCCACTTCTACTTAAACAAATAAATAAAATAAAAAACACTGTTCTAACACATATTCGTAACTGTTCGATAATCTTCCACGCTTGCCAGGAACCTTCTAGATTGTTCTAATTCAGACTGAATGTAAGGAGTGATGGGCTGGAGAGATAGTCTTGTTCTGAGGCTCGAATAAAGTGGCTATTTTTGCGTTACTGTATCGAAACAAGTTGATACTTTTTGTAACCTTGTTAATTGTTAATTTTTTATTGTTTGTCAGGCATTGTGAATTATTATTTTAATAGGAGATTCTTGATATTGCACAGGCTCCGGACAATCATATCACGTCTGAATTTATCAATATAACATCTTATCTTCTGTTTGTTTAACGTCACTTTATGCCACTAAGGCTAATCGGACGACACTACAGTGGGGTTCCTAAATTTTGCCTTTAGAATAATTATGATAAGGATCTTTAACGAGTACCTGACATCGTACAGGCTTAGGAGGACCTCCATCTTACGTCCCAACCGAAGGTTGGCATATCCAAGGATATTTTACTCCCCTTAAAAAATCCTAGGGCCATCTGTCGGGCTATGAACCCACCTGAACTTGTGTTTTATAGTTGGCTATGCTAATCACAACACCACAGCTGACCCATTACTAATTATTATTAGAAAAAATAAATTTATTGCGTAAAATATTAATGCGTTTGAAAATTGTACAGAACAATGCCATATCTAGGTAGGTATATGTTAGAATAATGTCCATATCTTTTTTTTTTTTGTATCTACATTTTTTACATAGTAATTTAAAGTAGGCTTTAAAAAATGAATTTCACCGAAATACAATTATTTATTTCCATAAAAGTTAATATTGGATAAAAGTCAAACATAAAATAAGTACACACGACTACCTACTTTATTATCATAATTTTACCATCAAAAGTTTAAAAGTAGAGGATTGATTGGCTTCAAATTTTTAGTAGAGGAGTATATCTCTGTCATAAAAGTTCTTAAAACATTCAGAGAACATTTTATAATCCTTTCCTATTACACAGAAATTTTAACTAACTCTGTATCGTGTAATGATGTTTTCTGGGTAAATCTCTCCGGAATACATTAATTCACTTCCCTAAAATTTATACTAAGCCACAGCAAAGCCGTGGTAGGGTTTAGCCAGGTATGAATATTAATTTACATTATAAATAGTTAAATATCTGTGTTTTCTCATTTTCACTTACAACATTTATTTCTTCTTTTTTTTCTCCACATTTTTTCTGATTTTGTTACTCATCTAAAATTTGATATGTAAAATATGATTAAGTGATATATCTGTAACAATTGTCGTCTCGTGGGCCCTCCTTAATTGAAAAATTAAGTAGGAAAAACCTTGGCAGTTGAGTGTGATCACGGTCAAATCGCCTTGCAAGACCGAGAGACAGTACTTTCTTACACTGTGCTGAATAATGGGTCCTTCATGGGTTGTAATTGTAAAAGTTTTTGTTTTTTTCTTATTTTTTGTCTGTAGCAATTGTGAATCAGAAAGTCGATTTTAGTGAATTTTCAAGATTTTTAAAGTTCTAAGATCTATAAAATTGATTTTTCCCATTCAAAAAGTGAATCCATATCCAACAATAGCTCCAAGAGTTAAGCACTTATGCTATGCAATCCTGACTCAACTACTGATTGAACTGAGCAAACTTAGTCAATGTTACCAGAAATTCGACTTACACACTTATTTACTATTCTTATAGATATATATAATTTTATATCTATAAGAATATTTATGGGAGGTTATTTATAACCTCGCACTCTCTGATAACTCGAAAAACCCCATCTAAACTGAAAAAAAATCGTTTATGTTTGATTATCCTCTTTCAGCGAGCGAAGCGAGAATAAACCGAAAGCTACGATAATGCTAATATCTATATAAATAAAGATGAAATTCTGTTTGTTTGTTTGTTCGTTTGTTCTTTATAGAAATCCATACCGTTTGTCGATTCAATCCCATTCGATCAGTGGTTCTTTGATACCAGGTGCGAACACCTGTCAATATTAAAATTGCGTAACTTCAGCCGATCTTTAGCTGATATTCTTTATTCTCCAAATTTCGCTAAGTGGTTCTTTCAGACCAGGTGCGAACACCTATCCATATTAAAATTGCATAACTTCAGCCGATCTTCAGCTGATATTCTTTATTCTCCAAATTTCGCTCAGTGGTTCTTTCAGACCAGGTGCGAACACCTGTCCATATTAAAATTGCATAACCAACCAATCTCTGGGTATATTCTTTATTGTTATAAACATTGTAATGATCTCGCTTTACAATGTTTTTTTACGAAATCGACCGTTTCATTAGAAAAATGAAACTCCCCGGGTGAAATCGGGATATACAGGTATAATCTATGTAAATAACCATGAAATTCTGTTTGTTTCTTTGTTTGTTCTTTATAGAAATCCATACCGTTTGTCCTGAATTCTCCAAATTTCCTCAGTGGTTCTTCGATACAAGGTGCAAACACCTGTCCATATTAAAATTGCATAACCAACCAATCTCTGGGTATATTCTTTATTGTTATAAAAATCGTTATGATCTCACTTTATATTGTTTTTTTTTTTAGGAAATCGACCGTTTCATTGGAAAAATGAAATTCCCCGGGTAAAACCGGGATATAGAGCTAGTAGTCTATAATTTTAACTCATAAGAGCGCATTAGTAGTTTAATAGACTTGCAGAAATTTTTTTTTTTTTTTTAGATATTTACAAATTCCGTCATCATTAGCGAAATGTTAGTATTACATTTTTCACAATGTTTGCACTCGCTTACAGAGAAATATTATAAAATTTGCTATTAAACATGTTCCGAATATATTTTTTAAAAATATTTTTGCTCACATGAGATTAAAATACGTCTTGGAGTAAAGGAGTTATATTGTGCCCCATTCGATCCGAGTACTGTAAATTCACACATGGATACCTTCTCGTAAGTGGATTCCGAAGCTCACACGTGCCAGAATTTTAACAATTTATCCCAGACTACCAACTTTTACAAGATATTCCACATTTCAAAGGGCTACAAAGTATTTTAAAAATATATATATATTTTTTTTAATTAGCACTAGTAACGTACAATACAAAACTAAAAAGACAAGAACTGACCCGATGATACAAACAACTGAAACGCCTTCTAGGCAGATCATCACATAACTTACGGAACAAAAGACAAATATATAACATCATATTACAACCTATTTGGACGTACTGAGCAGAACCTCATGGTTACGCTAAAAAATTCAAACCATACAGTCGAACTTTCTTCGAAAAATTGTAAACGCTCCTCGGTATATTTCTAACAACACAACACAATAACATTCCGATAGTTAATCCTGCATTCACGACTAATACACCACAGTTCACAGATCAATTCACTATCTCTCAAACCCACTTGTTTTCTTCTCTTTCTTCCTCCCAGTTACGCGCCCAGCTAAGATTGAAAAGGGATCGTCCGAGGGTTTCCCTCTAACATAGCAATCAAATCAAGAAAGTCACTGATAATGATCTGTATATTCTAGAAATATGCAAGATGCGCTCCAGCGCAGTTGCAAATTGCCTTAAATATAAATAAATAAAATAAATTAGCAGTAACACTAAATTTTGATGCATGTAGAAGCAATAACCGTCAATATACTTCAATAGTTAATCAAAAAATCATACTACTATGAAATATAAGCAAGAGAAGGTCTATATAACCCTCTATAGAAGAGCTCCCAAAAATGTTACTCTAAACACATCTTTTTAACCCCCATTTTATGGATAAACCACTTACAAGAATAATGTTGGGATATAAAAATACCTCGCTATATGCAGAATCCTGAAACGAACCTTTTAGGTTTCAGCTCAGAACAGAATGGCGCAGTTATATGAAAAAATGTGAGGCACACGTACCCTTCGCTATAGCCTCTGCGATGGGTTTAGATACTATCCGGGATATCATTTTTACCATTACATGAAATATACATAAGTATTAGGCGCATTACCAGTTTAAGGTGATATAGCAAATATTTAGTAACCGAGCTATGCTGGAACCGTTAAAAAGATTACTGGGATGTTCGTGATAATGTACCACTTAAGTAAGCCATGGTAATGATATCAACAAGTAATATACATCACTACTAAAAAAAATCACTTTTTAAGGGCTCTCAGCATTTAAAAATAAAAAAATCTGGTGCGTGCGCGCAACACACAACTTTCACTTACCAACTTACTTAGATTATAAATTAATGCGTTTTGTTAATTGTCACTTCTCAAATGAACAGAACAGTTTAATTATAACGCATTGGTTTGTCATTAAAGGCGTACGGCGCATGCGTGAGCTCAAGGTGTTTTATGAGTTGACGGAATAATTTTCTTTTTTTCTCCTTGATTTTCTTCATATATCATATTTAGCCATTTCTTATTTTTAAGCGTGATGAGAGACAGTTAATTTCTCAATATAAACTAAAACAAAGGTACTTTATAGAAAAACAAAAAAAGCCCCTTCCCCATTTAAGCCCCCTCAGAACATTTTAATAATGATAAAGCTTACCTGATATTAAATAACAACTAATTTTCATTAAACATAACGAATTTGATAAAAATCGTTAAATCCGTTTTTGAGAAAATCGATCAAAAAGGTAAAAATTGGACAAAATTTATTAAGTAAAGTCCCCCCTCCTGGTGATCAATTTTGATGAAATTTTTACAGTCATATCTCGGGCATATCAATAGATCAAATACTCAGTTCAATCAAAATCGTTAGAGCCGTTTTTGAGAAAATCGAAAAAAACTTAAAAAGTTATTAAATAAAGTACCCCTTCCCTTTGAGCAAATTTGATGAAATTTTTGCTGTCACATCGCGGGCATATACATACTCTAAATACCCAATTTCAGGTTCGCACGGTTTATAGTTTTTGAGCTAGTCTGTTCACACACACACACACACACACAGACACACACACACACACAGACCATTTCGCGGGACTTGGTTATTTTGACTCAGGGGACCCCAAAACGTGTATTTCCGTTGAAAACCGGAAGTCGAAAATTTTCACGATCGCAATACTTCCACTTACTATATATTTCATATGTAGGTAAGTGAAAGTAATAAAATTTTAGTAAAACCAATGTAAAATATATGTATATTTTTAAAGTCATCAACTTTTAAACAAATCAACTTACTGATTAACTCATGACTATATATCCATCTTTCGCCGTTGTAACCGATAAGTATATAATTGTTACTGCGATGTACTCTATGATTTAAATGTGAAAAAGTAAAATTAACTTGAGGGTTGAATTTGAACAACACGCGTTGAGATTTAGTACATCTGATTTTTTGTTTATTGCGCTAAAATATTTGTAGAAGGACACAATATTATTCAAACTAGTCTATGTTTCTCTTTGTTAGGATGGTCATAGAAAAAAGAAATCAGTCGCTTTTTTTTAGAACATCTTTCTCAAAAATTTCGCAAATGCACGAAAATATTGATATTTTCTAATATTTTGGTATCTTTATACAAACGAGCAAAAACAATAAAGAACAACAGTAGCACTTCAGAATGAAATGAAAAATTTTACTTTATTCAGGGACATTTAGTTCCCTAAGAATAACATTGTTAACAATTTGTTCAGGCAGCATTTGTCTGGCTGTACTATATACAATTATTGAAATTAAAAGCTAAAAATATACACTTTGTAATAAATGAAAATAAATCGCAACTTCAGTATTCACGTATTTTGTAAAAAAATAGAAATAACAAAAAGAAGAGTGTCATTATTAAAATAAATAAATAATAAGACTAAAGTATTTGTACAAACCTTCAAGACTATATCAAAGAAAATAATAATTTTTACATCTGCATGGAAGATTGATGTTCCAGGAGATGGAGAAACAAGAGGTGTTTGGACGAGACCAGGGAAGAAGCTTGACGAACGGATCCGGGTAAGGAATTCCAAAACTGGGTGGCATGAACAACGAAGGATTTATCGAAAGTCGCGATTCTATGAGTGGGGATATACAAGTTTGTAGGTTGAGATGTTGTATTTAGCTGATGGATGGACGAACGTGGGGTAAGGAGGTCAAGAATATAAGTGGGTTTTTTCGCTCTTAGGGTTTGGAAGAGGAAGGAGCCGAGCAGGTACTGTCTTCGAAAATTAGGAAAAAGGAAACTTTGCTGGTAATAACACTGAGAGATGTGAGAGTGTCTCGGGAGACCAAGGATAAATCTCTTGAAACGATTCATCAATCTTCTAAGCCTTATCTCGAGCTCACCAGAGAGACCACCTTACACCAGGCATCCGTAATCGAAGGGTGGAAGGATAAGGGAGGATACTAAAAGACGACGGGTACTTTGAGGAAATGAGTCTATGAATTTTAGTATACCTGCTTGAGGACTGAGATGGATTTTCGGGTGATTTGGGAAATGTAATGATTCCAGGTGAGGTGTTGATCGAAGGCTATACCGAGGTTCTTTATGGATTCTTTAAACTGGATAGGAGTGTTATTGATATACAGTAATGGAAAATAGGAAAGGGAGTTGAGGAAAGGTTTTGAGCCTATGAGCATTGCCTTAGTTTTCACTGGGTTCAGGGATAGTTGGTTTTCTATTGCCCAGCGGTTAATTCTATCAATGTCCTCCTGAAGTTTACGTGACGCCTCTGTTGAATGAATGAAGAGTAAAGTAATGAAGCAGTGAAGAGTAAGAGTGAAGTAGCTAGAATGAAGCTAAAGAGTCAACATACAACACAAGATGAGGTATGCCAACTCAACTGGTATAGTTATTTCCTATTGGCAACCAAACTGAGTGTGATTTTCAGGTAAGTTAAAAATGTTACTGAACTATCATACAGATATTTTGTATTTTTTTTTTTTTTTTTTTTTTTTTTTTTTTGTATTCATAAATATATTCCTATTTCTGATAACGTAAACAACGCAGTCTCATTTTAACGTATTTATCCTGTCTATTGTGTATATTCAACAATTGTCACAAGGAGACTAATGAAGCTTGCAACAAAGCACGCTAATTAGAAGGCTTTAATGCAGGTAGCAGGATCCCGGGAAGTGTCCTGAGAATTTCCAGCCGAGCTTAAGCCGGGGATTTAAGTTAATCTAGATTAAGCGCAAGTCAGGATTAAGTTATAATTGAGAATTCCGACCCGAAATACTTTTAAACTCTGCATCATAAGATTTGGGCTGTCAAAGTCCTAACCATTTGCTGTCCCAATTGACTTGAATCGATAAGGTTGATTTATTATTAAAAAATTCAATTTTATTTTCTAATATTTCCTATTTCTTTTTAGAGGTTTGGGAGGGGGGGGGGGAGGGGGTTATTGGTCTGAAAAACACACTCCTACAGCTCATTTATCTATTTCCGAAAATCTAATAAATTCGGATAACTAGGAACATACCGGAGTCAAGCAAATTGGCACTCGTTTTAGCTGTAGTTTGGATAATAGGTTATTAAAACTTTAGGCGAATAATGGATGAATTTACTAAAAAAAAAAAAAAAAAAAAAAAAAAAAAAAAAAAAAAAAAAAAAAAAAAAAAAAAAAAAAAAAGCAGCAGTAGTATTTTTTTTTTACATTTATTTTTGTATTGTCTCTATATCGCATATTGGGCGCGATAGTAATAATTCGCATTCATATAATTACTGACATAATACGAATTATTTTTCACGCAACTCTTGAAGCATTTCATCAATCCAATAAAGTTAAAAGAAGATACATTAGGCGGATCCACCGAAAAATCGTTTTTTTTTTATTTTTTTTTTATTTTATTTTTTTTTTTATTTATTTATTTTTTTATTTCAACCAGTCTTGTTCTTGACCAGCGATCTGAGGTGTAATATACTTGATTTGACGCAAAAAGTAAACCCTTATAGATAAAAATAAAATAAAAAAAACAGTTCTCTTATTTTTAGCGAAGATCTAAACTGCAAAAAATATAAAAATACATCAACTTTTAAAACAGAAATACCAAAACTGATCCTATTTTAAATAAACTTATAAAATTATACTAATTTAGGATCCTTGTAATTTCCTAATGTTAAAAGTATTTATATTGACTCTATAAAATGATTTATGTCTGAACTATGCAAGCTCCAAAATCCTGATAATACCAATTTTTATCTCTTTCGGTAAATTTTTTCTGCGATTTTTCACGACCAAAAGGCCCATATTATTGTTTAAAAAAGCTTGTTGTTTGTAAAGTATTATAAAGTGAGTATATCGAGCTACAGCCTCAAATTTAATTTATTTTTATTTTTACATAGTGGTGGACATCTCCTAAATGTACTGTGCATTAGTCAATTTTATGAAACAGTAATTTATGCCCTAACAAGTATAATTAATATATGGTAATCAAAGCTTAGTTATATACAGTTAATGCTAAGTAAATATCATAAAAACTAAACTTTAAGGAGGTTAAGTTATTACATTCTAAAATCCTAAGAGTAAAATAAATAAAAACTTATAAAATGTCAGGATTATTCACTAACTTTTTTTGTGTGTAAGTATTAAGTAAGTTTTTTTAGCATTTAAATTTGTGAATTTATCAATTAATAGTAAAACATGATGTCTTATTGCAAGCATGTGGCAAGCTAATTAGTTTCTTGAATGACCAGTTATGAATTCTGATATAACGCTAATGTGACATTAACTCTCGCTTATCTGTGAGCAATTACTTATCTTATGTAATTGTACATAATTGAAAGAGTTCATGGGACCCAGCGAAACTAGTCAGGGATTAAGTATTTTTCTGATTATTTCGTTCTGGGGAAATATTTCAACCCACTTTATTTTTTTTGTACTGTAATACTATAATAAATATATACAATACAACCAACTCAATTATTATATCTGAATAATACCATTTCGAACCTCAATCCCGCACCTCCGATTCGATTCCCACCCCCGTAAACCCGAATTGACTCATTTGAATTCATCGAACCAATATCTAACGAACTGTTAATGATTTATAGAGGTAGACCGCAAAGGGGAGGTACTTAATAAACACGAGACAGTTAATTATCCCTCACCTAGATTATTCCCAATCAATATCATCCTCCATAAATCCTCCTCTGGCAGATATCCTGAAATCTATGCAAAACAGTCATACCTCTCCCATTTTTCAGGTCATACGAAATTAGTATCAAAATATTAGCCATCGTATTATCTGTGTTCTGCTTGTATAATACAGCTATATAAATCTATCTATATAGGTATATATATATATATATATATATATATATATATATATATATATATATATATAAATCTATCTATATAGGTCAAAAGGAAATCAATAAATCTACAATTCATCGTCCTCAAGTTAAGCTAAGATTAATATTTCTAATAGATAACCATTTTATTGTAAAGAAAAAACCTAATCTGGAGTTTAAACCAATTTCTCAGATTTAAACTTCAAAGACTTCGACTTTTTTTTTCTACGGACCACTAGAAAAAAAAATCTGGTGCGTGCGCGCAACACACAACTTTCACTTACGAACTTACTTAGATTAGAAATTAATGCGTTGTTGTGGTCCCCTTCGTCAGACCAATTTTGATGAAATGTTGGATATCACATCTTTGGCATATAAATACATCAAATACCCAGTTTGATCAAAATAGTTAAAGCCGTTAATTAATAAAAAAAAAAAAACACGTGAAAATGATACAAAATTTATTAAGTAAAGTCCCCCCTCCGGTTAATCAATTTTGATGAAATGTTGGCTATCACATCTTTGGCATATACATACATCAAAAACCCAGTTTGATCAAAATCTTTAAAGCCGTTTTTGAGTAAATAAAAAAACACGTGAAAATGATACAAAATTTATTAGGTAAAATCCCCCCTCCGGTTGGTCAATTTTGGTGAAATGTTGGCTATCACATCTTTGGCTGATGCATACATCAAATACTAAGTTTAATAAAAATCGTTAGAGCCGTTTTTGAGAAAATAAAAAAAAACACGTGAAAATGTTACAAAATTTATTAAGTAAAGTCCCCCCTCCGGTTAATCAATTTTGATGAAATTTTTACAGTCATATCTCGGGCATATAAATACATCAAATACCCAGTTTGATCAAAATCGTTAAAGCCGATTTAGAGTAAATAAAAAAAAACACGTGAAAATGTTACAAAATTTATTAAGTAATGTCCCCCCTCCGGTTAATCAATTTTGATGAAATTTTTACAGTCATATCTCGGGCATATTAATACATCAAATTTCACATTTCGACTCAGGGGACCCCAAAACGCGTATTTCCGTTGAAAACCGGAAGTCGAAATTTTTCACGATCGCAATACTTCCACTTACTATATATTTCATATATAGGTAAGTGAAAGTAAAAAAAATACCTTTAAGGAACCGTTTGAACTATTTTACTGATTTCATTCCAATTCGTAAAATAGAAACTTATCTATCTATCTAGATTACTGAACCAAACACATCAAGCTTACAAGGCCACGACGATTTTTTATTTTATTTTTCTAATGTTTCCGGATGGTTAATACGTAAGTTTTTTTTCACATAATAGCATATTCATTGTAAATAAAATATGTTCAGAACGCTGTTAAAACCATTTTTTTTTTCTTTTGTTACTATGCAAATCAGCAGTTGATGTTTTGAGAGAGTAACTTGAAATCTAAAACTAACTAATTATTCGTGACAAATATAGTCAACTCATAAATGGAATCAATTCATAAATGGACAATATCTCAACATAATATCAGCAGAAAATACATTTACATGAAAACTAGAATAAAAACAAACTGAATTGCATGACATGTCATTTTAATGTCAAAATCGCGTGCGGTTTCTTTACTTACTATCTCATATAGCTTTTCCATAATCAGTAATATTTAAATAGGTAATATATACCTACTACACATTTCGTTTTTATTTATTATAACTATTATAACAATAAATATCATAGATAGAGACTTGGGTTTTTTTTAAGTTTAGGGTATGAGCCACCAGGTTGTTAATCTAATATCTGGTAGAACATTTATATTTGTATGATTAAAAATATTGTATATAAATGATTTAGGATTCAACAGAAAATTATTAGAAAGTATATTACGGTTACCATGTTACAAAAACTTAGTTTTTTGACAGGTACAAATGGAACATGGAAAAGTTTCAAAATTTTGTCCGTGTCCGTATTTACTTCACTAGTTAATTTGATGAAAGTGGATAGAATGGATGAAAGGATCAATTAATCTTGTAACGTGATTTTGATTTAAAATTTTAAATTTCCCTCGGTTTGTGTATAAGTTTCAAATTTTCTCTCTACTCATAAACACCCTACACTTTACTTACCTAACACATTATTACTTTCAATTACGTCTATATGAAATATATAGTAAGTGGAAGTATTGCGATCGTAAAAAATTTCGTCTTCCGGTTTTCAACGGAAATACACGTTTTGGGGTCCCCTGAGTCCAATTAACCAAGTCCCGCGAAATAGTCTGTGTGTGTGTGTGTGTGTGTGTGAGAGTGAACAGACTTGCTTAAAAACTATAAACCGTGAAAACCTGAAATTGGGTATTTAGTGTACGTGTATGCCCGCGATGCGACAGCAAAAATTTCATCAAAATTAGTCAAAGAGAGGGGGTACTTTATTTAATAACTTTTTACGTTTTTTTAGATTTTCTCAAAAACGGCTCTGACGATTTGATTAAACTTAGTATTTGATGTATTAATACGCCCGAGATATGACTGTAACAATTTCAATCAAAATTAATCAACCGCAGAGGGAACTTTACTTAATAAATTTTGTCTCATTTTCACGTGTTTTTTTTATTTCCTCAAAAATGGCATTAACGATTTTGATCAAACTGCGTATTTGATGTATGAATATGCCAAAGATGTGACAGCCAACATTTCATCAAAATTGGTCAAACGGAGGGGGCACTTTATTTCAGAATTTTTTTTCCAATGTATAGCTTTCTTTCGATCATCTCAAAAACGGCTTTAATGATTTTGATCAAATTCGCCATGTTTAATGAAAATAAGGTGTCCTTTAATATCAGGTAAGCTTTATCGTTATTAGAATGTTCTGAATGGGCTTAAATGGGGAAGGGGCATTTTTTGTTTTCCTGTAAAGTACCCTTGTTTTTGTTTATATGGCAAACTGTCTCACATTACGCCTAAAAATTAGAAATGGTTAAATATGAAATATGAAAAAAATCAAGTAAACATATACAGAGAAAAATAGAAAAATATTCCGTCAACTCATAAAATACGTTGAGCACACGCATGCGGGGGAGTACGCCTTTAATGGCAGACCATTGTTCATAATTAAACCCGTTCTGTTTATTTAATGGAAATTATTTGTTTCATGGTAACTTCTGCAACTACATAGAGAATTATAAAATCAGACGACTTAAGAGTTTTATGCTTGCATTGCCGAATTATCAGACGTAAAAACTTTTATTTAATAATAAAAAAATAGTGTTTTTTATAGAGCAAATAAAAACAAAAATAAGAAATGGATGTGGAAAAATGTGTCTTAGAGAAGTGACAATCAACAAAACACATGAATTTCTAATTTAAATAACATGGTAAGTGAAAGTTGTGTGTTGCGCGCACGCACCAGATTTTTTTTGTTTCAGGCTTGATGAAAATCAATATCCTTGAGTCGGTGGTATAATTCTATATGTATAGAATGCTATATAGTATGTACTATATATAGCATTCTATATAGTAGTATACTATATATACTACTATAGTATATACTAGAATGTATATAGTATGCTATAAATAAGAAATAAAGTTTTGACTAAAATTTCTGACTAAAATGACCTCCTGTGCCCACAGATAATAACTAGGTAAAGTTGAAAATAGTCTACGCAAGTTATATATTTTATGAAGCCTTCTCCACACTATGAAGAAGCCATAACTCCTAGTAATCATGAAGGCTAGATAAACATGCTTGTGCTGTGAGTTATCGGCTTCTTCACGGTCTGAAATAAGCAATACTAACAAAGCCGTAAATTTCTAAGACAAAGAAAATGTGTAACGGTCTAGAAATTCTTACTGTCCCCAATACCTCCCTCATCATAAAGTTCGAATTTTTCACATATAAAAAAATAATTGCATTAGGCTGATATCCTACCGGTTTTCTCCGGGAGGAGCTCACATATATATCTCCACTCAGATATATATATATATATATATATATATATATATATATATATATATATATATATATATATAAGGGAGGAAACAAGAAATAAACAAAAAAAAACTTGAAAACATATCACATCAGTATGAAATAATAGTAATGATTAAAAAATGTGATAATAATAAAATAAAACAGAAAAGAAATAATCATAAAAAAAAAAAGTTTATGTGGCTTTGATAACCAGTGAAGATTTTAGCTATTTAGCACCAACAAACAAACATAACTTCAAGCATTTGTCAAGACATGTATGTAAGTTATCAAGAAGTCAGCCAGTTTTTCTTCCTTGTAATACTTACATAATATGAAGTATGTTAACAGAATAGATTTTTTTTTTTTGGACTTCAATTATTGATTCACACCTGTCAGCAAGGTGCTGACAATCAGCGAATGAGACGGCGGTAATATGAAATAATGACATGTCAGGCATGAGGAGGGAAAGCACCCAGCAGCACCCCTTCCTGGCTTGATTCAATTACCTTGGCTGTCTAAGAGAGCAGATCTCTCATCCAGCGCCTTTTTAGTCTTCTCGTATCCATGCGAATGTCAGCCATATTGCTTATTAAACTGTTTGGATGTCCGTTGAAGTTAATAAAAAATCGTTTGTAAAGAGTCGTAATGGCTGGTCGACTGTTGGTAGATAGCGGCCTGTTCGTAAAGTTTTGTTAATCACGTAACAGGGTGCCTTTATAATAAGTCGTAACAATATTGATTGACACGTTTGAAGTTTCTGTAAGTGAGTCATTTTAGTTATGCCGAATATCTGTGAGGAGTATTTCCATATGGGCTTCAGTAAGTATGTGTAAGTATTCAGTTTCTGTTTCAGTTTTTTTTAGGAAATGATGGATAGAGAAGTATCAGTCTTTTGGTAAGCGTTCTTTTTTTCATTTTGACATGCGGGCATTTTCATTTTCATCAGTGTTCGAATAATCCTTTCGTACTATATCTAAAAGCTTATGGCACCACCTCCCCTGCTAGGCATTAAGCATCGACATTTCATGGAAGATTTTATAATTTTAAGATAAATGATGTACACACAATAGAGTTAGCAAAGAATCTAAAAAAAAAAAAAATCTGGTGCGTCCGCGCAACACACAACTTTCACTTACCAACTTCCTTTGATTAGAAATGAATGCGTTCTGTTAATTGCCACTTCTGAAAGTCACACATTCTCAATTTTGTTTTCATTTGCTCTATAAAAAACACTAATTTCTTTTATTATTAAGTAAAATTGTTTGCTTGTGATAATTGGGTAATGCAAGCATAATACTCCAAGTCGTCTGATTTTATAATTCTCTATGTATTTTGTATTATGAAATGAAAATTTCATTTAATTACCATGAAACCAATAATTTCCATTAAATGAACAGAACGGCTTTAATTATGAACAATGATCTGTCATTTAAGACGTACTACGCATGCGTGGGCTGCGTGGGAGTTGAATGAATATTTTTCTTTTTTCTCCTCTATATGTTTACATGGTTTTCATCATACCTCATATTAAGCCATTTCTTATTTTTAGGCGTAACGAGAGACAGTTTATTTCACCATATAAACAAAAACAAAGGTACTTTATAGGAAACAAACAAAAAAGGCCCCAAACCCCCCCCCCAAAAAAAAGCCCCCTCAGAACATTTTTATAATGATAAAGCTTACCTGATATTAAAGAACACCTAATTTTCATTTAACATGACGAATTTGATAAAAATCGTTAAAGCTGTTTTTGAGATCATCGAAAAACAGGTAAAAATTGGAAAACAAATTATGAAATAAAGTGCTCGCATCGTTTGACCAATTTTGATGAAATGTTAGGTATCACATCTTTGGCATATACATTCATGAAATACCCAGTTTGATCAAAATCGTTACAACCGTTTTTAAATAAATAAAAAAACACGTGAAAATGAAACAAAATTTATTTAGTAAAGTACTCCCTCCCTTTGAGCAATTTTGATGAAATTTTAGCTGTCACATTGCGGGCCTATACATACACTAAATACCCAATTTCAGGTTCGCACGGTTTATAGTTTTTGAGCTAGTCTGTTCACACACACACACACACACACACACACACACACACACACACACACACACACACACACACACACACACACACACACACACACACACACACACACAGACCATTTTGCGGGACTTGGTTAATTGGACTCAGGGGACCCCAAAACGTGTATTTCCGTTAAAAACCGGAAGTCGAAATTTTTCAGGATCGCAATACTTCCACTTACTATATATTTCATATAGAGGTAAGTGAAAGTAAAAAAGAGTCTAAGACGGCAGCCGAGTTCTTAAGGTACTAAAAATATGTTATATTGTGCTAAGGTTTCTTGTTGAGTTTTGTTGAATTACTAGGTTTCGTGCCTCTTTCAGTTTTTTAAGTAACTTATTTATAGGTGTGTAATGTTCAACTGTTTTTCTTTACAATAGGTAGAAAAACAGTCAGGATTTTCAGTTTGCATCATAGTCAAGGCTAAAAAGAAGACATAGAATTCCTTCACTGTAGACTTTCATCCAACAGTAAATTTGACCTAATACAACTTCAGACAATATAATACCAACTGCTAAACCACATACCGCTCCGCACTCCTACACCAATACACAACTAACTTATAGGATTAATGATTACAAACGTCATGCATCTTCTCCCCACGTCATAAAATATTAACCCAATGTGCTTTATAAAAGTCCTGTATTTTATTTTTAGTTTAATGTGCTGCTGTGATTATTTATACCATTTTATACAAATATGTTTTGTGTTACAAATGTGTTATGTTAATATATTTATTGTAATTATGTTTGTATATCTCTGCTGCATCTTTTTTGTTATTATTATTTATCTTAATTGTATGCAATATATAATTGGTTTCTTAATTTCCTGGGATATTTATATTATGGGTATAGTTGCTGTTAACCGTATTGGAGCAATCACCAGGACAATCTCATCTTTACCATTTATTGCTTATTTACAACGTTTCGGCTATGTCGCCATTTTCAAGTCTCAATCTGAACAAAGATGTATTTAATCCGACTTTAAAAGACTTTCAACTTTTTAAATGACGACACCAGTTAATGGTTTATATATGTATATTTAATTTATAAAAAAAGAAGTTTTATGTTGAATTGATGAAGGCATTGTTTAAAGCTTGATTAATTACATCTTTGTTCAGATTGAGACTTGAAAATGGCGACATAGCCGAAAAGTTGTAAATAAGCAATAAATGGTAAAGATGAGATTGTCCTGGTGATTGCTCCAATACGGTTAACATCAACTATACCCATAATAATATGATTTATTTTATTTTTTCAATGTTTATTGCCGTATATAGTGTGGTTTATTGATATATAATATATTATAGTATGTTCTTTAGTTATCATAAGGTATTATATTATGGATTATTAGATTATGTACCAACGAACAATTACTATAAAATATTGTTCATGGCCATTGCTCCTGCTATAAGGAGAATTCCTTTGTAAGCAATAAATAAATAAATAACTAAAAAGAAGACAAATATAAAATTTTTATTTATTTCTCTTCAAAAATAAATTATTTAAAATAATTTAAAAAACAAGAGTGGCCATCCACGATAATGATTAAATTAATATAAAATAATTTAAAAATTGACGAAAGTCAAGAGACGCAAAAAAGTTGGACAAAAATTGTCCACCTCCCGTAAATACTCGCAAAACTTGCGAGATCGTAGGAGAGGTGTCAGTGAAGAGGAAGGATTTGGCACCGTTTGGAAGCGAATCCGTGGTGTAATGGATAAGCATACCGCGCAGGTCACGCGGAAGACCCGGGTTCGATTCCCGGCGGAGGCAAATCTTTTCTCTTCAAAAATAAATTATTTAAAAAACAAGAGTGGTCATCCACGATAATGATTAAATTAATATATAATACAATCTTATATATACCTACCTTCTGAGACCAGAGTAAATATAAGATTTTATTTTATCTTGAAAACCTTGAACCTTTATCTTGAATGTTTGCCTTATATAATTATCAGTTTTGGAAGTATCTTTGTCATATAAACTTACCATCATTTGGATTTGTTTTCCATTATTCTGTTACTCCTTGTTGTTACTATCTATAACTAGCTGTATATCCCAGTTTCACCCGGAGAATTTCATTTTTTAAATCCATAAAATCTATAAACTGAGACTTTTATCGACTCAAACGGTTGATTTTGTAAAAACCAATGTAAAGCGAGATAAAAACGATCATTATAACAATAAAGAATATACTCAGAGATCGGCTGAAGTTATGCAATTTTAATATGGACAGGTATTTGCACCAGGTATGAAAGAACAACTGAGCGAAATTTAGAGAATTTATGACAAACGGTATGGATTTCTATAAATAACAAATAAACAAACAGAATTTCATCTTTATTTATATAGATTAGTAATTACATGATAAACATTTAATTGTCATTTTCTAGCATTTATACTTATATATTTTTTATCTTTTTAGCCCTGATGAAGGTATACATGTAGGAATCGAAATGTTGGCTATCATTAAAAGATCAAACGGAAAATTCTGACTATTTATCTGTCTAACTTATTTATCACTATTATTCTTTTTTTATGAATTCTGGGTGAGAGCCATTCCCGAGCGTTCACATAATGACACCCTGGTTGCGAAACATGAAACAGAAGAAGAAACAGCCATTATCTAAATCGGGGCGGAACCTCGCGTGATGGATTCTTAGCAACCACAACAGCCTGAGGGAGTAGACAAGTCAATGTGGCGGCTGGAACGGGAAAAACAAACAGTTAGTGTAAATGTTTGTTCCAGTGTGGACTGAATGTCAGCCGAATTCCAGGCTTCCAGGGCCGCCTTCCCTAATTCGTTTCATCAATCATCAAAGCTCGGCTCCAGTTCCAGGAACAGTCATTGTTCTTCCATCAACCGCACAATTTATGTCTGTCACTCTATTAGCAATTCCTTGTCTCCGCGGGAGGAAAAAAGCGTGTGTTTATTTAAAGGGCGACAAGAATCAGGAGGAAAAAATATTACTTTGAAGGATTGAATTTTTAAAACTTGGAAATCACAACATACAAAAGAAAAAAGTTATCGAAATACTTTTTTCAAGTTAAGGAGACCCTTTTAGGACTTGCATTGGAAGAGCATCTCAGGAGACATGAGAAGTGCATTGGCTCATTAGTTTATTGATTAAACTATTCTATAGTTTATTTTTTGTGTTCTAATGGTTTGTATTGTATGTTGCTTTTCATAAAGAAATCTGATGCTTTAAAAGTTCTTTTGCGGCAAAATATTTATATTATAAAAAAAAAAAAAATTCAGTGAACACAAGTTTGAGAATTTCGAAAAAGTGTGAAATATTTCTTTTGTTTGTTGTTTTTTTATGCTACTAAGGCTAATCGGACGATGCTACAGTGGGAGTCCTAAATTTTTCCTATCCAGGTATAATTAGAATAGGGATCTTTAATGAGTACCTGACATCGTACAGGCTCGGGACCTCCATTTTACTCCCTTTAAAAATCCTAGGGCCAACTCGATACGCTAAACCAGCGACCTTTAGTATTGTAGGTTGCCATGCTAACCATTGTACAACAGGTGACTCCCAGAATATTTCTTCGAAATCTAACTACTTTCATTCTGTTAAGACTTTAATTTTCTCAGGAAAACGCATTTTATAATATTTTTGAGCACTATAAAATGAGTTAGGTAGATAAATAAAATATTATATAAAGTAATATCAGCACGTTGAATAGTTTTTATCTAGTTCCTCTACAGCGAATCAGCAAAAAAAAAAAAAAATACTTTTTAAATTATCTATCGAACTAGTGGAACCGAAGAAACATAGAAATACCGTATGTAGTGATAAAGCGACCACATTACATAAATTGAAATTTATTCCTTAATTTTATTCGATAAAAAAAAAAAAAAATAATATCACAGGTGTCCAAAGGATGATTTATATTTTGTTGCATTTCGATAATTATAAACGTTTGATTAAATAAGAAAATTTTACAATACTAATCAATATTATTTCTTAAACCATACATACTTATTTATAGTAGTGTAATGCTAGATCTTTATTCTTTTAAAATGCCTCTTCCTGGATAAAGTGTTCTAATAAAATCTTTCAAATTAAAATGTCCTAGCATTCATGAATGATATTTTCATAAGGTATTTTTTCTTTTTAATTACACAGAATTTTTTTCTCTTCTTTTTTTTTTTTTTTTTTTTTTTTTTTACTACTAAATTTGACCTAATAGATAATTTGTTCTTTGCTTTATTTTTTAAAAACACGTGTATCGAATTTTCCTGTTTACTAAAGGGGTCCTTGTTAGCAATATCGGCTTCGCTTCGCAATAGCTATAAAACTTTCCTCAGTTGGATCATCTCCTAAAAAACTTTATACTCGTTTATATCAAACCCTTCCGCCTAAGTTGGACCTGTCAATATTTTTGATTTAAATCTATTTTCGTAAAAATAATTATTAAGTTAATGCGTATTTAATAAAGTTAAAATGTTCGCTTATTGTTTTTCCGGTCGGAAAAAAATTTTAACGTCACGTTTTCCTTGCCTTTTCTTACAAAAAGACTTAGGTCAATGTGCGCTCGGCCTTACTGGGTGAATCCATTTTAAGTAGTCCAGAGGTGGTTGCTTCAACATTGTTAATATTCTTACCATAGAGAGCACAATACATTAGAAGTACAAAAATGCAATTAGTTTATTGCATATTTAGAACGCCCACCTATATCTTAAAAAAACAGACACAAAAAAAAAAAAAAACACTTAGTCATCTGCTTTCTTGTAAAAAATATTTTTTGAAAACCCTTTTTTGTAAAATTACTGGTGTAAACTTTGAAGGGGTATATGGACCGTTATACTTAGTTTTATGTTCATAATTAGACTAGCCTTTATTAATGTTCAGACCCTTTTAAAGAGTTTGGTCTTTAATTAAATGCTCTAGGCTAAGTAAAAGAAGAGAATTTTGATTTAAAGTAAAATAGCTAAAAATACGCGTTTGGTCGTCAATAAAATGTCCGCCATAGGCAAAATAAAGATTTAAAAAATAAACTAATTGCATTCTTGTAATTCTAAAGTATTTTACCCTCTATGATAAAAATAATTAAAAATGTTGAAGCAGCCAATTAGTTTATTTTTGGACCACTTGAATTGGATTGACCCTAATGTGAAACAGATTTTCTTTTTCAGTTATTTATAACCACTTTTATAAATTACTACTTTTTCATTTATTTATTTTTTTAGCAATTCTATATCTTTTTCTTTAGTTTTGATAAAATTACTACTGGTACCTACAAGGAAATCATCAGCTATCTGAACCTACTACCATATAGACTAAATATTATTCTTTTAAAAATTAGTAACTATCCAACGAAAAAAAATATTTCTTATTGATTACCTACCTTTATAGATTACTTAAGTTTTTCATAATATATGCTTACTCATTTCTTATAACTAGGAATAATGAGAGATTATTTATTACTAAGAATAAACAAAATTAAAATTACTTTGTAAGTATAATTTTTGCTTCGGAACACATGCCCTATCAGATCATTTTTATTAAGATAAAACATATATAACAGAATACTGAGTTCTTCCTCTATCGGCTGCGCTTTTGAGAAAATCGCAGAAATCTTAAAAAGTTCTACTCGCTAGATCAGGCGCTTGGGATATACCATACCGCATGATGGTAGTTCACAATTCCTGGTACACTATAAGTAGTTTGTATAATTCATATTACGCTAAATATTATATTACTTAAACATAGTTCATAATAAGAATTATTTGGTGGTCGAAATATCTATATGTTTTTATTTTATTTTATTCCACCCTTTTTATTATCTCTTGTAAATAGGATCAAAATCAATTTTGACTAAACCTCTGCCGTCAAATCAATGCAATATAACTACCTCAAATACCTTATTTCAGTTTTTTGCGATTTTTCGAGCTAGTCTCATTGCATACAGACACACGATGAAAATTTCCCGGGACCTGATTATTTGGACCAAGGGGACCCCAAAACGTTTATTCCCGATGAATCCCGGCTATCGATTTTTTTCTAGATGGTAATTATTCACTTATTACATATTTCATAAATAGGTAAGTAAAGGTAGTAAGAAGTCGACTTTGATTTATAATAAGTTGACGATGACCAAAAAAAAAAAATACGAATATTAAGTGATGATATTGTTTCTTTTTTTTGTTGTTTTTGCCGTACCAAAATGAAAGATATATTGATAAATTGTCAATACTGCTTAAATAAAACAATATGAATTATTGAGCTATGTTATAGATTGGCCTGTGCAGACAATGCATGACAAGACATGAGACGGAAATCGTATCCGATGACTGGTTCGGGGGAATCAATGGAGCGTATGATCGGCCGATGGGTTGATATTGACCAACCTCTGTAGATTATCGGCTCCACTTGTATAATGCATACGCTCAATAAGCATATGTTTATATAGGCATTCAGGATCAAAGTACAATTCAATTTTCCACTCTGCACCGCGAGGATCAAAGAAAATAAAACATTAGTGAATAAACCAAATCACAAATCCAAAAACGAGATCAAACTATTTATCCATGATAAAGGAAATAAATTTATTTTACCTATTTTTCCAGTCCAAATTTTTAAACAGAATTTCTCGAAATGTACAGCCAACCGCTTTGTAACGAAATTTATCCGAGGGGTATGGATTCGTTTTTTATCGGTGTTTAAAAACCCTTTAACACGATTGCGTACTACTAGGAGGTTTCTGCAAATGTTTTCTTGACTGCTGAAATTAAATGTTTAGCTAGAGTTTTTGAGGTTCAGTCAATAAGAAAAAACTATGCTATGGCGACATTTCGAGACTATATTGTTCACCGTAGTTCCGTATAAGAGTATCATTTTCTTCATATTTATTGGTTGCTATCTTGTTTTATATTTAGCCCTAAAGAAGACCTGAATATCGGGTCGAAACGTCGGCACAATATATATGTTATTTCACATATAGTGTTTTCATTTGACCGCACCCCCAACCATTTCCATCTCATATTCTTCTACGGTCAACAAATTTCCTTCATTAGTAATCTGTACAATTTCGACACGACTATCTTGATTTTTCTGTCGAAATGTGGTTTAAATTTTAAGCGTCTGTCGAAATGCAATGCTTGCAATACTTACAATACTTTTTTCGATAATTTCATAGTTTTATTGTTCAGCCTAAAGGCGTTTGGAGCCCGTAGCCAATCAAAAGATCAAGTTTCAATTGAATTTAAAACACCCGAATGTACGGTATTTCGCGCAACATATATATATATATATATTTTATAATAATAATCGCATAAAAATAATACCTTTGTAATATAAAATAATTTAGTTGGTCAGTCATGTGTTAAATTAAAACTGACATAACGGGATTATCTAACAAACAGGCAGGGAAAAAAAATGGTATCTCTTTTTTAATGGAAACCGCAAATGAGTACAAACAAAACAGAACAACCGTAATTGTTTCCACGCAAAACATTCTCTTCAGGATCAGTTACTCTTCACCATTAATGTTTATATTATCTCTCATTCAAACAGAAATCCTTGTTTATATCAATATGCACATTATTTACACTCTTAATATTATTAATTTTATTGCTCATTAAAATGAAATAAATACCTAACAGATCACACAACTCGAAAGCTTTAGTGGTTTTAAAAATAATCATAAATAGTATTTAAAATCATGTAACAATGCATTTCTAATATAATAAAAATCGAAATAATTTTTAAATGCATATAATTTTATAAACTTTGTATGATGTAGGTAATTTTGTAGAAAGTTTGTACAAATCATAATAAATCGAAACATTTTACAAATCCATTTCGACGAGTTTATATAAAAAATTAAAAAATACCTCAGGTTGAAACAGAAAACTGGATTTATCTTCGAAAGAAGGAAGACGCGTTGCCAAAATTTTAATGAAACAATAGCCGGTTAAAAAAGACCTGAACCTAAATGGATATAACTACACCTCTCAGGTATGCAGTAAAACTGAAAAACCTTACTTACGAAAACTTAAAATTTTGCAATCAAAATGATTGCTCAAAACAAAAGCTTCTATAGTATATGCTTGATTGAAATTTATTTACTGACTAACCATTCAATTCACCATGAATCACCTAATGATTCTAAAAACGATTTTTTACTCAAAGCTTCTATGAGGTCAAATTCATTTTTAACAAGCATGATTTAATTTATAAAGCATTAAACAGACGCTAAACAAAACAATGAAAATACTTCTTTTCTTTTTTTTTGTTTCTCCCCTTCCTGGCCCACTTTTTTTTTTTTAAAACTGAAAAAATTGAAATTGAAATTCAAACTAAAACGAATTAAATACACACATTTCTTAAAACCTATTTACACAACAATTTAAAGACAAAATTTCAAAAACTACACACTTTTGAAACCGAAATTTTAAGATTAACAACCAACATACCTTAGTATGTAATTAGCAAAACTGTACAAGACACAAACTTACGACAGGGCCACAACTGACAAGCATTATACGTCTGAAAAAGGAGTTGGACGAGAGACCTCTCTTAAAACAAAATCAAGCAGGGTATTTCCTCATGCTTAAAAATACATTGCTGATTTAGCTTGGTTACAATGTATTTATGTATGTAATGCTAAATTTAATGTCCTAAAATTTGTATATGTAACATTTTTCATTTAGAGTACATATTGTCGAGTTATAGGCGTTGGATTAAGAGTTTTCACCAAAATGATAAAAATTACCGATCATTCATGTTCGAATTTGGCTAAATAACTAATCCGATTTCAACTTCAAATATTACATTTTATTTGTATTAGTATACCCTTTTTTCGAAAAAAAGAGAAAGTAAAGTTTTTGTTATGTAGTTATATGACAGAAATCGAAAAAGGCCACAACTTCGTGGATTATAGATCATTAGATGCATGAATACTTACATGTTTTAATTGGTTTTCCTCTCCAGTAGTGGTTTAATTTTAAATTAATCATAATATGTATATATATATATATTATTCATTAATTGTTGTTAGCTATTAAATTGTGTTATGTACATACTTCCTAGGTACGATAGGTTAAATGATGGTCAGGATTTTAGTTACAATGATATTTATTATGTTAAGCCAACGTTTCGATCCAACTTGTGGATCTTCAGATATTCAGACAGGCCGAGATGAGATGCTGTGCTGAGACTGAGAGAGCGTCAGAGATGGCAGGGACTGATCCAGCAGATAGGCCAGAGACAACACCAGAGAGTGCTCACCAGATAAGGTTAATACATATACAGTACTAGTTGTAATATTGTGTGGTTAGTATTTATTTAAATAATGTTAAATTGCCAGTCAGCATCCATTAACTAATTTGTGCTAGTAAAATATGTGTATACTAATATTGTATATGTGTATTATATTAACCCTATGCCACAGGTTTATTAGAATAAAATAGAATTGGTAAACACGTCAGCTTTGGAAAAATATCCAATTTACATTAAGGCGAATTAAGTACATTAATTACAATACTAATTAGATATATGCCGTTTATTGTAACCCCCACCCGCCTTAGAAAAGCGGGAGACCGGAAACGTAGCAATATTAAATAAAGAGATTTGTGTTTGGAGGTAATTGTTGGAGGTAACAAATAATTTTTTTAAATTGATTGATTTTTTTAATTGATCTTTTTTTGATGTCCTGAAAAATTGTTGAAAATGGATGTAGCCGGTTTTGAAACCAAATGCCTCATAAGTTTTTTTTTTTTCAATGAATAGAAATTCTATTCCTTTCATTAAAAAAATATAATAATTCAAGTTTCCGAAAAAAATTTTATAAGAAGTAGTTCGTCTAAGATTCCCAAAAACAAGCAAGTATTTCTTACTTATTACAAAGTTAAATGGGTCCTAGACTAAGATAAATGCTTCAAGATTTCGATCTAATTAATCCATTAGGGAGACACTAAATGATACGAATAATAACTAGATTTAGATATTTATCAAAGGTTTTGATTAACAACTGAGCAGAAGGAACAATTCCTTTTTGGACTAATATCGGAGAGCCTTGTAAATCAGTCCCTTAATTCCCTCACAAAACCTGCCCCCACCCTAATGGAACCCGAAAAATTACAATTGGATTTATTACTTCCGTTAATGAATAACAATAAATATTTCCGGCGAGGGCGTCATAAATTCAACTAAGTAGCTCCTCCCCCCCCTCCCATCGTAATTTATTTCTACTAGTATCCTTTAAAGCGTTGTTATCTTCAAATATTTTGCACGATTAGATCCAAATGTCTTGTTCCTTTCTGTAACTGCCTCGGCTTAAAAGGGGATTTTCAGTTTCACTGTAAATTCCACTTGAAAAGTTGAAAAGGGAAGAATTTACTTTATGTTATAGCCTATTTTAAACTTACAAAATGTTTTGCAGATTTCCTACCACAACTCAGGTAAGATTTCTAGCTCAAATATAAATCTAGATGTGTTTCATGTTCAACTGTTTTCTTTACATTAGAATGATTAATTGTCAGGATTTTCAGTCAAAACAATTTTTATTTGGAAAGCAAACGTTTGATCTCAACTTAAATGGAATCTTTTGGGTGTTTATTTATGTTGAATCTATTTTGCTATTTTGGAATACAGAAGCATCTAAGAGGTGGCCTCCTATGGATCTCTATTTCACACAGATAATGTACTTATATTAGTCTTAAAAATGTATAAACAAACAAGGTTTCAATCGTTTTACTCAATCAATTTACACTATATTAACAACACCATAACAATATTCGACCAATATTAAACACGAATTATAATTAGTAGCTTTGATTGGACTATGAATACATCTAGGAATTAATCTTGGAATATAGAGGATTCAAATGGTAAAGGATGGTATTATTTAAAGGAAAGGTAAAATTGCTGAACAATGAAATTTAAAAAAAGAAATCTATTCGAACTTTATTTCTGTTGAAAATTTATATTTGATGTAGGAAAAAATCCCAACTTATTATTACATACCTACAGTGTGTTTACGATAATTTACAATATTAATAGTTTAGATAGGATGATTAATTGTAAGGATTTTCAGCCAAAACATTTATTTATATATAAAGCCAACATTTCTATCAAAACATGTGGATCTTCTTCAGGGCTAAAATAAAGACAAATATCTGAGCAACATATAATGCTTCTATATTAATAAAGCATTAATAAATGTAAATAAATATGATAAAGAACAAAATAAGGAATATAAATAAAATTGAAGGTAATGATTAATTGTTATGATGTAATTATAAATTATAGATTAGCTGACCTGCGCGAAGCATTCGCACTCTAATCTAATTAAATCCCATTTAATTAAATTATCTACACACGGTACATTTAGTACCGTATAGTGCGGTGAGGTTTGAATTAAAAATTAGATGTGTTTGGATTGTAGATTATTTATTTTTTGAAACATATGCTTAAGAAATTTACATATTTAGATAGTATTTATAGAACCTCTTTGAACACTATGTTTGAAGTTACGATATTACGATCAAGTATGATTGTTTGTTTGTGGGTTTGTTTTACATATGTAGACATATTGTAGATGTCACTGAAAGCGGACCCAGGAAAACGCCACATACTTATGGAAAGCGAGTTCGCTGATTCTATCGATTGAAATCTCATGTTTTTGCTTGTAGCTCGTGAATGACGACGAAAATCGAAAAAGTGTATATAAAAAATTTTTGTCTCCACAAACTGAAAAACATGAGACCTTCGAAAAAGCCCAGGTACCATTTTCACTGAAAATTGCAGTTTTTCGCTCACAACTCGCAAACGAAGGGATTAATCGAAAACATGTATATGACCGAAAATGTTCTTGAAAACCTGAAAAGATTGACACCATATAGAAACCTTTACGACCATTTTTCTTGCAAAACTCGCGGTTTAGCGTTTAGAACTCGCAATCGAAAGCGAAATGAGTGATTTGTATATTTTTCAGGTGCAGCGTTTAAGGGAGGCTTTAAAATTATGCCACATTCATGAAATTTGATGAAGTATTAAGGAAGTTATGGCCTACCGACAAAAAAAATGCCTTGAGAAATAATACATATGATGGTAACAATAAGAAGTAACGAAATAATGGAAACCATATCCAAACGATGTTATGTTTACATGACATGGGTACTTTAGAAATCTGATAATTATATTAAAGATAGTAAAATTATACATGGATTAATTAAATAAGCCGATTAGCATGATAAAATAAAATCTGATATTTACTCTGTGGAGTCCAGAATAATACAGAGACTGAAGGAAAAATTCAAAGATGAGAGGTGGTAGGGGTTAGTTTACCGTCTAAAAAAGGTCATGTTAATTGATAAGCATCTAATTACCATATTCTAGCATAGATACTTTACATATTGCTCATATATTTGTCTTTCCAAATAAAAAACTGTTTTTACTGAAAATCCTGACTAATAATCATCCTATCTTAAGTATAAATATTGTAAATAATCGTAACGCTTGTGTTAGGTACGTAATTTCAAGTTGGGATATTTTCATGCTTATAAACATTCAACAGAAACAAAGCTCGAATAGATTAGATTTTTTTTTTAATTTTTATTCAGCAAATTTACTTTTTCTTTAAATAATACCATCCTTTACCATCTGAATCCTACGGTCCGATTCCAAGATTAAATCCAAGATATCTTCATATAATCCTTTTTAACGACCTTCCAATCAAAGATACTGTTAAAGTACTAGATATAAAGTTAATCAAGTTAACCTCTAGAAATAATATTTATTACTGACTATAATTCGAATAAAAACAATCACATGGTTATACGCCATAGAGGTTAAACAACAATTAATTCGTATATAACATTATATAACAGCTACCAATCTCTTAATGCTGTCAGGCATGAGTGGTTATAACACGGTAGAAACTCTTCTCTGGCTTTTTTCAGTAATCCATTTTTCAGTCATCCCTTCCAGTTTAAACAATAAAATTGTGTGTTTTTATATTTTATCTATTTATTTTTTACTATAGGTGTCTTTTTTCTTTCAAGAAATCGATAATGACGAATCAGGGATAATAGGAAGTAATTAGAAGAAACGTTTTGCTAGACTTGACAATAGTTAGTCCACGAAGTTTATATTTTATTCAACACCGTTTAAGTTAGTTATTCCTATTTAATCGTTGGTCGAATGCTATTATGGTATAGTACATTTATTGAGTAAAACTAATGAAACCTTGTTTTGTTATAAATTTTTAAGACTAATAGAGGTAATCTGTGTGAAATATAGCCATTGGAGTAATACTACGTATGGTAGGGTACTTTGGCATCTGTGGGCCTATTAAAAGGCAATTCCTCGGAGTTATCATCATAATTTTGATTTTTTAACCCTTAACTACTCACCTGAATCAATGTTACTTACCTACTCAACTCGGGTCAATATGACCCAGAAAAAAAAAACAATATTTAAATAACCTTAGGGTGCAAGATATTAGTTTTAAACAACAGGAGAAGGCTTGAAAATATATATTTATTTATGTATACCATAAATCAAAGTTTTAAAATATGAATAACATTTTGAATTATAGGTCTGAAATAAAGTACTAAAATGAAGGAACTCCTTAACATAACTATTATTAACATAATTTCTTTTGATTTAAAATTCAAAAAATTGTCTACAAACAACCTTTGAAGTTAAAACAAATAAGAAATGTGTGTTTTTTACGAATTCAATTTCCGCATTGAGCACAAAAAATGACTTGCACAACTATTCACCTCGAGTCAAAATTTCGATTTCGATAAAATAAACACCTCCCTTATTTTCCAGACACTGACAAGAAGTAACTGGAGCCAAAACAAAGGATATGTCAAAGTTTGGTGATCATTCAGTACCAATGAGGTATAAATAGAATGAAATGAAACTTGAGTCCATTATGACCCGACGTGAGTAGTTAAGGGTTAAGTTGAGATCGGGGCCTGACTAAACAATATTGGAAACGCCTAGAATTAAAAAGTAATATAAACATACAAGTTATATTACCGTTGTGCATTATTCCTGTCTCTGTTTCAAATTTTAAATACTGAATTATAGTATTTTATAAGTATTCATATTATTTTTAAAAAAATAATAGTCCTATAATTTATATCGAAATCGTGCAGTGTTGTACCTCGGAAGGATGACCATTGAAGGATGATATGGGGCCTGTGAGATGAAAAGGAAAACCCTTAATAAACGACTATACCTGCTTTACCCATTTTTTTCTTTATCCTCAAAACCAAAGACAAGAACCAAATACGTACACATACTTACATAAACCTATGTGGATATAGAATTCACAGATACACAGTATTTACAACAAAATTAAATATTACAGTCAAAAATATTACGACTCTTCTCATAAGTAGGTAGGTACCTTGTTACATAACTAATCAAACTTTATATACATAATTTCACATGGAAACAGCCGAATAACACTCTTTACAAACGTTTTACAAAATGGCTACAGATGACTTGCCCATAAATATTAGGGGGAAATTAAAAAAGCGTTGGATGAGAGATCTCCTTCTTTAACAGATCATAGTTACTGAAACAAGTCAGAGAAGTGCCATCATTCTCCATGCCCCTGGCATATCATTGTATGTCTACTAGAATAGCCATTAAATCTGCAGATTTTTGGCATGTTTTGACAGCCGCGAATATACAAATGAAGTAAAAAAAAAAAAACTTATTATGAATAAATTATAATTTTTTTTTTCCAAATCCACATAAAACATCGAACTATGTGCTGACAGTATATAAATACTACAGTATATAAATACTATAAGAGCCTGTTACTGTAACACTGTTACAATTTAAGACTGTCTGATGGATTTTATGACGTATATCAATCATAATTATAATAATGTATATCAACCATATATTAAACATACTAGAGCGGCGACATTTAATTTTCAGGAATGAGTAAATTAATGAGAAAAAATATATAAAATTATCACTAAACCTACCAGAGCGGTCAAATGACCACTTTTGATACTTTAATCTAAATTGTTAAATTCCAGATTTTTATTTTTCTTGAACTTAGTGCACGACTTTTTCTATAATATATAGCTGCATAATTTTTCAATATATATTTCTCTTCTTCTTTCATTTTTCCTGATAATAATGTGTACTCTACCGTTGTCTACCGTGAGAGGTCTTTTGACCGCTAGAATATATATGAAATTTTATGAAGTTATCTGCATTGAAATCTCAAACTTGACACAAAAACAGTAGTCTTTTTGAAAACGCCATGTGTTACAGTTTGTTTTATGATGGGTACAGAGCGACTGCTGGTAACTCACGAGGTGAGGCAAAATGGCGATCATTCAAATTAGATTACTGGCTCTGTACGCGGCATAATAAATATTTGCGACTTGATTAGATCTATTTGTAACAGTACGGGATGAAAATAATAAAAACGTTTGATAAAATAAAAAACACTGTATTCAGATAGAAATAACAAAATGAATAATGAAAATAAAGAAACTTCCGTTGAAAAAAATAAATAAAGCACTTGAAAATATAATATAAGCCTTAATATGCAGTTTTTTTAGCAAGTCACAGTATCCACACGTAATCAAACTGAGAGAGTTTATATGTCTGGTTACCCGCAGTGTAGCCAGGTGTAAATACATTTATATAATTTGTGGCAACACTGACAAAGGCAGGTTTCTATTAGATGTAGGTGCTGATGCAATTACAATCAACTGGAAAAGACTATAATGTTTATTACAAAAGCGGTCATCTGACCGGCATCGGTAGAAATAGGTATATATAATATGTCGGTAGGTTTAGTGTTAATAGGAGCTATTGCTAATCAAAAGAAAAAAAAAATATTCCATCCATTCCCAAGGCAGTATGAATAGGTGACTGAAACGTCCCACAATATCCCGACAAACACAAAGGATACAAAGAAAAATAATTCCAGGGAAAATATTTACACCACCGAGGAGAGAACATTTTCAATTTTAATTTAAGGAGGGGGGCTTCCATGCTGGCGTAGTTGCTCCCCCCCCCCCGCTTAAAAGCAACAGCACATCTCACAGCTTTAATAAAAGCCTTTCCTTTCCTTTGTCGTGGATTTTCTTTATTGTTTCCTTGACGCGTGAGTCAACGACCAACGTTTCCCGACTCAGGGAATCACCTCCACTCCCGCTATTAAGAGACCATCGCTTCTCATCAGTCGTTATTATTCTTTTAGTTGATCCAAATAATGGCAAGGATTAATCTTGATAATAAATATGATTATGCAAATATTTTTGATAATATATTATTTTTTTATCCCATTAAACATCAATTAAAAGCCAATCTACTATTCACTGCAAAATATTGTAACGTTAAACTAAAACAATGAAAACATATCGTTTAGAATAGTTCTAGACCTTTTGTTGTTAACAGGTTAACTAACAGTTGGAGCAAACAGTCATAGCACATGTTTGTGACTACGATGTTCGAGTACCATCTACGCTGGCCCAGAATGTTCTAGACAGTTCTCCTTACGACTAACTATAAGGAGCGATGGGAATCGGTCTAGTTGTGAAGCTCAATTGATGTGGTTTATTCTGTGTTACAAAGTGATAATTTTTGTAACCTGTTTAAATATTTGTGTTTTCATAATTTGTGTGGCATTGAAAATAGTTATTTTCTTTGAAAAAAAAATTTTTAACCCACAAAAGTGTTACAATTTTGCTAATAGTACAATTCTGATGCAGTTGAAAGATGGTCTTGGAAATTTAATGCATTAATAAATAAAATGCTTAATAAATTAATACAACGGTTTAGTATAGGTACTTCTTCAGGCCTAACAGTCAGTAGGTTAGATAAAGTCATTGATGTCGAGTTCTCTGCATAATTTTTTTGCCGTCTATGCTATATAACGAAACAAGAAGTTTTTTTATATTCTTTTAAGATAAAATTAAATTATAAATACACAGTTTTACAAAATACGTAATTACCGATTATTATGCCATACAAGAAAATCTTCCAACATGAAGTCAAATGAAGTTACAATTTCTCGGAAAATATCAATCAGAACATTCATTTTATTTGATGACTTATTTGCAATTACAGGAGAGAATAAAGCAAGTAAACACTACTTATTTAGTTTGTAAATATTTTTGAATTTAATTGGTTTACATATATTTATTTATTTAATTTAAATAAATAACCTAACTCTGTATTCGTAACAAAATTTTGTAAAGATATTAATTTTAATTTGTAAATAATTTATTTTTTGGAGAGAAAAGATTTGGCTCCCCCGGCAGTCGAACCCGGGTCTCCTGCGTTACATGCGAGGATGCAAACCGCTAAACCACAGAGCTCGGCTCAAGACCGAGCAAATCCTTCCTCTTCACTGATACAATTTTAATTTGTATTGAAATATTTTTTTTCTTTTACGTAATGTAAACAGCCAACTCCTTGCTGTTGTATATATTGTATAATGTTGTAACTTTATAAGCAAAAAACTCATTCTTTTATATATTTTTTTTTTTTCAGTTCCGTCAAACAGTCTATATAAATAAAGATGAAATTTTGTTTTTTTGTGTGTTTGTTCTTTATAGAGATCGATACCGTTTATCCTAAATTCTTCAAATTTCGCTCAGTGGTTCTTTGATACCAGGCGCGAACACCTGTCCATATAAAAATTGTATTACTTCAGCCAATCTCTGGGTACTTTCTTCATTGTAATAAAAATCATCAAGATCATAATCTCGCTTTACATTGTTTTTTTATGGAATCGACCGTTTGAGTCTAAAAAAAGTCTCATTTTATAAATTTAAAAAATGAAATTCCCCGGGTGAAACCGGTATATACAGCTAGTGTTTTATAAAATGGGCTTTTATTTACTTTTTATTCAAATCATATAAGAGTCTAAATTAATAGTGTAATTATTTTTTGTTTAGTTCCTTTTTTACTATTTAGAGATTTAGAGAAGAAAATATTGGAACATGAAAAAATAATAAAAATGGGAATATAATGGAGGCGATCAATGAAAAAAAATATTGAAATTTCAAATAGCCTGTTTACGTATACAATCCAGTCGTTACACGAACCTTGGGATTTCGACTAAATTAAAAAAAAAAAAAATTACATTGCAATACTTAACCATACCTTATATATTTATATTGATATATATAGGTTAAAGTATGATAAAACAAATAAATGATTATAAGAAGGAGAAGTTTATGAGCATATTTCTTATTCAAGATGTACGCTTTAAAAGGTATCAAAATTTAATTTTTATTTACAGGATGAGAAACTATTAAATATTCATAAATGTTACAATTCAAAAATTTATTTTCATTTTATCATGATAAATTATACTTGCTATCAACTTCATGGTTGTAACAATTGTATTCCATCAATTGTAACACTTCTGTGTATTCTTTTGAAATCATACAACGAAGAGATCCTTCAAATCCCAAACATAGTAAATTTCCGATAACCCTCGGAATAGGGTTTCACGACTCTTGTAGATAATCCCATTTTATGCATGACGCCAAAAATGACAAAAAATAAAATAAGATAAAAAAAGGCTCACTAGGAGTATTATATTCAATTTTTTGTTTAATACGATTTTGGATTACCTACAAACATGTATTTTTTTTTTCAGAAATCTCTTACAATAGGGCCACTAAATTTTTAGATTGCTATTAAAATAAAGGATATAATATAGAGAATAATTTCATATGTCCTTATTTGTTAATAATTGGAGTAGAACTCACAACTTATTAAAAAAAAAAATTGGTCAATTCATTTTTATTTTCACTAACAATCCTAGTCTTCTTGATTTCGAAGGAATGATTAACGACAATTCTTCGTTTAATTGGATGGAAAGAACTGTCTTTCGTCAACTTTAACCTTCACTAACGAGAACTATATCTATGGATCTATATTGGGTGTATTAATAAAATCATTCGCGGGGCGTGGATAACCAGTCAAAAAAAAAAATTTGCTGATAATCGGGAATCTACTGTAATAATAATAATAATAATAATAATATTAAAGTGAGTAAATCTTGAAAAGAAAAGCGGCGAATGATGAAAAGACCAGAGGAGCGTTAGGTGTGGCGGCTACCCAGAGCTCTAGCGCCGGCGAAAAGATCCAATTTTCCGACCGATTTATATATCACTTTTTGCCACAAATACACGATGGAAAACTCATACATATATTATTTACTCGCAGTATGTAATTGTTTGGAACTAATACTTTTCCAATCGAGGGAAACTTTTTTTTTCGTTGATTGGTTTTTAATTTTTATTCCTGTTTTTTTTTTCTCTTAAACTTCACCGTTTTATGGAATCAAAATAGTTTACTATGTAGAAATTTCGGGTAATGAATTAAGTTTTTTTTTTTTTTTTTTTTTTTTTTATTGAAGAGTAAACCCTTAAAATACATTCATGATCAATACATACTAGTTTTGTTTTCAATAAAAATTATTAAAAAAATGAATTGAATGAATGAACCAATGCTATTTACTACACATTATGCAAGGGTTTTAAATTTGATGTAGTACATCAGGGTGTGTTTCAGACAGAACCAAAAATAAAATTATGATTTTTTTTTTTTTTTATAAATCAATTCTAAACAGTGAAAATAAAAGAATTTTAAAAATTTTATTCATAAATATTAAATTTACATAGCTTATAATTTTATAAAAATAATAAATAATTTATTAAATTTTATGAAGGTACAAATACAGGCTTGTAAATTTTGTATTTTTTTTTTAATAATTGTAAATTTTCAAAAACTTTAATTAAATAATTTTTTTTATGTTCGCAGCAATGCATCCATAAAATGCCTTGTAATCCTATAGATTATATTTCAAAATATTTAAGAAATAACTTTTTACGAAATTTTTTTAAAACGTTTCTTTAGACTATTGATTTTTTTTTTATAGGCATTTTTCGCCTCACATTTCGTATGCAAATGAGAATGTTAGTTATTTAGATTTTTCTATTAATACCGATCCAGGTTTTTAATAGCTAATTATTATATGTATGAATTTTTATTAATAGATAATAATTACATAAATATATTGGAAATCGATTTTTTTTTCAGACTCTTTGTCTGAATCTTGGAAATGTATTATATATATATGTATTTTCACTTATAAATTTTATTATTTAAGACCGCCTAACCATTTCCAATACATCACTACCTACGGAGAACTATTTTCCTTCATTAATTTTTTTTTTATAGTTAAAAATAATATATAAATATAAATTCAAAATAAAATATATGTAAAAATTAATTCTTTTCCTACTTATGCTTTTCATCTGAGACCTTTACGGACATAATTAAATTAAAATAAGTATATTTTAATCATTTATAAAAATTTGAATATGAAATTTGAAATATAATTGAGGATCGTGTTCACCTGTGTTTTCGAATAGCATTAATTCCTATGGACACCTTGCTAAAGATGGTTAGCACAGATCACACTTGGTCACGCACTAAACACTGTCACTACTGTCGCACTGTCACACTGTCACAGTTCGGTTCGAGATCGCAAAGTTGGAGCGGGCGAGCGGCGAGAGTTGTGGACGCGGCAGTGACCCGGGCACTTCTGCCCGAACCGAACCGAGCGCGCCTGCGCTGCCAACGGCTCGTTACTGTATGAATGCCGCCTTCATGTCGTTTTACGCCCATTTTCACATTACTCATTTTTATTTTTTTTTTGCAAAGTGGAAATAGTTGGAGGTGCCGTCATAATAAATAACATTAATATGTAAGGATCACATATTTAACTGTGCCGATGCACAGTAGTTCCTAACCGAGTTTTTCTGGACAAAATCCAGATTTTTCGAAATGGTTACTGCACAAAAATGACTGCAGATATTTATTTATAGATAGTTAGAGGTACCCAATCCGACAAGCGTTTTAGATTAAAGCATTTTTCTTAAGAGCTATCTCCCTGAAAAATGATAAACACTATTTTGCAGGCTTCTAGTGAATACTATCCCAATGTTAGTAATAAAGAAAATGGTGTTATTAAGCTTAAAATCGTTGAAAATAATTGATAATAGGCACCACTTCTGAGTCGTTATTTCTTTTACTTTTAAAGTCTATAAGTATTGATCTAGTCGTCCCCCACCTAAGATTCTAATGTTGGTATGTTGAGAATTTAGTCAGTTAACAATTCCTATGAGAATTAGGTGCGACCACTTGCGACCTTAGTATTTGTAACAATTTTAGTAAAAAATAAAATAACGCTTTACTGATATTGCAATATTAAAGTAATGAACGAGAGAGAATAACTAACTGATAATTGGGTCAATATTTATATTCTAATAAATGTAATTTTTTTCTAATGCTGGTACAGAATTTAGTTCCAGTACTAGTTCCAAAATAAATTATTAGATAACACTGAAAATTAACTAAAAGATCAGAGTTAACACTCTTAAATTCATTGTAATATGTGGTGATTGTTTTCATATTTACTGACTTCGATTCGAAATATTAAAAAATGGAAACTATAAATATGAGGACAAGGCTACAATGAAGTCCACAAAGCAAAGAATTCAAAAACAGTTTAAACAGCAACTGGGAATTGTTGTGGACATGCCACGTCTAGGCAGTGGTACATCTAATGATGGAAAAACAGAACGTACGCATTTTAGGAATTGGATATCCATTGCAGCCATAACAGGTGTTGTTCGAAACCTTATTTATAGGTTTTATATAATTCTTCAGAACTTGGCTAGAGGGGAATTCGTCGATTCTTCAAAATACGATCTATATGCTATAGAAACAGCTCATGCTTACGTTTGTCTGTTTGGGCTCTCTGCTGTTCACAAAGTGCTTATCCATGGAAAAGCAGTTTTGGCTCAACAGCAATACCTATTGGAAAGTTGTCAGAGGAAGTACAAGAATCGAGGAACAAGGACTTTAAACGTTTTCGTCGAAGTCATACTCGGAAATGTAACCGAACACTAACGAATGAAGACCTAATACATAATTTATTAATTTCCTCTTATCCTTCCTTAATTTCTTTTAAAAAACCAAAGTGGAACACACAGTGCCAAGACCTAGAAGTGGACGTGAGAAATCTTCTGTCCGTTCCAATCAACGTTGAAAACACTAACTAATACAGAGATAGAAGATGAAAGTGAAATGCTTATTAGTGAAAGAGAAGAATAAACAAAAAAGTATTACAACATTGGATTTGTTTGTTTACATTAAATTTTTATATTATAAATTTCACATTAATTTTTTTTACATCAAATTTTTGAATTATAAATTTAAGTTTCCAAAACATTTTTTTTATTTTAACGTTTTTTAAAAATGCCAAACAAATGAAATTACATTTTATGTAATACAGATTTTCATGTATATTAATTTTTTTTAAAATAATTTAAACTGAAATTTTGTTCTTAAATAATTAAATTCACTACATACGTTTTTGATTTAGGCTATACATTATTTAATTGGACACCGAAATTCAAATCATAACATAGGCAAATTTCATTACGTGATAAACATGTATCTCAACTAGTGCACCATAACTAGTGCATCTTAACTAGTGTACGCTTAACACACATATACTCAACCGTATTTGTGCCAATTTTGAGCAATTTATCGTTAACCCCTAAGGAATTACAGAATTCTGTCCAGAAAAACTCGGTTAGGAACCACTGTGCGACGTTTCTTATATAGTTTATAAGGCTGGTTGGAGAGAGATTTTTGCACATGGCATTTTTCGATGACTGTTTTACTGCTTGGAAAAAATTTAATTTTTTATGTTTAAGAATTTTTTTCATTATGAAAAATTATCTTTCTAATATTTATGGTATCATCCGATTCTGTATGAAATGCAGAATTAATGAATAAATTTAATGAAAGCTCCAGTTCAATTAATACCCATTTTTCAGAGGAAAGTCTCAACACAGACTAGGTGGTTTCGAGCTCAAGTCGTCATTGGAACTTCAAAAATCTACAAAGTTCAAATGACCATAAATAAATAATTCTGAAACTATTTGTTCGAATCGGGTAAAAATTGTCATTTTATTTATTTCCATTTGTAGTTAATACCTACAAAGTTTTATCAAAATCTGAGGGGGGGGGGGGAGGCAAAATTTCGGCTGGATGATTTGACGCGGAATTACCCAAGTATTGTTTTTATTTTAAAATTAAACAATACACTAAGGTATTACAAAACTTCGTTGATCAATGATGATTTAGATAATTGTTAAGTCAGTATTTTGCTTAGAAACAGGTAATAGGTGGAAGCTGCAGTTTCTGCCAACTGATCAGTTCATTAAACAAAGTCAAATTGTTTGCTTTCCTACAACTAGTTCTGAACCATACTCTCCTCCCCTCACACACTTTCTCTCTCTCTCTCTCTCTCTCTCTCTCTCTCTCCCTCCCATCTTCTCTCACTCTCTCTCTATTTCTCTTTCTATCTCTCTCTCCTACAAACACACACACTATTTCTCCTATGGTACAGCATATACATTTGACGCTTCTCTTCAATTATCTGATTTCCCGTCACAGTGGAAAATTGCTATTCCCAGACCGTTACCCAAGACCCCTAAGCCAGATTATACATGACCCGCTTTAATTTGAACGATTAACTGACTTAAAAATCAGTATCGACGAACGCCCTGTAACTATCATCGTTTCTTTTGACTTTAAAAGCGCTTTTGATTTGGTTGATCATAACTCACTTTTGAAGAAAATGAGTGACCGTTTTAATTTTTCATATACAGTGATTAAATGGCCCAGCCTAAAAAATAGTAGCCGTTCTATCGCCTAACTACTTCTTAGGCTGTCTTTAAAAAAATAAAAGCTGACAAAATAATTTATTTATTTATTTATACCATATATCCTTGCAAGCTAAAATTCCAACAAACTATTTGATTCCATAATATCTGGCACACTTTTGTACGGGTGTGAGGTTTGGGGTCTTTCCAATTCTGACATTCTGGAAACAGTGCAATTAAAATTTTTGAAAAAGGTACTTCAGCTTCCAAAATCCACCCCAAGTTCTTACTTCAGAACTGAAACAGGCTGTAGACCTTTGCATTTATAGGTATTTAAACGAACGCTTAACTGGTGGCACAAAGTACTCTCAATGTCAGAAAGCAGACTGCCACTCCAATGTTATAAAAGACTGAGAGAGTTGGAAAAAATGAAGGCTATACCATATAACTGGGCTACTGAAGTCAAAAATACCCTATTCTCGATAAGAGCCAAGGAAATATGGGAGGCTCAAGATACAAACGTCCTTCTGAAAGAGATGAAAAATTTGGTACTGAGGATGGATAACCACCTTTTAATTAAGCAAAGATATTGATAAAGTAATATAATCCTCATTTAGCGATATTTATAGAAACATATCAACACTTGCCTTAGGTGAAGATTATATAAAATATCGATGCCACCTAAATAAAATAGGACTAATTTCACAAGTACGATTAGCTGGTTCCAAATTTCAGAGACTCATAATGAACTCAATCCTATAATTTTGATCCGAAATCCTCATGTCCTCTTTGCAACAAGAATGAACCAGACAATTTTCAACACTTTTTCACATCATGCCCCATCTTAAATCCGTTCAGAAACCAATTTCTTATAAAATACAGCAACATTAAGAAAACAAATAAAGAAATGTTCCAGGACATCCTAACAATCACGGACTATAATAAACTTAAAGATATTTTTATTTTCACTGTAGAAGGTTTAAAAGTAAGAAGTTTTTTAATGTTTGATTAAAGGAGATAGTCATGTAACATGTCATAAAATGTTTATTTTATTTTTTTTTTAAATTGTCTATATTTATAGTCATTTTTATAGGTTTCATTTTTGTTTTGGTGAAAGTCAGATAAATTATCATAAGGAAATCGTAGATTATTGATAATATAATTAATATATAATTTTGTACCTATGTATAACATTAATATTTATGGATTTTATTGTGTATAAAAAAAAAAAAAGTTTTTGTATATTTGTTTGAAAAACAAACTCCTTGCTACAAGGTGCTGTAAAAGCTTTAAAGCAATAAAGATTATTATTATTATTATTATACCATATATATATATATATATGGTATAATAATAATAATAATAATCTTTATTGTATATATATATATATACCATAAATTTCTGTTTCCGTGGTTATCAGTAGCTATTAATTAATCTTTCTTTGTGTTTCATTTTAATAGTTAGGTATTAATCTTTTTATCCATAAAAAATAAGCTGATTTGATGAGAAAAATAGAAACTTTTATATATTAACCTAAACATTATGTACATAGGAATGTGTATTTTGTTAGATGTTTTAATAGGAAATAAATACAATTTCAACAAACACACACACACATTATCTATCTTTATCTCTCAAAATTCTTAGCTGGTCGTAAGCAGTACTATATTTGGTCAACTACTAAAATCGTAAAAATAATTTCTCGAATACGAATTCAGTTTTGACAGTTTATTCTGCTCTTATTTCCATTATACAATATAATTTCGTGTCTTTTTTACTTTAGCCACACCAGTTACTTTATGATATTATTAGTAATTATCATACCGTTATTTGAAAACATATGTCTATTTTAAAAGAAAAAAAAATATACATGTAAGAGGTTACCTACCTATTACCCCTACATTTTAAGAAATGCTGAAGTTGTTTTTGGTAATGACCTATCTGTCGTATGTCTCGTGTTCCTTAAATGAACAAAATTGAATGTGGAACCAGAAGATCCCTAATAGACACATACCTTTGTGAGTTTGTTTACAGAATAAGATACAAAATCGAGGATATATTTGATTGTATTTTAAAATCAATAAAAGCATATTTTTATTGTATTATAAAAACTATCATTTTTGTTTACATTTGAAGCTTGTTAAATACATTACTTTAATCATCCGTTCTTCAAGAGTATTAATTTAATAATAAGAAAAATTATTCTTTTAGAAATAAGTAGCTGGTGTGGGTAAAGTAAAAAAGACCCATAATGTGTCCTTCTTATTCCATAGATTAGTATAAAAATTAAATACAAACTTTTTTATTAGGTGTAATAATCTTTTGCAAACTAAACATCTTTGCGTGCTCTGTAATCAAGCTGTCCTATAATTAATGCAGGAACATTGACGGACACAGAGGCTTAGTTGAATGTGCTGATATACAAAGCCGTAAAATGCTTAGAACGTATTCTCGTCAAAGAAACTTTGATTAATAGCCGCAAGTTTTAATAGAAACATAAAAGTTTGCTCGGGGCCGTAAAAGTGAGGCGGTGTATTTTCCTACTCTCCTTCATGTAATATTCATATATATAGTCATAAAATTTTATTTTCTTACATCATTCCCGACTCTTGGGAGTGGTAAAGCTGTTTTTTTTTTTGTGTTGGACAGCTCAGCGAAGCAGTTATGTTTATTATTAAATTTTCATCGCGTCGTAAGCGGATACTCAAGTATAAATAACTACGTAAAGGGTAATAAGCACGATCGTAATATCACTGCTTTAACTAGTTATTTATTCTAATTAAATTTAAAATACGGTTTTAACTATTCTAACATTTATACGGGTTTAAATAATCACCTAAACACATTGCATGTCTGGTTCAAAAAATGGACAATTAGACTGAATTATGACAAATCAAAACACATCTCATTAACGCTAAGAAAACATACCTGCCCCCACCCCGTTTATATTGATAACAACCTCATACCGCAGACAGACCGAGTACACTATCTGCGACTTACGTTCGACAGAAGGATGACATGGAGTCCTCATGTTAAAATGAAACATACGACGCTTAAAAAGAGACTGACACTACTTTATCTACTCTTCTTAACAACTTCAAAACTGAAACTAAAACATAAATTAAAGACAGATACATACTTACTTAAACCAATATGGACATACTCATCACAGATATGGACAGCTAAAAAGACGCACTTAAATAAAATTCAGAGATTTCAATCAATCCAAACAATCAAAACTTTTACGACTCATAACCAACGCACCCAGGTACGTGGCTAACCACATTCTATATAACAGTTGACCAGTACACAGCGACACTCTACAAACGTTTTTACACTAACCTACATGGAAATAACAATCACCTAATAATGGACATGGCAACAGCTGATATCCCAATAAATACGAGGAGGAGATTAAAAAGGCGTTGGATGAGAGATCTCTTTACTGAAACAGCTCTAGTAATAGAATCAAGCCAGGTAAGGGGTGCTACTGAATACTTTTCTTTCTCATGCCTGACATGTCGTTGTTTTCTCAATGACACGCACAAATTGCAGACAGGTGCGAATAAACAATTAAAGTAAAAAAAAAATTTTATTAAACGAAAATAATGATTCACAATGTCTGACAAACAAAAAAAAATCAAATAACTTACAAGGTTACAATATGTATCAAATTTTAACGATACATTCACAAATAACCATATGTATGTGCGTAAGTTCGTCAATATGAATGTAAAAGGTACTTATTGTGTAGTTGCTGAACGCTATTATTTTGTCTTATTTTTTCTTTTTCACTTGACCATTAGCTTCTTATTGTTATATTTCATTAGGCTTTGTTTTGTTTTGTTGAAGTTTGTTTATTAATGTTTTAAAAATCATATCATCTGTATAAAACTATAACTAAAATACGTCTCATGCAACATGTGTCGTTGTTGATGCTGCAGAGGTCTATGCACCAGTATCGCTGGAGGCAGCCCCCTGGAGTACCACCGGCGACACAACTAACATGTACATTGTATACAGAAATGTATGATATGTACAGTATACAAAATAAACTTCCTTCTGGTAGGGTTACTGTTAGGAGGAAAATATAAAAAAAAAAAAAAAAAAAAAAAAAAAAAAAAAAAAAAAAACAAGATTTTAACTTTCGAACAATACTAACTCTGCAGTCCTTCGCTTCTTATATTTAGTATAAATTGAAACATTGTGGAAGGTTCCCGACAAGCTTTGTAACGGTTGCAACTAAAAGTCTAGAATTCTTTTAAATAATTTGTTTTGTGTTTGACGTTACATTACTTTTTAACATTTTACGTTACACTTCATATACAACCTAAAAAAGTCCAATACACTGATAAATTCTGATTTATCACAGGACTCGAGTTACCAGTTCTAATATTAAGCAAAATTCACTAATCTGTATCCACAAGAAGACCTAAGTTTCCATTTATATATTTATAAAGCGTTTTCCCTATAGGCTATATTTTCACTCCCCTCTTTTCTTTTCTTTTTGTTTTTAATACTGCACAGGATAATTGAATGGATCCGCCGAAAAACGTTCTAAGTGACAAATATGCAATGTTAAGTAATCAGTGAAATAAAATCATAGTCCAAAGTTATTGTTAGTTCTGTAGGTGAATTTTTTTTCTCATGTGATTTGTTATGTATACATGAAAAATGACATAATGGAGTACTAGATCATACTATGACGTGCTATTACACATTTTAATACATTCACCCAAAAGTGCCACTTCGGCAATTTTGTCGCTTAGAACGTTTTTCGGCGGATCCATTCAATTACAAAATTATGCAACTGAAAAAAAAACATAAATTTTAATAATTTTTTTTTTGAAGAGAAAAGATTTGGCTCCGCCGGGAATTAAAGTGAGCTCACTTCCAAATGGTGCCCAGAGATTGAGCTACGTGGTGCAATGGTTAGCATACCGTGCATGTCACGCGGAAGACCCGGGTTCAATTCCCGGCGGAGCCAAATCTTTTCTCTTTAGAAAATAAATTATTTAAAATAATTTAAAAACAAGGTGGTTACCCACAATAATGATTAAATTAATTTATGATTTTAAAGAATTCTAGACCTGTTGTTGGAACAAACCGTTCTAGTACATGTTTATGATCGTTCTACGCTTGACGAGAACCATCTCGAATGTTCTAATTTAGAAAATATATTAGGAGCAATAGACTGGAGAGTAGGTATGTTTCTGAAGGTCTACTCTAGGATCTAGGTTCTGAAGCTCAATTCATATGTTTTTTTGTTTTACTGGGTATTTGGAACTAGAATACGTCCAAGTGAGGAGGTCACCTACCTTGGCATTAGGATTGGAAGAAATTTCAATGTGACTCCTCACTTGGACTACCTCAGAAGTAGGGTGACCCTAACTCTAAACGGATTCAGCAGGATCGGAGGAGCCTTTTGGGGCCTGAAATACCCAGCGACATTGACCATCTATACCTAAAGGTGTGGTCCTGGGTATACTTCCTCTGCCTGGAATAGGAATCTCTCGCACCGGCAAAATAGCAGGTTGGCTACGATTCAACGAATGGCTCTGCTGCGAGTATCTAGGGCCTATAAGACTCTGTCTCATGAGGCGGCACATGTCCTTGCGGGAGCAGTACCTATCGACCTCCTCCTGCAGGAAGACATGTTTAGATACACAATGATGAGGGAAGGGTCTGCAGTTTTACCGGAGTGTCTACGTGCGAGGATCAATGAGGAACCACGCGGATGGAAGAACATCATTCACGAATACATCCTGAACCAATGGAAACAGAGATGGGTAGCGACACCAAAGGGAGCTACGCTGAGAAAATATTTTCCAACCATCAGCTCCAGGTTAGCAGCAAGATGGGTGGAACCTGATTATTGGGTCTCCCAACTACTAACTGGACATGGTGGCTTCCGCTCAAAACTCGTCCAGTATGGGAAGAATATTGATCCTCTGTGTCCTACCTGTGGAGTACCCGAAACAGCCGAACATATAGTCATGGACTGTGCCACCTATGAGACATTGAGGGCAAAAATGCTGAAGGAAACTGGTCTCTATGTTCTGACTGAAAGCCATTTCCCTCAGCTAATGGCACAAGAAAACTATCCGCACTTCAAGGCCTTCGTGACTGGGTGGAAAACGATTGCGAGTCCAACGCACTTCTAATTGGGGAGGACAGAAGGTCCTGTACCCGGAAGACCACCACCAGAGAGGGCAGAGGCTGAAGAAGGTGAATCATAAACTAGAAGAGCAGGCTGTGTGCACAGCTTATGAAAAATTTTGTTATTGTTTTACTGGCAGCAGTTGGTTGCTATCCACAAATGGATAGCATCCAACTGCTGCCAAAACCCGTATTGCCTTTCAGGCACGGTAGGGATGGCAATAAATAAATAAATAATAATACTGAGTATTTACAAGTTGATTTTTTTTGTAAACTTGTTAGTTATTTGAGTTTTTATTGATGGCCTGACATTGTGAGTGATAATTTTTCATTATTAAAACCCACTTTATGTCCTTTACCCACGCCATGAAGTAGTCCTTTGACGGTCAGCTTCAAACGATAGTTCGATCCAATAAAAGGTTTGGGATTTCAAACCATATATTTTTTTTGTTTTTGTTTTTATTTATTTACCGATTTAACGTTAAAATATTATAGAGAGAGATTTTTGTTATTAAATCGAGAACGTGTAATTATTTTTATTGGCTTATTCTCCCGCTCCCCCCCTAACTACCGCGGCAAACTTTGTCTATGCTAGGCTCTAGTTCTGGCGAACTTAAATTTTTAAACCGTAGAATGAGGAGTAGGTTGTTGGAAATCCGAGTAGAAGCTAACAACCGGTGATGGAAATTGGATGAGGCCAAAAATAGGGGGGTAGGTGCGATTAATAAAAATCGGTGTAACCTCTCTGACCCACCCCCTTAACCCTATTTTCGGGCCTCAGGTATCATACCTAGAAAGCATGCAAATTGGACGGAAACGGACTATTAGGCAGTCTAAAAATTGCTAATTAAATCAAAAGAGTAAAAAGGACTAATTAAATCGAAAGAGTAAAAACGACTAATTAAATCGAAATATTAAAAAAAAAATTAAAATCGATGTTGAGATAATAATGTGGGTTTAAAGTAATTTTTCTTTACAACAAAAATATGATTTACATGGTCGTACAAATCATAAAAGCTCAAATTATCAACAACTTTACAAGAAGTAGCTACTAGTGACAATACACTGGCACAGAACTAAACAAGGCAAGACTCAGCTCCTAATACATTCTTCTTATATTTATTTTGAAATCGAACCTTCCGGAATGGCCAAGTACATTCTCGGCACATCTAGTACAAGTGATGAAGTACTAATACTTTTCCTGTAAAATTGTGGACCCTTGTTACAGAAATAACAATTTTTTTTCATTTCACGTCACACTATAATTGAAAGATACGATTACATAACCTATTGGGAAGGGATACGACTGAACTATTGTTAAAAGTATATGTATAGATATACATAAATTCAATAATAGATGCCAAAGGAAATTCATTTCCCCAACTACTTAGACCATTATCATCATATATTTATTTCTAAGAGCCTTTTTTTTATCGGTACGCCATAACTTCCTTAATATTTCCTCAATTTTCATGTATGAGGCATCATTTTAAAGCTTTCCTTTACCCCACACCTGAAAAATGTACAAATCTACGCCTTCGATTGCGAGTAATAAGCGCAAAATCGCGGTTTGAGAAAATCAAAATGGTCCTAGAGGTTTCTAAATGTTTTCAAACTTCTCAGGCTTTCAATGAGAAAATTTTCGGTTATATACATTTGTTCGATTACACCCTTCGTTTGCGAGTCCCAAGAAAAAACGTGCGATTTTAATCTATCGTATAATATATTATTTCTCAAAGCCTGTTTTTTTGTCGGTATACTTCCTCAATACTTCATCAAATTTCATGAATGAGACATCATTTTAAAGCTTTCCTTAACCGCTACACTGGAAAAATATACAAATCACTCATTTAAACCTCCGATTGCGATTTATATGCGGAAAACCGAGGGTTTGGTAATACAGGATTAATAGCAGGAGTTTCTAAATGGTGTCAATCTTTTCAGGTTTTCAAGGAGAACATTTTCGGTCATATAGGGTAAAGACACCAATTGCTGTCACTGCCCCAGTTACTGACACTTGCTCCTTCTTCCTTCAAAAACAAGGATTTAAGGCCACCTAGCAAATTGAAAATTTGGTCAATAGAAGCTACATTAATCCGCCAAATCTTTCTACCAAAATCAAGTCATAATTGACTAATAAGGGGTGCGGGAATGAAGCTTTTTGCTCACTATACCTTCAGCTGGCCAGATCGTTGAGATTTTTGCTAAGGAGGTGAGTAGCTATTTTGGCTGCTATAACCATTCCTTCTTCGTTTTTTCTCTGGAATTCTGTTTTAGCATTCTAATAATGATGTCTAACTTTTGTCTAATGTGAATTTCCAATAATTATACATATTTTGGGGATGTTAGGATATGGGTATCCAAAAACGTGAAATTTAGTTACAATGTCTAATTCGGTAGTTTTTCAACGTAGAAAACAATGGTGCTTTCCGTTTTTTTTAAAAAAGGAAGGATTCCGATTCCTAACAGGGGGTGTTAGTAACTGGTTTTGAGGATGTCAGTAATTGGAATGCTAGCACACCAGATACTGACAGTGAGCATACCCAGTAGCTGACACCCCCTCCAATGTATTTTCGCGCTCTCTTTATAAGAAGCAATCTTCGCGGAGGTACTTCTCAGATAAGCACACCTCACATGTATAATGGATAATTTTCCATTATACATGTGTTTTGTTGATTTCAAAAAAGCATTTGACAGCATATTTCATCCGAGTATATATAAAGCCCTAAAAGCTGTGGGGATAGAAGCGAAATATATCCGCATAATCATGGAGCTTTATACGGAAATGGAAGCATACATAGGGACGGAAAGACAGGGCAAGAGCTTTAAGGTACAAAAAGGTGTTAGACAGGGGGATCCCCTCTCACCAATTCTGTTCATCCTGGTATTGGAAATGATTTTTTGGACCTTAGGCTGGGAGGATATAGACATTAAGGTTGATGGAAAATGGCTCAATTGTCTCCGGTTCGCAGACGATATTGTTCTGTTGGCACATTCTGCAGAAAACATTATTAAAATGCTAAAAAACTTGTTACGTGCATGCAAAGAAATAGGGCTATCTCCGAAATTTGGAAAGACTAACCTAATGTCAAATGCGGATAAAACAGCTGTGGATATAGATGGTCATCTACTTGAATATGTCGAAGATTATATATATCTGGGCCAACTAACCAGCTTCTCGGATAAACGAGGAAAAGAAGTGAGCAGAAGGATAGCACTCGGCTGGAAAAAGTATTGGTCACTGAGGAACATCTTCAAAAATGATTTCCCGCCAGAAATGAAGAAGAAGATCTTTGAGTCTTGCATCATTCCGGTGGTGTCCTATGGCAGTCAAACCTGGTCCTTAACCAAAGTCCAGACACAGAAAATAACAACCTGGCAAAGATCTGTGGAACGGAGTATGCTAAATATCAGGAGAAAAGATGAAATCAAAAATACCATTATCAGGCAGAAATCTTGTTTGAAAGATATAAACCATCATATCAATACTCTTAAATGAAAGTGGATTGGACATGTATTAGGTAGGCATGACCCTAGTTGGGCGAGAGATGCAACACTCTGGACACCCTACAACCTCAAGAGGAAGCGAGGAAGACAAGCCAAGAGATGGAGGGACTGGTTTAAGGAGTTAGCTGGTCCGATGTGGTGGAGACTGGCAAAAAACAGGCAAGCTTGGAGAGACAAGTGAGGTGAGATTACGAACTCCGCTTCCCAATAGGCTGGTCACCTGGGACAGCGTAGACCATTACTCCCATAAATAGCAAAGACTTTATTACAATTTTTACTTATTAAAACCAATGATATGGGAAGGCCTATGTACAAAGAAGATGATTTTTCATTTAATTTATGTTAATTTCTGATTTGTATTTACTCCTTAAATGTAAATAATAAAAGGCTATTACTATTATTATTAAGCACACCTCTAAGACATCTAAGCTTTGCTCCCAAATAGTGCCCACTCTGTACAACCACTGTACGTCTCTTTCGGTCCCAGAAATAAACAGAGAAGTTGGTGCACAAGGAACAGACCACTGGAAGACGAAGTTGCAATCCCTAAACCTACCATGCTGAAAAAGGACTTTAAGGATTTCTCTTCTTGGGTTAGGTCATAAGAGGAATCTGTCCAGCAATAGTTAAGAATGTATTCAGAAAATTCGGACTTGTATAATGGAATAAAAGAACAAATAAATAAGTGGGATTTAAGTATGTTAGAGTGCGAATCCTTCACACGGGCCAGCAAGTTATTTAAAATAACTAAGTTGTTCTATAATAACGTAAGAAGGTAAAAAAGTTAGCACCAAATTTATATGCATTTGATCATTATAGATCTAAATAGAAATTAGAATGACATAAAAAGTAGTAGGGATATATAGCTAAGGATTGAATGAAACGAAAATGGCCCTTCAGCTTGGATTCGGAGGAACCAAATCACTTGATTAGTCAAGTGTGTTCCCACTTGGCCTCTCTTCATGCTTGAAAGACCAGCCTAACGAATTCCCCATATCTTTCCTACCAAATACATCCATGATTTTCTTTGCATATCTTGCAATTTAAACTACTTTTAATCGGCCTACTTTTTTTAACAGTTTAAGTAATTTACAAAAGATTTCTTATGTAAATCTGTTTTTGTGATTAAAAAAAAAAAAACCTACTGTTTCATCTCCCAATATGTCACCCAATTAAGTTAAATTAAAATTAAAAAAAATTTAAAGTCAGCCTTATAAGCTGGATTCTGCCTGAGTGCGGTGTCTGACAAAATTAGGTTCCTACAGTATATAGTAAATAAAACAAAGAAAATACATAAATAACGTATTCCTTTTTTCTTGCAACGAATTATTTTGGAAGTCAAAATAGTGATTTCACAATTGACTCGGAATTTTTCCATTCATTTAAATTTAGAAACAACGTGGACATTAGATTCAATGAATTAGCACATTTAGCTTCCAAGCGAAGAAACACCAAGAAGGCACCTTGCAAACATTTAAATTTAAGTTACATTTTTCTATATTAATTTTATGATTGTAATAATTTTTATGTTTATTTCATTTCGCCAGTAAAAATAACCGATCTTCTTGCTCCGAAGTAAGATTTTTAAGCGGTATTTTATGTTATGTTAAATTTAAAGGTTATTATAATTCAGTCGGAGCTTACGATAATTTAATTTAAAATTTTGGCATGATATCGCAAGATGATTAAAAATAAGCAAGTTATACGATCGGTTTTATATCATACCCTCGGTGCATCAATGATACTGAAGAACGAATCTGAACATAAAAATAAGTAAGGGATGCTTTTAAATATTGTTGTGGGAATTTTCATGGACTGACAAACCCCCTTTGGTTTTGTTTGCCTGTTTAGGAAAATTAACGATTGCCATTATTTTGCGGAGGCTAAGCCGAGGAAAACTAATGATGCGTAGAGGAAACCTTTGGCAAAACCTAAGCTTTTCTCTGGAACTCTGATATCTGCACATAAAATATTTTATGTTGTTTCTTTTCTTTGTTTTCGCTTTTTTTTTTTCTTCTTATTTTATGATTTTATTTTATTAATAAAATTACGGTCAGTGCTCCTGATGTATTTAGACTACCATTATTACTTTAATGATTCCAACAGTTTAAAACCTCCCTACCAGCGCGTTCCACATCAACCGTTTTCGTACAGGGTATTTGAAATACATATTTATAAAAATGGAGGTTATTGTTTTATATGTTAATGTAAAACAATAACCCTATAATATTTAATGTCCCGATGATTGTCGGAGGTAAAATCAGAAACTACTCTACCGATTTTTATGAAATTTGGCTCATTGCGTGTAGTTTTGTCCAACTTTAAGGATAAGATTTTTTTTCTCGATATTGACCTTAATATTCCTTTTATTACAAATTAAATGCTTATTATACTAAGATTGAGTGTGATTATTGTAACTTTCCAACAGATGGAGGTGTAAGTTGATTTATTGACACAACAGTTCATTTTTTTTCTCGATATTTAGGGTGGGTAAGCATCCAGTAGCCAAATCTATTTTTTCCGGCTTGGACTAGGAAAATCCGTTTTTTTCTCCACGGGCAATTATTTTTCGCCTTTTCACGTGTGCGAAAAACATCGAATCTATTCGTTTTAGCAAAAGACAAATTAACAAAAATAATTTTGCTCCTATAAGCACTACAGTGAATAGAAATTGTGAATTATATTAATAAAAAAAATGTAAATTATTATGAAAAGTTATAAACTAACGTTATCTATCTCATTCATGAAAGTAATTGTTTTTATTTTGATATGTAATACTATAAGAACTTATCCTGTTGCAAGTAGAACCTTCTGATACGATATCTCATATAATCTCGTGTTATATTCTGAATATAATTTATATGTATGATGGCAAATGATTAATTTGGAACTTTTTTGCTGTCCATTGCGATTGTACTAAACTCTATTCCGATTATATCCTTTTTAAGTTACTTTTAAATGTGTGTTTTTTATATTTAATCTCGCCCCTGTTGAAATAATCCAGCGAGTGTTAAATAAATGGTTCATTAATACCAACTATAGTCAAATATGACATGTAAGAAATAAATCTTCAACCCTTCTAAATTCTTTAAATTTTTTTTTTAAATTTGGCGTAAAGTTGTATTTAAAATCCGGTTGGTTTTTAGATTAGCTAAAACGTTCTTCTTATGAATGAATGAATGAATAAAATACTGTATTTTGTAATAATTACAATTACAGTAGGCCTGGCTCCATATACAAAAAATAAAATAAAATGGTCATACTAAACAAACGAAAAAAAGAAAGAAAAAAAAATTAAATAAAAAAAAATCCTAAAATATAACATAAAAAGAAAAGTATTAATATTAATATAACAATGATAGACAGATAGTACAATATGTTTACAAATAGCGAAAATAAAACATAAAAATTCTTTGTAGATAGAATAAAATTATGTATAGATAACAAAAAGTAAACACGCAAAAAATAAAATAAATACAATTCTTACAAAATATTATTAATAAGCTGCAATTAAATATTATGGAGTATTAATTATTTTTATTTTCTATTGTCGTTCTTTCCTAAGTGATTTAAGTACAAATAAATAAATATTGTTAATTTGACTTACATTTTTAATTAACAAAAGATTCTAGAGATTCCATTCTTTTGTACAATTTGGTTGGATATACTTTTTCAAAAAGATTTGCCTCATATCATGAAAGGCTGAACAATTTAATAAAAAATGTGAGCTTTCATGGCTACAACTGGTTTCACAATATGTAGAATCTTGGTGACTATTGCAAGTTCTATGCATGTTGTTTATTGATAACCGTGTATACTTCTTACCCGCCATCCTCAATTGAGCTACTATCCTTTGCTTATTTACATGAATATTAAAGTTAAGATACTCTTGGGGATTTCCGAAAATAACAATATTCCTATAAAACAAATTAAATTCTGATTGGGCCACTTTATCAAAATCCAAAGTTATTAAGTGATTTTTCATTGATTCTTGAACGTTCTTTATCGGTGGATTTTGATTTGACTGTATTAGAAATAAAAGGAAATAATTAATTCAAGGCATTATAGGTATTGAGCCGCAGCAACGCGTGGCAGAGTCTGCAAGTTATACTAATATAAATATCAATTAACACCATCTGTAACTTTCTTACTAAACCTATAAATCATTCCTTCAGTATTATTTAATAATATTCTGCGTTGTTACAAGTTCTTACTTGAAACCATTAGATAAATGACAGAAAGCATCTTTTACAACAATGGTGGAGCGGAAATACTTTTGTCGTTTTTTTAAGATTCCCTATATGAGGCTTTTGCTATCAAAACCAGCTCGTTCCACTTTTGGAAATTTTACAGGAGAGACAAAAAACTTCTCACGTCCACAGTACTAAAGCTAATTTTTTTTTAAATGTTCTAATTGTAGGTTTAACCGCCTAGAATTTGATTAGTTTTTCATTTTCATTCCAGGTGAATTACCTTAGGCGTAATTGCACTAATCAGGTTGGAATGAGCAGGTTTTGATGCAAAAACACGATTTTTCATGTTGTTGTTTTTTCAGTTTTTTGTTCAATTAAGTTGTGTAAAATTGTTTTTTTTCAGTTTACCAGTTAATATTTGTGTCTTTTCGAGTTTTTAATAAATGACATCCACTTAACTTTTTCGAATTATCTGAAATTTAAACGTGTGAGACGTAAACTGTGCTGCAATGTGAAAAAAGTCATAAATTACAACGCCAAACGGAACAGAATGTTTTTTTTTTATTGATCAAAGAAAAATAATATTGTAAATAAAATGGAGGAAGCAAGGAGAGAAAGGAAAAAGAAGGCTCGTTATTTAAATTAAATGTTGTCTTCATAATACATCGGCTCGCATTCTTGATTTTCTTCTGCTGGCCTTCCTTCCTGGAATGAGCTGGATTTGAGCTATATCCCTTCGTCAGGTTATGGAGGACCCTCTAAACTCTCAAAGATGCAAACAAGTGGATTTCAGAAAAATATTGATTGAGCTGGTTTTGATAGCAAAGGCCATATGATAGATAATCAGGAATTACAGTCAAAAGCATGTTATTTATTCTAACAGTCTACGTTTCGGACCGTATGTGTGGGTCTTCATCGGGGCTAGGTAAGCCGATAAAAAGATTTTTGACTGACACTCCCCATTATAAATAGGTGTCCTAAGTACCAATTTTGTACAATAATCTTTGTACAATATTGATTCCAATGAATATTGGAGCATTCCAATGCTATTCTTTATACCTTTTGGAGAATAACGGACAAAAATAAGTAAGTAAAATATGGATAAAGCTGATAATAAATTAGCAAAAGTATCTTCCCTTTTCACCATAAATATTTATTTACAGCACAGCATGTTGACGTTTCGGGGCTGTTTCCTCATTCTCAAAACCTGTAAATTATTTTTATATCTATTAACATTTAATAATCCAATCACTGGTTTAATAATTTAGATAAAATGAATTAAATATAACTTACATAAATAATTTCTCAATCTTATGATTCAGAATCCCGTCTTTTAATAAATATTACAATAAGTAAATATATCAATGTCATATGCTAAAATAAACCGTTATACATTTTATATATATCAGCTCATAGAGCCTTTAGTCAATTAGAAATAGACAAGTATGAGCTGATAATATATAATATAGAAAATGTATAACGGTGTATTTAGCATATGGCATTGATATATTTATTGTAATATTTATTAAAAGGTAATAGATCATACGATTAAGAAATTATTTATGTAAGTTAAATTTAATTAATTTTATCTAAATTATTAAACTAGTGATTGGATAATTAAATGTTAATAGATATAAAATTAATGTACAGGTTTTGAGAATGGGGAAACAGCCCCGAAACGCCAACATGTTATGCTGTAAATACATATTTATGATGAAAAAAGAAGATACTTTTGCTAATTTATTATCAATTATAATACAGGGTTTCCAAAAAGAGTATTCGGGGTTTAAAAGTTGAATAAAATCTCAAATATAGAATATCAAATAGGAATTTTACGTTTCATTTAAACACGATGAACTGGAAATTTATTTAGAAAAAACAATATTGTCTAGGTATCCACCATAACGATACCTCCACCATACTGTAAATAGTGAGCGTTACTGTGAAATGATAAGATGTTTTTTGGCCCAAGAACTTCAAGAGTTTAAAGGATATAAATCTAGAACATGGTTTCAGCAAGACGGGGACACTTGCCATACTTCAGACTTATCAATTGCTACGGTAAACGAATTATTTCAAAACAAAGTGACTTCTCGTAGAGGCACCATTAGCTGTCCTCCCAGGAGTCCCGATCTCAGTCCTCTTGTCTTCATTCTGTGGGGATACCTGAAAAGTATGGTATACGAAAAGAAACCGACAAATCTAACACAATTGAAGCAAAATATCAGAACAGAAATGAAGGCAATCTCAGGAACAATGTGTCAACGCGTTTTTAGAAATCTGCGTTTGAGATTCGAGGAGTGCCAGCAACGTTATGGTGGACACCTAGACAATATTGTTTTTTCTAAATAAATTTCAAGTCCATTGTAATTAAATAAAATGTAAACATCCTACTTGATAGTCTATATTTTATTCAACTTTCAAACCCCGAATACTCTTTTTGGACACCCTGTATAAATATCTTCCAACCAAATTCAGAAGAAAATAGATAAAGCTATTTTCTGTCAAGTTTTTAAACTGCGTTTTCACAATTATCAAAAAACGTCGGTTTGTACTATAAAAAGGTTGGCAAGTGGAAGTTGTGTGTTGAGCCCATTGCGCCAGACTTATTTTTTATCTTTTTTATTCGCTCTTGGTTTAAGGCTCGCATTCGAACTGAACAGTGCACTTCAGCGCTATCTGTGCGGAAGAGCTGAGGCAATAAATCACTCTTTGAGAAGCAGCTCGGTTTGGAATAGGTATCCGCTGACAAATACCCGACCGCTTTCAGTTCCTAAGGTGGGTGGGTACCCTCAGTGAACCTCTTCCACACCCTTCCTACCCTCCCCACTATAGGATATAAATGAGGATCGAGAAGGAGAAATACAGAGACGGAGCGATAAAGGGCCAGGTAAAGAGAGAGGGGGAGAGAGAGAGGGTGTGAGCGGATGGCTAACTGAAATGAATGGACAGAGAGCGGGTGAGATATCGTTCAGTTAAGTCGCCCATTTTCTGCCTTCAGTTCGGCGGCTAGGGTCTATTAGTCAGTTCGGTTCCTCTCTTCTCTCGTTTATTCCCCTCTTTGTGTGACCACCTCGTTACCTCAAGCACTTTACCGACTTTGTCTTTCCGATCAGAGTTTATCTCATTAAGTTAAATTAAAAAGAAAAAAAAATTGGCAATTTTTCAGTGATTTAAATAGCAGCGTAATAGCATAAAACTACTTATAAGGAAGGACAGAGAATGAATCATTGGCTCATATTTTATTACTAGCGTTGAAAAACAAATCTTATACACGGTGGGCCAGACCCCCCTACCGCGCACCCTCCCACATCCCTATAAATTGCATATCGTTGTGTTCCATGTGATAAAAGATTAAGGAAAAGCCAATGTTCCCAGAAAAAAAAGTGGCCGCACTAACCCAAAATGGCGTTCAAACATGGCGGAATGACGAATTTGATTTTAGTTAGCTTTTTATTACTGACATGCACCGTTATGCTTAATTTAGCCATGACTGGTCTTTTATTAAAGTTATATAGTTCTACATTCAGATTAAATAAACAAACGTTCTAAAATAATTAGTCTAGACAACATAAAATACCTTTAAACTCAATTTTATGTTGTCTAGACTAATTATTGTAGAACGTTTGTTTATTTAATCTGAATCTAGAACTATCTAACTTTAATAAAAGACCAGTCGTGGCTAAATTAAGCATAATAGTGAATGTCAGTAATAAAAAGCTAACTAAAATCAAATTCGTCATTCCGCCATGTTTGAACGGCATTTTGGGTTAGAGCGGCCACTTTTTTTTCTGGTCACGGCTAAATTAAGCATAATGGTGAATGTCAGTAATAAAAAGCTAACTAAAATCATTTTGAACGCCATTTTGGGTTAGTGCGGCCACTTTTTTTTCTGGGAACATTGGCTTTTTCTTAATCTTTTATCATAAGGAACACAACGATATGCAATTTATAGGGATGTAGGGGGGGGGGTGCACGGTAGGGGGGTCTGGCCCACGTACTATTATGGTAACATTTTTTTTTTCAAATCTTACAAGATATGGGTACTTACAATTACCGAATGTGGCCCTTTACAGCTCCTAGCCGGTTTTTTCGCCAATTGAACCGCGTAGGTTAAACGGTACAGTTATTGGCACCCTTAAGACTACATTTCTGTTGTTAAATTAAAAAAAAAAAAAACTTTTTATAAAGGGATCAAATAGAAACTTCCTATAGCTCCTCATTATGTATCATCATGAAGACTCAAGAGGTTTTTTTGGGTCAAAAGTTCAACAGTTTTACAATATGGCAATATTTATTGTTAAAAGTGCCAAAAACCCTGTGGATTTAATTGTGAAATCTTCCCTATGGTTAGTTTGTTAAAATCTTTCTTCATAGATGATTTAGAGGACCCTTCAAACATTAGACTCATGTATATCTTGTAATAAAATTAGGACTTGTTTACTTATTTCTTTAAGTTAAAGTTGGGGTGCCAATAACTGTACTGGATGCCAATAACTATGGTTTACCCTACAGCAGAAACATTTTCAGTAATAATAATGTAAATAAATTTAAATTATTAAAAAAATAAACTTTAAAAATTATGTACAGTTGTGTGCATAAGTGTATGCACTGTCTGGTGTCTCTAAACCTTAATCACTCAGTATTCATACCTTTTCAACTACTTAAAAAATCTGTTAATCCTTGAAATTCCAAAGCAGTTTTGAACTACAAACCACTACCTTTTAAAAAAGTACCTCAATGACAATTTAAAAATTCGCTTTAATAATAAAAAATAATTGAAACATCTTTTTTATGCTAAGGATTTTTTCTCCACTATAAAATTAGTTAAAGAAAACAGCTTTATTCAAAGATAGGTTATCCCACAATCATACAAAAACCTCCTAATAGAAATTATTTCTTTCCTTTTTTTATGACTAGAAAAAGTACTTACTTGAAAAATGAGAGAGAAAACTTAATTTTCAAATAAAAATTTGTTTTTTTAAACGGAAAACAAAAATGCATATACTCCGTTTTGATTTGTAAATGTATCCATTTATATATATATATATATATATATATATATATATATATATATATATATATATATATATATATATATTTTATTGTAAACAACGAAAATTCTACTTCAATCATTAGTTATTATTGTCAGCCCTTTGCTGACAGGTGCGAAAAAAAATATTTAAGTAAAAAAAAAAAATTATGAATACAAAAATTATTGTATCAAATAAAATCATTCACAGAGTATCATTAACCTCAACAAAGATCATACAATATTCCAACTAATTCTTCTTCTTTTTTTTAAAAATTAACTGTCTACATTGAAAAAAATCGGATTCGTATTTGATACGAAAATAGTTTTCCGTTTTTGGAAAAACTATTACATAAATGTCACTGACTGCGGATTTTAACATTACTAATCTACAAGTTGTTGAAATTCCTCTCAGAATTTTTATAAATTTATATTTCATTGCAACATTATTTTTTCATGTGTCTCTAATAATAGATCTCTCGTAACTGTAAAGTGCCTAAATAGACTTTCTATTGTATGCCTTATTTTTTTTTTCTTTTGCCATTAAAATTAAAGTAGAACTAAGAATGTTTAATTTTTAATTAATCATTAGCATTTCTATTATCATTGCTCTTATTATATACATAATAATTATGTATATATAATTTTTGTCCTTTTCGGTAGTTATAAATCACGTAATCTTCAGTTCTCCAAGCTGTTGAGCCATCAGTAATCCTTCTGTCATATCATTTCAACATTAACAGCTTAAACCGGTATACTCCGCCAAATTAGGCTTTAAACTGCCACAGAGGACAATCCCATTTCTCAAGTTATCTGAGAAACACTAAGCATGAACTGTTTAAGGTTTCTAATAATATCCTATGATAATATAATCTAAGATGCAATGTCGGGTTCCTATTTTCTCGATATATATTTATAACTACTATTTATCTAGATTACTTATACTTAAAAAAATTCAGAGGTACTGCAACGTGGAACAAAAAAAAACCCAAAAAAAGAATCATAAGACTGAAAAGAGTTCTAGACTAAACTGCTTTAGTACCTGCTCGTGACGCTTCCAGAATCTTCTACGCTTGTCGGGAACCTTCTAGACTGTTCTAATTCAGACTAAATATAAGGTACGATAGACTGGATAATTAGTCTTGCTCTGAAGCACTTTTTTGTAGCATTGTTAATTATTTGAGTTTTTATGGATTGTTTCATAACAGTTTGACCCCCAAGTGAAATTATTGCATGGGGTTTTAAGAATTCGACTTTAAAAAAATTAAATAAATGAAAATGAAATGTAAATATAAGGTGGGAGGCTCAATTCTTACAGAAGTTATGTACTTTATAAAAGGAGAAAGTTCACCTCTTCTTGAGTGTAACGTCTCCACCCCCCCCCCCACCCACAAGGTATATCTCGAAGTATTTACTATTGCTAAGTTTACTTTAACTTTGTTCAAACAAAAGTTCATGTTTAAAATTCAAGGTTTATATCTATACCCCAGATGCAAAGGGCGTCATTCCACATTTGTGTGTGAGAGCCAATTTTAATAATTTTAAATTATTAAAATTTGTTTATTCATTTCTAATCGAAACTGCTTAATTTAAGTTTTTTTTAATTTGTTACCAATGATAAGTAATTAGAAGAAACCATACATAGTATTCATTTATGACAATTCTACTAAAATAACATTAATTTTTTTCTGCATTATCTCTCTAGAGGCTTTGTCCTGACTGATAGAATCAATGCAGAGCAAAAACTGCTAATGATAGAAACTTGAAATTTTGAATTTAGATTGTAAACGCGATGTAGTTAACCACTAAGAAAGGAATTTCAAAAATGTAACTCCTAAGGGGCTTAAATGGCGAAATTGTCGTTTAACTCTAACGGAAATCTATTTTGGAGATTTTAAACCATATGTATTTTATTTGAATATCGATTTTTTTTTTTTTTTATTTTTTTTTTTTTTTATTTATTTATGTCAGATGTTTTAAATTTGCTATCTGCAAAAAATTTTTTGCAATGAGCAAATCCGCGATCCACACCTACGTGTGATAGATACATTGGCGTTGATTATACCAATAAGTCCCTAGGCCATCGCCTCAACAATCGTCGGGGTGGATTGTGTGGATTTGTGGTGGATTTAAGTGTTTCTGCTAGTGGGTTCGTGTTGAAAGTTAGTCTTTGATGGAAGTTATTGTAGTATAGTGTGGCTGTATCGATTACTGTTTGGATGTTAAGGTCCTTGTGTATTAAGTCATTAGTCACGTAGAACGGTGCATCTATTATCCTCCTTAACACTTTCGATTGAAAGGATTGGATCCTTTGGATATTTGGGGGCTTTGCAGTGCCCCATAACTCTATCCCGTATGTCCAAATGGGTCTAATGAGCATGTTGTATATTGTAAGTTTGTTGGTTAGGGATAATTTAGAGCGTCTGTCAAGTAATCTTGATAATAGTCCATATCGTTTGTTTAGTTGCTTTCTGATTAGTGTGATGTGGGTTTTCCATGTCAGTCTTTTGTCCAGGTGAAGTCCTAAGTATCGTACTTCCTGGGAAGTAGGAATGGGAACATCATTGAAATATACCTGTGGACACAGCCCCTGATTAAGAGTAAAAACTATAAATACGCTTTTTAGTTCGTTCATTTTTACTCTCCATCTTTTTGCCCATGCAGAAATATCATCTAAATGATTTTGGAGAGTCGAACACGCATCGTATGGGTTTTTGTGGGATGTGAGGAGTGCTGTGTCGTCTGCAAATGTAGCTAGTAAAGTGTGTTCGTGTTCGGGTAAGTCTGCAGTATACACATTGAAAAGGAAGGGACCAAGTACGCTGCCCTGTGGAACTCCTGCTCTAATACGTTTTATGCTTGATAATTCGTCGCGTACTTTTACAGTAAAATGTCTGTCTGTAAGGTAAGAGAGTAATATTAGGTAGTAGGTAGGAGGGAGCAAAATTTTGAGCTTGGAAAGCAATCCTTCGTGCCATACCTTATCAAAGGCTTGACTAACATCTAGAAAAACACCTGGACAATAATTTTTCGATTCTAACGCGTTGGAAATGTAGTCCACCAAACGATGACATTGCTGTATGGTGGAATGATTTTTTCTAAAGCGAAACAGATGATTTGGAATAGCGTTAAGTATTTCAATAGAATTTAGACGATGAAGAAGAATTTTTTCAAATAATTTGGAGAAGGAGGGAAGAAGACTAATAGGACGATAGGAATTTAGGGAATCTGGAGGTTTATTAGGTTTTAATATCATTATAACTTCAGAATATTTCCAAACAGCAGGGAAGTATGTTATCTTTAAAATAGAGTTGAAGATATTAGTGAGGAAAAGGATTGCTTTCCAAGGTAAGTTTTTCAGGATAAAATTTGAAATCAAGTCATAACCGGGGGCTTTAAAATTTGGCAAATTTTTGATAAAATTGTGTACTTCATGTGGATGGATAGGATTCGGTGGTAGTGACATTTGTAAGGGGGTACTGAGTTGGTGTAAAACAAGTTCGTTTGTAAGTCGGTCGCTTACATCAGAGTGTGGCCGAAACGTGTCCTCCAAATGGCAAGCAAATATTTCGGCTTTTCGGCTATCAGATTTTGCCCAAGAACCGTCAGGCTGACGAACAGGATGCGAGACTTCATGGTGTCCTAGTATGCGTTTAGTCATCTTCCAAATTGGTTTGTCAGCAGTTGCTAAGCTGTCAAGAAATTTATCAAAGTTTTCAGTCTTTGTACGTTTTATTTCTTCATGTACTTTCCTTGCCAATTTATTAAATTTTTGTTTGTCCGTTGGATAACGTGTCCTTTGCCAAATTTTGCGGGCTTTACGTTTTAATTCAATAAGATGTCGTATATGTGCTGGGAGGTTGTCTTTGGATTGGCGATTCTCAGTCCTGTCATTAGAAATGGAAGCGCCCCAGGCAGCGTTTTGGATGGTCTGTGTAAGAAGCTGCACTGCGTTATCCAAGTCTTCCGGGGTCCGTATGTTAGTGTTGAGGTTCAAACAATTTTCTATTGAGGCCCTGAACTTACCCCAATCAGTTTTTCCCTTAGTTAAAGTTGGCCGTTGAACTTTCATAGGCTTTGTGTTCATCGTCAACAATAAGGGGGAATGATCCGATGACAAGTCAGTCAGATTTTTTATGTCACAGTGCTGTAAGTTCAGACCCTTAGTGATAAAGAAATCTAAGATGTCTGGAATTCTATTCACATCGGTGGGCCAATACGTTGGCGAATCGGGTGACAAGAATTTACAATGCAGACCCATTGCAGCGTTGTAAAGAGTTCTGCCTCTAGGGTTACTTATTCTGCTGCCCCATTCCTGATTTTTAGCGTTGTAGTCCCCACCACACAAAAATCTATGACCTAATGAATTGAGAACACCATTTAACATTTGAAGTGATAAATTTTTACCAGGAGGGCAATAAAGAGATGCAAAAGTGATTTCATATTTTTGCATCTTAACTACAACTGAAGTGCACTGAATACTCTCATTCGCTTCTGATGAATTAAAATAGTGACTTAAAGAAGAGCTTATGAGAATAAGAGTACCCCCCTTGGCTTTGTTAGAAGGGTGATCAGTCCTGAATGTAACGTAAGATGGTATGTTAAATTGTATGTTTGGTGTTAAGTGTGTTTCAGTAAGTAATGCGATGTCTACGTTATTGTCAGTCAGAAAAATTTCTAGTTCGTTTTTACGGGATAGTAATCCATTGGCATTCCAAAGAATCACTTTGAGTCCTCTCATTTAGTAAGCATGGGGATAACCTGCTGCACCAGCGATGTAAGTAATGTTATTAGTGGTGTAATGAGGTTTTTGAAGTCATTTATGAAGTTTGTCAGTTGTGTAGTTACGTCAGGGACATTTGATGATGCGTTAGGTACGGGTTGGTCATCTGTCATTTTTAATATGTGTGAGTATGTTTGTAGGTTAGATAAGGGTGCAGCTTGCGTAGATGTAGTCGGCGTTTGTAAGTCAGGTAATTGTGCAGGCGATGGCTTAAGAGTACCTGCTGCTTCCTGAGACTTAGCTGATTTTTCAGTTTCTATTACGCTCTCTCTCTTCTCTTCATAAAATGCAGAACTCCTGAAAGGTGGGCGTTGCCTCATTTTTTTTTTTTTTTAGCGCTTTGTGGACTGTACATCCTCTGTAATTAGCTGGTTGAGCTTCCTCACAGAGAGCACATTTAGCCGGAAGTTCTTTAGGCTTCTTACAGAGAGATGAGAGATGTGTTCCTGCACACTTTACGCACCTAGGTTGGAGATTGCAATAGGTTCTTGTGTGACCGTAAGATTGGCATCTTTTACACTGAGGTATCTCGTATCGTTGTCTCGGTTCCTCCACTTGTATTTTTGTATAATATAAATATTTTAGGGAGAATATTTCTGAGCTTTTCTCGGTCTTTTCCAGGTCTACGAAGAATATTGGTAACGGAGCCTTTGATTTTGGATGAAGGATATTATGCACTCCAACTACTCGAAAGTCCAGTTCCTCCAATTCTTTTTTTTATTAGATCGCAACCAAGACTATGGTGCAAATTCCGAATTACAACTCGCATGGGACGATCTTCAGGCAGTTGATAACTGTGAAATTCTGCTTTCCGTTCCTTAAGGTATTTAATTACTCGCCTATATGTGTCTGAGTCACTTGTAATCACTGTGACTTTATTGAATCCTGCTTTTATTGTGAATTTATTGCCGACTGTTTTTACTAATTCATCACATAACAGTTTAAAATTGGTAACAGATTTGATGTAAATTGGCGGTGGGTTTAGTGTTAGATTTTCAGCAGATTGTATGGTATTTTGCGGGTCTTGATCTATCTCCTCATTAACGAGTACTGCAAATGGATTTAAAGTTTCAAAACTGACCTGCCTGGTTGGTTCCGAAGATGAAGCGGCGCTCGGGGACTTGCATGCTGGGGACAATATTATTAAAATAGACATTCACATAAAATATGGCTACTGATTATTTAAATATTAGTGGTAATCAAATTATGCACACTGTGATTCCCATGATTGGGGATGGTGCGTGTTTATTTCGATCCCTTCTTCATATATATGAGGCTTTGTCCTGACTGATAGAATCAATGCAGAGCAAAAACTACTAATGATAGAAACTTGAAGTTCGGAATTTAGATTTTAAACGCGATGTAGGTAACCACTAAGAAAGGAATTTCAAAAATGTAACCCCTAAGGGGTTTAAATGGCGAAATTGTCGTTTAACTCTAACGGACAACTATTTTTACACTTTGAGAAAAAATATCTAATTTGGACTCATTTTAAAGATCTTGATACGACGAGTTTAACTCGAAATCCCTTACGGGACGTCGAAAACCATTGTTTAAAGCCGAAAATGAAGCGTTCACGACGAGTAAGCAATTTTTTGTTTCGGCGGTTTTAGTTAACTCTCTCCATTGCGCGTCTCTTCTACCGAGCCGGCAGCTCCCCCCTCCAACATTCCACCTACGGGAGGCCCCGATTCTACTAAATCTCCTGAACATCAGTTAACATATTATATTAAATCAATACCAAAATAATGATCACAAAATTGATTTTAAAGTCTCGCGGGCAAAGCCGTGACAGGGAATGCTAGTAATATAATATAATAAGGTAAATATATTATATTTCATTTTTTTGGCAGGTGTTATATATTTCAAACATGAACGATGTTTTATGGACAAAATATGACTACATATTATTTCTACGATATTTCAAAGTTTTTTTTTTTTATCTTCATTCTTTTATGCACACCTGTCAGCCATTAGTGGCAATCAGCGAATGTGATCACATAAAATAAATAAAGGCATTGTAGGAATGAGGAAGGAAAGTGCCAAGCAGGTGCTCTTTCCGGGCTTGACAGTTTTCTCTACTTTGGTTTAGCGTAGTTAACAAAAACGATGTGATTTTCTTAATAAGCATTAAATTTTCTAAGAAATGAGATGGGTCTAGTTATTTAAGGGACTTTTAACGCGCTAAACAGAAAACATTTATTAAAACTTAAATTTTTAATAGTTTTTGAAAATTCCTCACTCCCCACTGGAACACTCTAGAAGCTGTCAAGTTTCCTGAAAACTGCGGAATTTAGTTAGCTTTTTAGTGGTTAACCAATGATACAATTGCACTTCATGTAGAATTTTTTAAATTAAGTAGAAGAGAAGAAAAAAGTTTAATTTATTTTAAAGAAAGTAAAGCTAACCATAACTCTGGGAAGTTCGGCATCCATTACTTCGGTTGCAGGCTCTAGCGCGCTTCCTCATGCCCCAGCACATTCTCTAGCGTTTTTTCATTAGAAAAACGTCTTTTATACTCAAAAGGTGAAGTGCAATTGTATCATGTGTTACATTACTAAAGAGCTAACTAAGTTCCGCAGTTTTTAGGAAATTTGACTGCTTCTAGGGTGCTCCAGTGGGGAGTGAGGAATTTTCAAAAACTATTAAAAATTTAAGTTGTAATAAATGTTTTGTGTTTAGCGCGTTAAAAGTCCCTTAAATAACTAGACCCATCACATTTCTTAAAAAATTTAATGCTTATTATGAAAATATCATCGTTTTTGTTTCTACGCTAAACCAAAGTAGAGAAAACTGTCATTTTTCAGAAAAAGTTAGATTTTAAAAATAAAAACGAAAAAAATTAGATATCCTCAACAGATTGAGACAGGAAAGCAGTTTCTGCGCCATTCTACCCCGTTTAACATGCACTATGACCCATTTTTTTTACACTAGGTCTGGGACACCCAGTATAATCGGGTACCATTTCGCCTAGTGGGGCAAGCCAAAATCCATATTTTTTAAATGTAATTTCACTGTGTTTAAAAGTGTGTGTGACACGTATTCAGGAAAAGAAGTCTCTCCTCCAGCTTCATTTTAGCCGCCTTCTAACGGGCATGTCGTTAATTAGACTGCTTAAATATATAGTAAGTGGAAGTATTGCGATCGTGAAAAATTTCAACTTCCGGTTTTCAACGGAAATACACGTTCTGGGGCCCCCTGAGTTCAAATAACCAAGTCACGCGAAATGGTCTCTGCGTGTGTGTGAACAGACTAGCTCAAAAACTATAAACCCTGCGGACCTGAAATTGGGTATTAAGTGTATGTATATGCCCGCGATGTGATACTTTAACCATTACATACTTTAGAGTACTACTATACCTTAACCACCTAATTTGATAAATAAATCAGAATAGAATAGTTTAAAATAATGTCTTTATTTATAATATTATATAGTTAATGAGTTTTTATGTGTTGTTCGATAGTTGGTTATTGTAAGTCTGTATGTATAGTTTTATCTTCTTTTTATGATGATTTAAAGTGAAATTTCTTCATGTGTTCTAGCCCACATAATGTGAAACGAGCTTGACATAAGAAACATTTCCTTATCAATAGTTTTATTTTTTATTTTTATATACTTATAGTATGTTTTTCATTCTCAACACAGTGGACTAAATTGCTTCAAATCATATGTTATATACATGGCACTTACTAGAACATGAGGATCTCAATTTTTTCTAGGTTTTTGAGTTCTCTTTCAATCAGAGTAAGAATTCCATCTATTTCCATCTGAATGTGCCCTTTCAAAAGAAACTTAAAATGAAATAATTTAGTAAAGTTTTTTATTTTTTTTAATTTATTATTTTTTTATTTCATGAGATAAATCAAGTCCACATGGTTTTTCATCCCTCATATGAAAATGGACAAGATTTCCATTTCCCTTTTGACAGGCTGTTGACATTGTAAAGACCGAAAAATCTAGATTAAGGGAAGAGTGACTGACCCCTTATTCGATCTAAAGTGGGAGGCTCATTGATAATTTATATTTGTCAATAATTGCTCAATATATTTCGATTATTTTTGCCTGGTTTTAATCAGTGAAGATAGCTCTAAAATTTCATCACATTAATTTTAAATTTATATTTTATAAGGCATAAAATAAACTTTCAAACGCCATAAAAACCTCATGCTGATTTATTTTTTTTTTATGATGCTCAGAGTGATTTTTTTTAAAGGTATAATTTACTCATAAAACATGTATTTATCTATCTTACAAGAGTCTGGACAAATTAAATAATAAATTTTGAATTCTTGAATAAAAGGATTTAGATTCTGAACAGGAATAAAAATTTCACAATTATTTTCCTTTTAAGTTCGACATTGTTTAGTACTTCAAATAATTATTTATGAAAATGATGGTTCATCAAAACCCCGAACGTACCACTGTGGCTATTTGACAAATTAAAAAATGTTTTGATACAATCGAGTATACAGATTTCAAAAAAATGTACTTTAATATGGAAAATTTCTAATTTTCAGGAAAACTGTTTTCTGAAAGTTCACAATTTGCCTTATTTATTTACTATTTTACATAACCTGTTCGGAAACGAATATAATAGAAAATAATGGAGCATACAACCATAGATAGTAAAAAATGCAGTGTCTTGAAGTTTAGACATCAGATTTAAGTTAGTTTAGTAATTTAAAAAAATATTTTAACTTTGCTTTGGTACGGAAGCTTTTATTTTTTCTAAAATGGTGATTTTTGAAAAACATTCAATACACTTAATGCCCGATATTTGATATGAGTTAGTTGAAAAGATCAATGAAGAGTTTAAGTAACAGTACAAGTAATCTGGGAATTGATCTTGGAATATAGAGGATTCAGATGGAAAATTTATTCATATTTTACATTTGCGCCTGCGGTGAATCGTATCTAGCAAAGTTTATCTCGATTTGCTTGATTTAAATGATGTTCACGAGCATATCCTTCGGCCATCGTCTTTTTAATCTTCGTGGGACGGGTAACTGGGAGGAAGAAAGAGAAGAAACAAGTGGGTTTGGATGGTTATGAGTTGAACAGGGAAATGTAGTGTTTTTGTCATGAATGAATGATTTCTCTGTTGGAATATCCATGGAGCGCTTGAAATTATACGAAGAATTTTTGGAGCGGTGAATAATAAAATTAAACAAAAAAAAAAAAAAATTCGAGAGAGAGAACTGAACTCTCGAATATTTATACGTGATGAATGAAAAAATCCCAACTTGAAATTACATACATATAAAATCAGTATCCCAGACGAATATCAGGACTTTGAAATTCTTTAACGGACGGTTCGAAAAATAATGAAAATGTAGGTTTTGCGGTAGTTAAAGAAAACGTAGTGAAGAAGTACAAATTACCCTCATATATTACAATTTATACTGCGGAACTACAGGCGATCGCTACAGCCCTATACGAAGCTATCAACAGCCTTTCTGACAAAATATTAATATGTTCCGACTCTATTTCGGCCCTGCAGAGTTTGCAAAAATCCAATAAACCAAGGCAAACACTACAGAAACTTTACAACTACGCCAATATATTACGAGACCTTAACAAAACTGTGAAATTTCTTTGGGTCCCATCCCACAGAGGTATTCCTGGAAATGAAGCTGCAGATAAGTTCGCCAAAGAAGCAGCAAATATGAACGGACCTCCACTGCAAATATATGAACCTCTCGACGTTAGTAGTTGGTTAAAAAGAAGAGTCCTCAACAGTTGGGAGTCAACGTGGAATGAAGTCTCACTTACCAATAAACTGAGGTCTGTCAAAGCAACTACAAAAAAGTGGAGCAGTGCTTTCAGGGGCAATCGAAGAGAAGAAGTTGTATTAACAAGAATTAGAATCGGCCACACGAACATGACTCATGCGCACCTTATTACAAAAGAATCGCAACCTAAATGTGAACACTACCAAATCCCTCTGACAATGCGGCATATTATAGAAGAATGCCCTTCTACCTCTCATCAATTAGATAAACTTAGGATTTCTCGTGATGTAGCCGGAGCGTTAAGAGATTCATCGGAGGCAGTGGATGCCTTGTTAGAACTAACGAAATGTACAGGCGTTTACAATAAGGTATAAACAGAAAAAAAAAAAAAAAAAAAAATAGCTATAAAAAATAAATAAATAAAATAAAAATAAAACTAGTAGCTATTAAAAAAAAAAAAAAAAAAAAAAAAAAAAACGGGAAAATTTCATACATTTTATATTTAATTTACCAACACTCCATGTAAAATAATTATATATATGTCACTTAATAGCAATATGAAAAACAATTAAAAAAAAAGGAAGCCAAAGAGTGACAAAACACAAACATTACAGTATAATTTAACATTATAAAATATAATAATATAATATAACATTAAAATGTAAAAACACAAACATTAAAACAGTTTTTAATTTAAAAATCAAAAGGACGTAATAACCGAGTAGTTGACCGTCTAAATAAAATATCAATCTAATCTAATCTACATATAATATTTATAGTTAAGATAGGGTGATAATTGTAAGGACCTTCATCAGGGCTAAAAAAAAATAAAAATAAATGAGCAACATGTTAGGTATCGGGGCTAGAAAATGATAATTAAATACTTATCATGTAATAATGAATTATAGATAGTAGCAATAAGAAGTGACAAAACAATGGAAAACAAATCCAACTTGTGGTACGTATGTTTGGACTCAAAAAAATAAATATCAGATTTTATTTTATCATGCTAACCAGCTACTTATTCAAATATCCATGTATAATAATACTATTTCTAAGTAATTTCAGATTGGTTAAGTACCGATGTAAACATACCATACGTTGGATTTGGTTTCCATTATTTTGTTATTGTTGCTATCGATAATTATTAATACATGATAATAGTTTAATTATCATCTTCTAGTATTGATACATTACATGTTACTCATATCTGTCCTTCTTTTTAGACCTGATAAAGATACAGGGTTTTCCAAATAAAAAATATAAAAAAATCGAGTTATGAGCAATGAGGCAAAATAATATCACATAGGTATTGAAGATTAAGAAAATAGAGCATTTGACATTATCGGAAATAATACAGGTATGGTTTTTGTACTAATACTGAAAACAATATATAACATTGTGCATGGTATATTTTTGCTAATTCCTTTTTTTACTTTCACTTACCTATATATGAAATATATACTTAGTAAGGAAAGTATTGCGATCGTGAAAAATTTCGACTTCCGGTTTTCAACGGATATACACGTTTGGGGTCCCCTGAGTCCAAATAACCAAGTCCCACGAAATGGTCTGTGTGCCTAGCTCAAAAACTATAGGCCGTACAAAACTGAAATTGGGTATTTGGTATATTTATATGCCCGCGATGTGACAGCGAACATTTCGTCAAAATTGGTCAAACGGAGGGGGTACTTTATAAAAAAATTTTGTCCAATTTTTACGTTTTTTTCGATTTTCTCAAAAAAGTCTCTAACGATTTTGATTAAACTTGATATTTGAGGTGTGTATGCGCCCGCAATATGACAGCCGAAATTTCATCAAGATTGGTGAAATGGAGGGGGTACTTTATTTAATAAACTTTTTTTATGTTCACGTGTTTTTTTTATTTACTCAACAACGGCTGTAATGATTTTGATCAGAATGGATATTTGGTGTATGTATATGCTCACGATGTGACAGTCAAAATTTCATCAAAATTGGTCAAACGAAGGGGGCTCTTGATTTCGTAACTTTTTTCCATTTTTTTCGAATATCTCATAAACGGCTTTAATGATTTTGATAAAATTAATCATTTTTAATCAAAATCAAGTCATCTTTTTTATATTATTTATAGAAATGGCAATTTAAAAAACATGTCAATTTCTAATCTAAGAAAGTTGGTAAGTGAAAGTTGTGTGTTGCGCGCATCGCACCAGATTTTTCGACTCATTATCAGTCTATGTTCTTTTTGTCTAAGAATCTTCATCTTATCCATAAGAATCATCGGTGGATGACATGCACGAATCATTACTTTCTGGACCTTTCAAATGGTCACCTGCAATAGTTTCTGAAATAGAGGTTACAAATTAGGTTTTTTATTTCATTTTGGCTCTAAAGGTTAATTAATGGGTCCTATGTTCAAAATAGAGTAGAGATTAAATCGGTATTAATAGCTGTACGTGAGAAAGAGTAAACAATTGTCGAAATCTTATGTCCTAGTTTCACGCCTCTTGCTCTTGTTCTGGGCATTTAAATACGCACAACGCATAATACATAATACATATATAAATTTAGATATCAGTTTCTGGTCCCTTCAAAATATGTAGTGAAATCGCCCACATCAATCACATTTAAACCGGTACGGCTGCTCTATGACCACGATTTTTAAAAAACCGTATAGCGGTATTCCCATCATTAGAATTCCCAAAAATTGATTTCGGCCGATCAAGTATTACGCTCACTTCTTCCTTAGATGTCAGTTGGAATTGTTCCGGACTAAATTAGTCCGTTGAAACGTTGGCATTTCAAAATAAAATAAAAAATGTGTAACTGAAAATCCCTCATTTTTTCATTTTTTTTTTTCTTGTCATCACAACTTATTTTGTCCTCTTTTATAACTATATTTAATTCTAGAATTATTAACATGAAATATCAGTGAGGTTTTCCCTTTTTGAAAAGCAAACATTTGAAAAGGGAGTCGTGGCATTAATATATTTAGCGCCTTTGGAGCGTAAATGCTTTATCGCGGCGGAAAAGCGATCCCACTATCTACCGTGCTGCGTGACGTCAAAGAAAAGCGGGAAATAATGAGGGTCTTTCAGGGGAGGCAAGGGGGGCTGCGGGTCGGTGTGGTCCAAAGAGAAACTTGGTCTCCGACCGAAGGCAACCAATTATTTTCATAATTTCCCATCGACCGAAAGCCCTAGCTCGGCTCCAATAAGGTATCATAGCCATTTACTACCTTAATATTTTTATTCTATCCTAAAAGGAAATATTATTATGATTTCAAAATTTACGTTTTTTCATCGCCTTTTCCCAAAGCCATTTGAATAACTGCCCATTCAAATAGTGCTCTTATAATAGTTCAGAGTTCTTTGTCTTGAAGCCTTGAACCCTTTTCACTGACGAATATTCATAAATGATATAACCCCAACCAGTTAGATCAGAGGAAGTGCATCACGGATGGCATTTATCTACGGTGTGACTGGGTACAGTCGGATAACCGTTTACTTACATTGCACAGTGGTCTAAAAAATAACCATAAATGAAGGAGGCCCAAACCTAATTTTTTCTTAGTTTTCGAATACTTAGATACATGTTGAACAATGGTAGGAATACATTTTTTCAAATAATTCAAAGTTAAAATGTGTGTGCACCAGTAAAATTGAACTTTTTAATAATGGAAGAAAATAGAACTTTTCTACCAATAAAGAACCTTTTTTTTTACTCTGCATAAAATTAGCACTAAAAAATTCCCCAATACTTCAAGAGTGTGTTATCTATATGTACACTGTTTTGGACTAGAAATGTTTAAATAATATCAATACTTAAATAATAAATCAATTTTGAAATGCCGCTAACAAAGTAATTATAATAGATGTTAGGTTTTTTTTCGCATTCTCAGCTTTTTTGGACCACTGTGCCTCGGTAGCTTCAGTCCAAATATTTTACATATATGATTTCCCTTCTATGATCTAGCCTTGATTCCTAATCAATTTAGTTTTACCCAGTTATAATAGGCTAGTATAACAGGATTTTACAGATGGTATTGGTCCCTAATAAAAATATTCCGAATCCGGTAAAATATAAACAATAATTATCGATACAATTTTATTATTTTTTATTTTCCACTGCAAATGTTAACTTCATCTGATGCTCTGATTTCGTTGGAATTGATTAGCTAGAAGCCGTTAGAAGGCTAGGCGCGCATTGAGACACTCGGGACGCAGTACAGAGCAGTTTTTTTGAAACGTGAATTAGATAGGAACCTCGCACATTGGGACGCAGAGCAGGGCAGCGCAGTTTCCTATCTACCACGCGTATTACAAAAACTGCTAAGCATGTGGGAGAAGAAAATCCTCAGATGAATATTTGGCCCTACAAAAGAAGGGAATCGCTGGATATCTTATTTCTCTACATGCTGAACGTATTCCCTTCACAACTGTGCCCATTTTAGCAAGTAACCATACATTTTTTATTAGTGGGGTATAAGGGATTTTTTTTCGGATGCGCAAAGGTAAGACATCATGCTTACTAATATCCGGAAGAAGTTGGTGGGGTTTTGGTACCGCTAGAAAGACAACTGAATAACGTTGTTTGTTTAACGTCCCTTTGTACTACTGAGGCTCCGATGATAGACTGGGAATCCTGAATTTTGTTTTACCAGGTATAATTAGGTATAATTTAACGAGTACCGCACATCGTACAGGCTCAGGACCTCCATTTTAGGTCCTATCCAAGGGACGGCATAGCTAAGAATTTTTTACTCCCTTTAAAAAATCCTTGGGCCACCACGGGGCGCGAACCCGCGACCTTTAGTATTTTAGGTTGCTATGCTAAGCACTTCACCACAGGTGACCCCCATATTGAGTATTTAAGAAAAACTAGTTACAAATAAAAAAACTATATTTCATAACAAATTATTATTTAGTTTTCTAAACTAACAGATTCTAGTCAGAAGAAATAGTTGAATTACACTGACAAGGGGAGGGCACAGCTATAGGGTCGTTAATCGGGCCCATTTTTTTTCTGGTGATTCTACATCGAAAAATAGTCGACACGTGTCCGAGCGTTCCGTCCAATGGGCCTTAGGTGCTGAGAAATAAAATAAAATACCTTGAAAATCCTTTATTTTTTATCTTGAGTTTGGAAAATGATATCGACATGATTCTTTCACTAATTCATTTATTTTAGAGAGTAGATTAAAGGAAAAATACAATCGTTAAAGAATTATTTATATTTCTTCAACTTAATTTAAAAAAAGCTTAAAAATTGCATTAAAAGTTTCGCTAAGGCTAGATCCTTACAATTTCGTTAAACATCCAAAAATCCGAGCACATTTCGGAGAAAATTCTACCGATTCTCATCAAATTTATAAGGTAAATAAAGGCTCTAGAGTTACACATTTTAACCTAATCGAGATATTTTTACGTGTTCAGGAATCAACATAATATAAAGAAAAGTTTGAATTTAATTTTTATTTTGAGGACCATTTTTTACAAGAGCTTCCCGAGATAATACAATAGTTATTTATATGGTTAGAAAAAGGAAGCTTTTTTCTATGCAACGAGCTCAAGAACGTAAAACTCGGATCAGCTCAACACGAGATGCAGAATTTGAAACTACACATACAATTTGCTGAAACATTTTTAAGCGGCTCCTGACAGGAAATTTTTTTTATTTTTTGTTTTGGATATTTAAGACATCAGGGTTTCTTGAGGTGCTGAACTCAATTCTGCTATTGTTTTTTATGTGAAAAAATTTATAATGCTAGTTTACTTGAAAACTTGAAGCTTTTTTTAAATTAAATTGAAGAAATATGAATAATTCTTTAACGATTGTATTTTTCCTTTAATCTACTCTCTAAAATAAATAAATTAGTGAAAGAATCATGTCGATATCATTTTCCAAACTCAAGATAAAAAATAAAGGATTTTCAAGGTATTTTATTTTATTTCTCAGCACCTAAGGCCCATTGGACGGAACGCTCGGACACGTGTCGACTATTTTTCGATGTAGAATCACCAGAAAAAAATGGGCCCGATCGACGACCCCATAGCTGTGCCCTCCCCTTGTGAGTGAGATGGAATCTGTATAACTCAGGAATCAATTAGCACTGATGAAGATTTACATGTTTGGATCGAAACGTTGGCTCTCCATATATCTCTAAAGAAAATTAGACTGAAAATCCTGACTATAAATCATCCTAATTATAAAAAATTATGATTCTCTTGAGGTTCTTTCACTTTTATGCAATTTTCCTTCGTCTTGCAAACTTAAGAACGTTTTATAACTTAAAATTGAAATTTCTGAGCAAATAAAACAGAGACAAATAGATTAACATTCGACGATGATTCTGAAGCTTCGATCTTCTTCTTATTCGATGTGGTACTAAAAATCGTTGGTTTATACGCTCTATCAAAAGCATTTATTACGTTCTGACGAAATTATTATGGTTATTGTGAAGTTCCAAGTTAGTGCCTTGTTTTGAAGTTTTTATTAGCTTCTATCGATCTTTTATCTTCTTTTGTCACAGTTCATTTGTTCGACCCCCATACGAAAGTTGTACACCATCCATAAATTCAATATTTTATATTTTTCAGATATACTGCTCCTTCCAGCCCAAATTAAGGGTAATTTTTATATCGCTTCGATTGCTTTGATTTTATAGCATATTTCAGCTTCACCTGATTCAATTTAAGTCGTTAAATACTGCTTTTGTAGTTTATAATATATTTATGTTTTTTATGAGTGGGAAAATATAGAAGCCTTTTATCAAAATGAAGAAGCCATAGATTAAACCCTAGGAATACCAAGGGGAATATGACTTCTTATTTATACCCGGGGGAGGACTCTACGAACACTTATTTCTTTTATTGTTAATTAACTCTAAATAATATAAATACTTACAAACTGTGGATGTAAAAAAAAATGTAGAGGGAAATGAAAGTGAATTTTCGAAATAATCAGAAATGTCATTTCCATGCTCTCTAAAATTCATCATCAATGGTATATAAAATATTTAAACAATTTGTGTTTTCAAGTAAATTGAAGAAAAGACTAATTGTTTAAAATTCATTATGAATGCATTTATAAAATTATGTATTTTTCATACATATTTTATTTTTATTTTGTCTACATATTTATAAGTTTGCAGTTTAATCATTTTAAATTATATCTGCGACCCTACCTGGGCGTTTTTTTTTTTTTTTGTTTTTTTTTTCACTTAACTATTTCTTCTGCTTATTAAATGTTACAGAGAAATTTTAGTCCACCTTTACTTAATATTGAATGTTCTCTGACAATTACTAATTTTTTCAGATTTTTTTCTGAGTACCCCCTCCATGTAATCATAGGGTTAATCACCCGGTTGGATAAATTTATTATCCATTGCTCAGCTATTAAAGATAAGCTTTAAAGGCAGTAGCACAAAGCAGCATTGATCTAGAATATATAATTTGTATTAGCAGTCATAATTGTTTATAAATTAAATTAAAAGTAAAGTTACATAGGTATATTTGAACAAGCAGCACTGGACTAACTGTCATGCATTCCACACTTTTGATTTTAAGATTGATTGGTTGGTTTTCAAACAGGAGCGGGAAAATCATACAATCAAATTAAAAAGAGTGGGGTACAGAACAGTAATAGGTCGGGTATTACTTGTTGAAACAAACCTTTTGTAATGTTGAAAATATATGAATGATTAAGTGCTTTTGTGTCTTGAGTGTGAAGAACATGATTTTCGAAACTTTGACTGATTATGTGTGTGTTTTAGATTTTTTTTTAGCATATTCCATTTACATAAATCTTTTTTTAATGTTTCTCCAAAAGGGACTGCAGTTCGACTTTCTTTAGTTTCATTCAACAATTAAAAACTGTCGTTTAAGATTCATTGCATAAAGCTAAGATTCAGGGTATTTAAAAGTGTTATATCATTGTTTTTTTTTTTTTTTTTTTCTTTTATTTTGTTCTAATCATTGCTTTTTGTTAGATTTTTTATTATTTCATAAACTTATTGTACACTATAGGCTTTTTTTCAACGGTTTAAAGGAGGACGGTTCAAAATGAATTAAAATTATTGGCTTGAAAAACTGCAACTACTACCTATGTGCCCTATCTCTTATATTACACCCAATCTAAGTGAAAATCAAATAAGTCAATCTAGAAAAAAATACAGCGAAAGAAAACTGATAATGAAAAAAAAAAAAAATTGTCATATGTTGTAAAAACCATTTCTCCTTTAGAATCGTAAGCTTCAATCCTTTAATCCAAGGAAAAAGAGTTGAACTTCAGCATTTCAAATTAAATGAAATACAACATACAGGGAAAACCGTCTCTTACCGAAAGTAAATATCGAACCAGAAATGATTTGTAAGGAAAAAGACAGAGAAATTCGTAGAAGAGAAGTGCCAATAATTTATTGAATTTTAAAGTGGGATAAGTAATTATATTTTTTTAAATGAATATCCCTGGTGGAAATTAGACATTTTTACCTTTTATGGTGGTTTGTACTTTTTATATCCCCAAAGTAATTTGTTAATCTATAAGATCCTCAAAATATGCAAATATCTAAATCTATCAACAAATAAGCAAAAATACATAATGAAAAAGTTACTAGGTATACCTTCTTAGTAATACATATATTATTTATTTCAATAGGATTTCCTTTTGAGTAATCCTTCAAGTTTTTTTTAAAAATAAATATAATCATTTCTGAATAATAAAAATAATTGTTTCTATGTTATGCAATCATTCATAACATAAACCCAACACATCATCATAACATCATTCACATCATATATTAACACCATTGGGGAGCGGGGTAGCCCACTGGTAAGGCAGTGGATTGCTGTGCTTAAGGTCCCGAGTTCGAATCTGACATGGCTTATGATATCTTTATTATTCGCCACAGTTCATCTCGTGGGCCGAGAGACCCTCCTGGGGCAAACCCAGCCTCTATAAAGTGGGTACCTTAATTGAAAAATTAAGGGGGAAAACCTGGCGGTTGAGCGTGATCACGGTCAAATCACCTCCTTGCACGACCGCTGACCAAGAAACAGTACTTTTCCTTACATAGTACTGAACCCAAGACCCTTTATGGGTTGTAGTGGTACAGGTTTTTTATTAACACCATTATTAAAAAAAATTCCCTTAGATAATATTACATTCCCCTTGCAGATGTGTTCTCTTTTGTTTTTCGCTATGAGTTTCATCTTTATTTTTATATAAAAATGTCGTGTCACAATGTTGGTCCCGAAACTATTTAACCGATCTTGATAAAATTTTCCACTATTTTCCAAATTTAAATTCCACTAATGTCATGTTCAAAAATTTAAAAATGAATGGGATTGCTACCTAATTGATTCACAGAATATGACGAAATATATAAATAGGATTATTTCTTCTATAATATTTCTAGACCAAACAAAAGCTGGATTCCAAGAAGTAAGAAAAAACACTCCTGGTGGTAGCACACATTTGAAGCCGCAGTTAGCGGAAAAATAAAATTCATCACAAATAACGGATTAACCGGAAGGCAAGAATGGATTTTACGATAAAATATATATATTGTAAAGGACCATTTGGAAATAATTTAAGTTAAGGAAATATCTAAATGCAAAAGTAGAAATTTTTTTTCACTTTTTCAAAAATTTGAATTTGTGGACATGTCGTGTTTCTCAAACGACCGATCCAATTCTTTTATAAAAACTTCTAATATTTTTTCTATAAAATTTTCTCCGACATAGCCTGCAATCCGACTCACACTTTCTTTATTTTAATATTTTAATTTTATTTTATTTATAAATTTAAAACTGCCATCTTAAGATAGCTTCTATCTTTAGATAGAAGCTTTTGAAGTTACATTGCGAAAAACCTAAGATGGGTATTAAAAGATGTTATTTCTTATTTTATTTTTTTTATGTTTTATGTTGTTTTCGTTGTTCTTTTTTTGTCTGTTGGCAACGAGATATCCCCAAAAAACGGTTTATCCTACAAAGGATTAAGTAGTAACCACTGTATTTCAAATTTAGTTAAAGATATCTTGGCTTGTGCCGTTCCGGGTGGTTGAAGTGGGACTGCCTCGTCTACAGGACCTTGGTCAAGAGAGAAAACGACAGAGACAGTATGACAATTTTCGTACGTTTCCCCAATAAGGCAGTGGACAGGAAGAAAAATGACAAGGGGACCATCCTCAAGGGGAGTTAGTATTCATGAAACAGAACCGTCGGAGCTACCTTAGCCCGGGTTAGGCCTCACCTGAATATCGATGAAGAAAATAAAATGGTTCCAGTTAATTGGACAGTGACTGCTCGAGTTATGTCCCAGTTGTTTCTACAGGATTTCGTTTCGAGGGATCCTTCACATACACTTATTTTTTAAATTAATGTACTCAATTATGAATAAAAAAAATGTTTCTTCTATGTTATGCCATCATTCACTACATCTATTAACTGCTATTACAAAGAAATTACCCTTCATTAATTATATTCTCCTTGGAGATTTCTTAAAGGACGTCCGAATGCAATCTTGAACCATAAGTATTGGTAAATCTGTAAATTTTAGAGTATCTTAGACAAGTTTGTATCTTTTTAGACTGAGTTGTCTCATGTCATGAGTCCTTCTCCCAAAGCAAGTTTCATTTGTTATGGTTCCTAAATGCAGTTAATGTCTTTTTTAGTCATTTCTCCGTCAATTTTAGTTATTCGCTTGTTGTGGTGCCTAGGTACCTGCAGTTAAGATATGAAATTTGCTGTTTCCATAGACTTCTTTTACATAACATATGGGTCGTTATGAATATATATTTGATTACTGGAGGCCGCCATATTTCCATATATCCATTATTCAGTTGATAAGTATACTATATTTCAGTTAGTATGTGCCATTAGTATTAGTATTAAGAATTTTGGTATCGGACGAAATTAAGATTAGCGTATAAGCATATGTGAATAGACATTTTTATTATTCCCTTTTTTTTAAGTTATAACAACTTGATTATTACTTTTATTACACCTTTTAGACTGCTTCACTAATAGTTTTATTAACAAGTGACTAAATACTTTAAATAATTTATTTTTTGAAGAGAAAAGATTTGGCTCCGCCGGGAATCTAACCGGGTCTTCTGCGTGACATGTTAAATAAATTATTTAAAATAATTTAAAAACAAGAGTGGTCATCTACGATAATGATTAAATTAATATAAAAAAATTCAAAAATTGACGAAAGCCAAGAGATGACCAAAAGTTGGACAAAAATTGTCCACCTCCCGTAAATACTCGCAAAACTTGCGAGATCGTGGGAGAGGTGTCAGTGAAGAGGAAGGATTTGGCACCGTTTGGAAGCGACTCTGTGGTGTAATGGATAAGCATACCGCGCATGTCACGCGGTTCGATTCCCGACGGAGCCAAATCTTTTCTCTTCAAAAAAATAAATTATTTAAAAACAAGAATGGTCATCCACGATGATGATTAAATTAATATAAAAAGTGACTAAATATGTATAGTTATTATAAATGGCATCACCTTGTGTGGGTAATAAATACCCAAATTAACATAGCAACAAGGGTTATTGATTTCCTATATTTCAAATAGCATCCATTAAATACGATTTTCTCGATCTAGACTTTCCCGAATCTGGAATTCCCAAGAATACTTTGCATATGCTTCTTAAAATCATTCCAACATTGCTCGGGTATTCATTCTGTAAAAAGTCGGAAGTCTGCTGACCGGAACGAGAAGAAATTCAATAAGGTCTTTCTGGGCGAGGGAGCCCCTGAAATGCCTCGGACTGGGAATTCCTTGGAAGGGAGATTCCAAGACCACACCTCCATCCCACTCCTCCTTTCCGTCTGGTTAGCTTCCTATCTTGGAGGAATCTCAGAGCTATCTCCGTGATATGTAAAGTATCTGCGGTAACCTCGTGTGTTTAATCTCTGTCGGATGTTATAATAGGCCTGCGTTAACCGACCCTTATATTTAAAAGTAAGAAGTGGAGTGATCTTAAAATAACTGCTCTATCATGGAAAGTGTGAATTTTATTTTTATGCTCCACACTCCACTGCAAGGCTACTACACCATTCACGTTCTCTTTTGTGATGCCTGTTGATTATTCTTTAGAAAAAATAAGAATGCATAAAAATATATCCTATATTAAAATAGACCTAACCTATTCAATGTCAAAAATAATATGCTGAAGTACGGTGAAGCCAGATAAACAAAGAACTTTCCATCTATTACGTTTTGACAAAACTCATAATAATATGGAAGCTTAACGTGCCTGACTGTACGATTCCGACATCACAACTCGCTCCATGCACACCTCTATCCACCGACCGCCATCTAGACACAACTTCGCCAGATCTGCCTTTGCAAGAAGCCTTCGAACTTCGCAATCCTCCCACCTACGTCTCGGCCTACCCCTCGGAAGTTTCCCAGTTGGCCCCGTGCTTATTATCGTTTTAGGGATTCGCTCACAACTGAGTTTAGAGATTTCACATGCCCATTTTATTCGTCGCGCTGCAATCACCTATTTTATACGAGTATTTACCTTCCATCAGTTTAAACGTCTGAATTCTTCGGTTGATTCGTTCTTCTTCGGTCTGAATATTCTTCTAAACGATACGTTATTTTCTAAATATACCAGCCTTTGCTCGCCCTTCAATGTTAGCGGCCACGTTTAGCATCCATAAAGAACAATTGGAAGAATAATAATTTGTGAATTCTAATTTTTAAATTTTGAAACAGAAGGCGCCAGCGCACACAGGGCTATTTGACCCCAAAAGCTGGCCAAAACTATTTCCTTCCATTTTATTAGTTCAAACGTCCTCAAAACGGCTTCTAAATTTCTAATAGACATTAAAAATATGTTTTTAGCAGTTAAAAAAAAATTCATAGGTGAAAATGTTCCTAAAATAAATTTTTACGTTACTCCACCGAATGTGAAATAGGCATCTATGGGTTTACAATTTATGCTCATATAATTTTCTCTTTATGCATTGCACCTATGAAATATGCTTGTAACAAATAAAGATTCATTATAAATTTATCTATTACTATCATTTTTGAAAAATGGGAATAGTGTAAAATAGGTAGAAATAAAAATTTTTGGTGATAAAGTTTTATGTAAACTTTCTATGGAGAAAAGGATACGGATCCTTAGCAAATATAGAAAACATTTCTAAATTTATGAATTACCACTTGATAGAACCGCCAATATGCAATATATGTAAATAAAGCTTCCAGTGCTGGTAGGTAGTTTTTTTTCTATTCTTCCTGATAAATTGAATTTTTTTAATGCTTTCCTTTATTTTATGGCACGAGATGGTGTTTTTATTAGATCCTTCAGAACATGGAATGCATTGATATCACCAGAATTTCTTAGTTTTATATAAGTGGCGTACGTCAGCATATCAGTTCTATTTGATGATCTCAGTTTTTCTGTTTTACGCCTCTTGCTTCTTTCACTTGAACCATCAAATGATTTTAAAGGGCGTCCACCAGATCTTGAGCTTTTAATTGATATCGTCCAATTTAGCCATTCCTTGTTGCTGCTTTAAAAACTTTTCTTTTCCTTGAAGAAGCATTTCACCGTACTTAGAAATCATGCCTCAAAATTGATAATTTATGTTTTAGCTCTTTCACCTGCTCTAGGCTATTAGCTAGGCAATATTTCCCAATGACAAAAGACTACGAAAATTCCTTTTTACTTTCACTTACCTATATATGAAATATATAGTAAGTGGAAGTATTGCGATCGTGAAAATTTTCGACTTCCGGTTTTCAACGGAAATACACGTTTTGGGGTCCCCTGAGTCCAATTGACCAAGTCCCGCGAAATGGTCTGTGTGTGTGTGTGTCTGTGTATGTGTGTGTGTGTGAACAGACTAGCTCAAAAACTATAAACCGTAAAAAAATATTGAATAGAGTTTTACACTTGTTGGAACAAACTGTTCTAGTACATGTTCGTAACTGTTCGAGAATAATCTACGCTTACCTGGAACCTTCTAGAATGTTCTAATTCAGACTAAATATGATGAGCGATGAATAAGAGAGTTAGTCTGGTTCTGAAGCTGGAATCATATGGCTATTTTTGTGTATAGTTTCAACTTGATTCAACTTTTTTAACCTTGTTGACTATTTGAGTTTATAATGTTGCGGCCAGCGGGGGTAGACAAAGCGCCTATTTAGAACAATCCGTCCATTGTTACTTTCACTTACCTATATATGAAATATATAGTAAGTGGAAGTATTGCGATCGTGAAAAATTTCGACTTCCGGTTTTCAACGGAAATACACGTTTTGGGGTCCCCTGAGTCCAATTGACCAAGTCCCGCGAAATGGTCTGTGTGTGTGTGTGTCTGTGTGTGTGTGTGTGTGTGTGTGTGTGTGTGTGTGTGTGTGTGTGTGTGTGTGTGTGTGTGTGTGTGTGTGTGTGTGTGTGTGTGTGTGTGTGTGTGTGTGTGTGTGTGTGTGTGTGTGTGTGTGTGTGTGTGTGTGTGTGTGTGTGTGTGTGTGTGTGTGTGTGTGTGTGTGTGTGTGTGTGTGTGTGTGTGTGTGTGTGTGTGTGTGTGTGTGTGTGTGTGTGTGTGTGTGTGTGTGTATGAGAACAGACTAGCTCAAAAACTATAAACCGTGCGAACCTGAAATTGGGTATTTAGAGTATTTATATGCCCGCGATGTGACAGCAAAAATTTCATCAAATTTGCTCAAAGGGATGGTTACTTTATTTACTTTATTTAATAATTTTTTAAGTTTTTTCGATTATCTCAAAAACGGCTCTAACGATTTTGATTAAACGGAGTATTTGATCTATTTATATGCCCGAGATATGACTGTAAAAATTTCATCAAAATTGATAACCGGAGGGGGGACTTTACTTAATAAATTTTGTATCATTTTCACATGTTTTTTTTATTTACTCAAAAACGGTTTTAACGATTTTGACCAAACTTAGTATTTGATGTATTTATATGCCCGAGATATGACTGTAAAAATTTCATCAAAATTGATCTACGGGAGGGGGGACTTTACTTAATAAATTTTGTATCATTTTCAGGTGTTTTTTTATTTTCTCTAAAACGGTTTTAACGATTTTGATCTAACTGGGTATTTGATGTATGTATATGTCAACGATGTGACAGCCAATATTTCATCGAAATTGGTCAAACGGATGTGGCACTTTATTTCATATTTTTTTTCAATTTTTACCTTTTTTATCGATTATCTCAAAAACGGCTTTAACGATTTTTATCAAATTCGTCATGTTTAATGAAAATTAGTTGTTCTTTAATATCAGGTAAGTTTTATCATTATTAAAATGTTCTGAGGGGGCTTAAATGGGGAAGGGGCATTTTTTGTTTTCCTATAAAGTACCTTTGTTTTTGTTTATATGGAGAAATTAACTATCTCTCGTTCCGCCTAAAAATAAGAAATCGCTAAGTATGAGATATGATAAAAATAAAGAAAACATATAGAGGAGAAAAAAAGAAAAATATTCAGTCAACTTATAAAACTCGTTGAGCCCACTCATGCGGAGGACGCCTTTAATGACAGACCATTGTTCATAATTTAAGCCGTTCTGTTCAATTCAGAACGCATTAATTTCTAATCTAAGTAAGTTGGTAAGTAAAAGTTGTGTGTTGCGAGCACGCACCAGATTTTTTTTTTAAAAGCTAATGCTTTCGACTTTAAAAATATGTCAAATAATTCCCTTCTAGCTATTATTATTATTCCAGAAGATCCTAAAATATAAATAAATGAAAATATAATAACATTTATTTTTTTAATATTATTTGATAAAACTGACTTTTTAGAAATAAAAAATTTTAAGTCTCCCATTCGCAGAATTTTTCTCATGAAACATAAACTAAGATAATTACACATTATCATAAAAAATATTTCGTTGCCACGAAATGACCAGAAGTATAACTTTTTAACCTTCAAATTTTATCTTTAGCTTTAAAATCTACCTACCAAAAAACAAAGAAATATTGATACTAGTGTTGATTACAAAAATTTATAACGGTCTGGATAACAACCTGGCCTCGAACAATCCATCACATGATAATGCTGATAATTCAGTAAAAATAAATAAAATTAATATATTTTGTAGAACAATATTTATGAGCAGAGACGAGGTAAAGGCTAAGGTCAGATTGGAATTAGAAACTCGCCGGATTAAGGGCTTGGAAGAGATAAGAATCATCTTGCATGATTCAACAGGTACTCTACTTCAACTTCCAGTCATTATTTACCAGAAATTTCATATTTAAAAAAATGGGTTTTGGCCAGCTTTTAGGACCAAGTACCCCTGTGTGCAGCGTAGCAATTTCGCAGCTGAAAAGTAGCATGCATTTCCGGCTTTTAATCCACCCTTTTTATCTGACAACTACTAAGTTTTCACATTTTTTTTTTAATACTCTAGGTGCGAAACAGGGTGAAAAATATTAATGGGCTCCGAGACTCCCCGCACCCTTAATAATCCTAGGGGTAAGAGTAGAAAATAATTGTCTTCTTTGTCAGCTCGCTAACAAAGATCTGTGGATCGTTGCACAAATAACTTGAGCTGCTACTTAGCGCTAGACAAGATTAGCAGTTAGTGGAGATATCAATCAGACGTCGAATGATAACGCGATCGAGGGCTGAGGTTGGCGGTAATGAGGCTACTATGAGCGGGAGTTGAACCCGCGACTAACGAGCAAATGGTGAGCCAACTAAGGCTCTTCATCAACCGAGCAATATCCTTCTCAATCTAACAGTGCTCTTCGCCGAGCTTTTGGTTCCAATGAATAAACCGATTGGCCATTCCAAGTCCGAACTATTCCTATGAGGCTTTATAATTCAGAAAAAATGCGGGGGGACTCGAAAAATGCAGAGTTAAAGAATAAAGGGGGCTCATGAAATTTTATTGACCGCTGCTTAACACCCTGAATAGCTTTTCTTTAACCACATTTAATGACCACAAATTTACTAGAGCTAAGTTAATTTTTTTCCCAGCCTTTCGGGCTGTACTGTTTTTTTCCTGCAGTCACCTGTCAACTGAAGTCACCAGTGGGTGATTTCAGTTGATTTGTTACGAGTAGAACTTTGCCTTCAAGAACTTCAAGTTATCATTGTCTGTCACAGGCGACATGTTTTACAACTCTCACCTCCTAACCCTAAGTTGGATAGATTATACTTGTTCACTTTGTGGTACCTAAATACTGCGCATTTCCAACTCCTACAGCAGACTCCAGTTTTTCAGATAGAAACCTTAAGACTCAGTAGTTACAACCTTTTCCTTGTAACTACCGCAGTCTTGGTCCATCCATATAAGTTTTTTTACCAAACTTATATCTTCTTTTTATTCAGATTATAATTTTCATTAGGCGTATTGGGCCGTGCAGTGTTGGTTTCTTACGGACATTTATGTTGCTTGCGAGAGCACAGACATCCTGGATGGGACAGGACAAACAACATGAGACTTGTAGACTGTCCATGGATCCTTAACAATTCCTATTGTGGCCAATTTGGCCTCTGTCCTTCCATCCTCTGGCAGCCCAGAGTCAGCAGGCCCCGTGGATCTATTTTTCTTTCCCTGAAGCATACCGTCCTTAAAACCAAACCTCTGAGTGGTACTGACATATCGGAATACCTTACTGCGAATTTCGATAAGATCACTTCTACGGCAAGTGGGTGTGAGTCGCTTCCAGTAAGCTGACGGGCCTCATATACCCTCGCATGGGGGATGGCTTAGACTGCATGGCTTTTATCAGCGGGTGGTCATACAAATGGAGGGGTCACTCGTCCAAATGCTCGACTTTGCTTAACTTTAGTTCGTTATTGGAATGGAAGAGTAGCGTGTTCATCGAACTTCTATTTCTTCGGAATGGTATTTACGACTAGCGACCTCCCATCAGGGTGGGATTCAGCGCGAAATTTTGGGGGGGTCATGACCCCCTTTGTCTTATAATCACGTGGCTGAAAACACCGGTTTTTAATGAAACTATTACCTTTTAAGAAGTACTGCGATCTAAACCACCTAACGTGTTTTGTTTTGTGCACACTACCTAGTTACATTATTTTTTTACTTGTTTTTACTTTTGCAGGTCTTGTCCCTCAATGGGTTGCCTGTTTATGTCAGAGCGTCCCTCCACTTCTCTCTATCCAACCAGTCCCCTTCTTCAAGGCCCCTGCCGGCCATCTCCTCCTCCACGCAGTCCCTCCACCGGGTTCGGGGTCTTCCTCTTCTCCGTTTTCCTGGTTGTTCCCACAGCAGAAGTCTCTTAGGCCGCCTAGGTTCTGGCATCCGCTGGCAGTGTCCAGGTCTCTGCGGCGTAGCTAAGGGATGGTTAAAAAATACTCCTGAAAATTCTTATTTTGTTTTCTGTTGAGATGACCGTGTCCAAAGAACTGGGTGCAACATTCTAGTCACCTTTCTTGCAAGGCCCACTCTTCTCCCAACTTCGGGTTCTGATGTGCCATCTTCATGTATTATTGACCCCAGGTATTTGAAGGAGTTTACCCTCTTACAGATCTTCCCATTAATCTGAAGGTCCGCGACCTCATTACAGTTCACTGCCAGGTATTAGGTCTTTTCAAAATTAATTTGTAGACCCCACCTGATGTATTCTCTTTCTAGGTTCCTCAGCGCTTCTTCCAGGCCCTCTTTATTATACGCGACCACTGCTTGATCATTAGCAAAGAAAAGGGAGAATAACATATGTCCGTTTACGTATATTCCTTTTCGTTCCCAACGTGCACTCCAATCTTTTACTGCTTGTTGGATATAGATTTTAAACAGTGTTGGCGACATACTGAATCCCTGTTTAAGTCGCTTAGTATCAGAGAAAGGCTCAAACAATCGGGAGCCTAGCTTCACTCTGTACTCTTTAGGGATTCCCACATTTTATATCTTGGTACACTGTCGTAGGCCTGTTCTAGATCTATAAACGCTAGGTGTACTCCCCTTCCTTTATCCATTCGCTTTTCTATTAGCTGCCATAGGACAAATATACTATCCGTGCAGGATCTTGCTGCTCTGAAACCAAATTCCTCTTCCGGGGTGACAAACTCCTCTTCTAATTTCTGCTTTAAAATTCTCCTTATTATTCTCTATACAGAGCTCTGGACACAGATAGCTCTATAATTTCGGCATTCATTTCTGTCCCCTTTCTTATACATAGCTATAATAAATCCTGTCTTGAGGTCCTTTGGTAACTCTTGCTATTGTATTTTGAGATTTATTAGCTTTGTTAAGACTTTTACTATTCTATTCCCTCCTGCCTTTAAGAGCTCCACTGAAATACCTCCAGGTCCTGCGGCTTTTCCACATTATGTGTTTCTAAGTGCAACAATAACTTCTTCTTCTTCTTTAATAGTTATACTTTCTTGTGCATGACCCTCAGTTGGATATGGACCAGACATTCTTGCCTTGTTTCGGTGAGCAGTTCTTCGAAATAGTCACCCCAGGCCTTTTTACTTATCAGAGGGATCACATTTCCCTTCCCTTGTGTCCTGAGCCTCTTCAGTTCCCTCCATGATTCGCGGATCTTATTGTAAGCCTAGGGTATTGTCGATCCTCCTACAGCAGTCTTCCCATGTTTGGTTCTTGCTTTCTGTTACAGAACGTTCTACCTTCATGTTAAGGGATCGGTATTCTCTCCAATCTTAATGGCTTCGACTAGATAAACATTTATTATAAATCAATTTTTTCTTGGCTACAATTTCTTCTATTTCTTTGTTCCACCATTCTTTTGGAGATCTAGATTCCACCTCTCCTAAAGCTTCACTAGCCGCTTCATGCATGCACTTCTTTAAATGCTCATATATCTCCATAGCTTTACCCTCCCAATTATCGTCCAACTTGGCTTCCAGGCAAAATTTGTAGAACTTTGCTGTGCTTTTCTCATTGAGCAGGTGTAGCTTATACTTACGTATATCTAACCGTGTGTATTTGGCTAGCTTAGGTGCCGTTTGCTTTCTTTTCCACAGTGCTATATATCTTAGCGAAAAGTGGTCACTACCACATTCCATGCCTCGCAGGACTCTCACATCTACTACTGGTATGAGGCTATTCTGCTTAGTAATGCAGGAATCAAGAATAGACGGTCTGAATCCAGGCTTATTCCAGGTGTACTTATGTTCCTTTCGGTGTTGGAAGAAAGTGTTCTGTATTTTAAGGTCGAATTCCTCGCAGATATCACGCAACCTGAGGCCATTGTCATTTACATCTTCCTCTCCGCATGTACCTATTACCGGATTTCCTTTTTCTTCTTTTCCAACTCGGGCATTCATGTCGCCAATTAGGAACACTTGGTCTCTGTGCCTGATCTTCTCTAGATTAGCTCTGAGAGCATCCTCAAACTCGTCCTTTTCCTTGTTCCTTATTGTTATCTAGGCCATAGATTCCGAGAATTGCAACAACATAGCCAAAAATTTTCATTTCCATTCTTATTATCCTTTCCGAGACCATCTCATAGAAGGTCACGCGTTTCTTGTGTTTTCCTTTGATCACAATGGATACTCCTGCCCTGGCTCCAAATGTAAACCAAATTTCCGATCTGTTCCTGACCTTTCCCTTTCACCTTTGTTTCCGTCAAGACTACGATTTCGATTTTTGACTTTTCAATCTCCGCGAGTACCTCTGCTTTCTTATTCGATAGACTCTGCACATTCCAGGTTCCGATTTATATTGTCCTTTTCCGTTTCCAAGTCCATTTCCCAATTTTCCCGTCGTCCCAATCTTTTTTCTGACATTGTTTAGCTTTTACATGTTTTCTACTAACTGGGAGCTGGCCTGATAGAAACCCCCAACTTGGAGGACCAGGGGTTTTTCTGTCGGGGTCACCTTCCCTTAGACCGGCTGCCATCCCTGGTTCAAGGGACCTATCTGCCCGGGCATTCCCGCCACGCGGGAGAAGGTGCACTTATTTAGAGGCGGTGCATACTCACCTCATCATTGGGCTCTTGAGGTATTTTTGGGAGTGGCCGCGCCGCCAGCCACCCTCCCCCACCCTGATAACGCTGCTGCTCGTGGTTCGGGGCTGCTTATTCAATATATTCAAAGCTGGCCTGCCAGGTCGGTCCGCTATCCACCACCCGCGGACCCGCTCGGTAGCCTGAGCTTAGCCGCGAGGCATTATTTTCTGAAAGATAAAAAAAAATGAAAAGCCAAAATTTTGGGGGGGGGGTCATGGCCCCTGTTATTCCCCGCTGGATCCTACTTTCAGTTGATATCAGCCTCGATTAGCTTTTTTAGATCTCGGCTTTCGACTTCCACACGCATTGCTCACTCAAAAAGGGATAAACAAACCCTCAAAGGGTCCTTCTCAGTTAACTGCGAAAAAGGACTAAACTAAACGCTTCGGGCATTAGGACATTTTCGGGTTTATGTCAAGGTATCGATAATGGAATCTTGGCCAATTCGTCGTACTTCTGTATTAGTACCGTTATTGTTTTCAGAATCGTTGAACTATCACAGAATCGTGGTACTATCTCAGAACCTAAAATAATAGATAGGGTGGAGATTGGATATTTTTGATTGATTGAGAGATGATGATATTTTTATTTCTTTTTTCTGAAATAGTATAACGGCATGATAACGGCTGGGAGAAATATATATATATATATATATATATATATATATATATATATATGTATATATATATATACTTATAAATTTCGTCAAAGGGAAACTTGACAAGATTAGAAAGGATTTAGAACCACGTCTGGAGTTCCAGAGTACTTACATCTTATTAGCTCAACAGAATGTCGGTCTATGTTCTTAGTCTACAAAGCCGCTTTGGGTATGAGTATAAAGGGCTCGGTGTCAAGACTTTCCTGAATACCTTTATCAATGAAATAATAATTTAATCTTGTAGGAATGTTAGTCAATGCTCTTAGACGGCTGTAATTCATTCCAATTCCTTCGTATCTAATAAAAGTTAATTAATTTATTTATAAAACTACATGCAAACTCTACATTATATTTAAACAATACTTTGAAGAAATTACTTACTGATAAATAATTTTTATGAAAAGATTGGTCATCGCCGGGATTCGAACCCGGGTTTCCATATCTAGGAAGGCTCTCTTGCTACTTGAGCCACCAGGCACATATTCCGTTCAAGTCAATCCTTTCTCTTCAATTCTTTCCCCCCGATATCGCATACGATTTGCGATTTGTCGGTGGAGTGGACTCATTTCGAGAGAGGAACGTTTGAAGACAAAGTTAGCTAACAACACGTTAAATTACTGTTTCTATTGTGTAGAAATTGTAGAGTAGTTTTGAAAACAGCTGAATTTATTTTAATTTTATTTTTTTAGTTCAATTTAGGTTAACCGTGCGTAAAGCAATAATGAGTTCATAACATGTACCTAGTCGTTGTATTAAAAACTAGATTCAGAAATTTTTAAAAATAATAATAAAGTTTTAAATATAATTTATCCGTCGTCAGGAGCTGATCTCCTCATATCTTGCAAAAATAAAACTCCAGCCTAACAATCCTGCATACAACCACATTTTCCATCCCCAGCATATACAGTTATATAACTCGAAACCAAGAAACTCTTCTCCATTAGCAATCAGATTCAGAGAAATAATTAGTGAAATCCATAGTATATCCATAGATGTAGCGGACTATGATTTGCATAAGCCGATTTGGACAAACCCTCCACCAAAAATAGACCTCTCGTTAAGAAATACCCACCCACCTACATTGAGCATTGATTCCTTTATCAAGGATAAATACAAAAATTATGAAATTATCTATACAGACGGTTCAAAAAGCAATGACTATGTTGGCTACGCTGTAGTCCAAACAAATACAATAAAAAAATACAAACTACCTCCTTTCGTATCAATATTTTCCGCAGAATTACAGGCGATTGCATCTGCTCTTTATCTGGCAATGCAAAAAAATTTTTAATATGTTCAGATTCATTATCAGCCATACAGGCAAGTCAAAAACGCAAAAGAGAAGGCCAGATAATCAACAAAATCCTTAATTATCTCGATATTCTATCGGATCTTAACAAGTCGGTAAACTTTCTATGGGTGCCATCTCACACAGGAATTTCAGCCAATGAAGTAGCAGACAGGGCAGCAAAGGAAGCAGCAATTATGACTGGCCCAGCACTGCAAATATATGAAGCGAATGATATAAGAAATTGGCTCAAAAAGAGAATAAAGAGTTATTGGCAATCCATGTGGTCTGAAGTCCCTCTCTCTAATAAGCTTAAATCCATTAAGCCTACAACTAGAAACTGGATTAGCTCCCTTCGAGGGAACCGAAGAGAAGAGGTAGTACTGACAAGGCTTCGGATAGTACATACGAACCTCACCCATGTTCACCTCATAACAAAAGAAGCTCAACCAAGATGCGAAACCTGCAAAACACCCCTTTCGATAAAACATATTATAGAAGACTTTAGCAGATACGAAGAACACTTTACAAAACTTAATATACCACGTAACACTTCAGAGGCATTAAATGATTCTACCAAAGCTGCGGATAACATAATAAAACTCCTAAAAGAGATCCTCATATTTGAAAAAATATAATTCATTAAAAATTAAAATACTATTATAATATATTAATAAACAGTAAATATTAAACAGGATAAGAGTGCAATTTGCTATAATATTATAGAGTAATGGAAGGGCGTAATAACCGCGTTGTTGATCGCCCCAAATCTAACAATCTAATCTAATCGATTGCTTATCTGTTTCGTTTGAAAGCTTTCTAAAATATTTTGTGACATCAAAAACACATTTCCTAAAAATTTAAATTTTAGTATTCTACAACGAAATATTTTCTCACATCCGAGTGCAGGATCACGTCTCACTTTACAGACTCCGTATGCTCAGTCAGTATGCTACTCAAGGCTGACATTAGTGTAGAATAAAATTAAAAAGGCAAGTTCGAAATGGATCGGTCGGTTGCTACAAACACGACTTCACTTATTTAGAACTTTCAATAAAATTGTATTTAATCATTTTAGTAATGTTGAATACTAATGTATTGAATTGCACATTAAAATTCTTCATAAAACTGTTTCTATTTGGTATAATATAATAACAATATAATAATGAGGGCTTAACGAACCCGAAGGTTCGAGGCCGACACAACAAGGCATACAACTGAATTTCGCAATTTTAAATGCCTATTTTATTCGCCGCGCTGCAATCACTACTATTGTATTTACCGGATACCGTTCACTCAGTACGGCGTTGTGTAAACGTCTAATCCTCCGGTTGATTCGTCCCTCTTCAGTCCAAATATTCTATGAAATACTTTATTTTTAAAAACCTCCAGCTTTTGCTCATCGCTCAATGAGCAAAGACTGTGGGTTTTATCATTGGCTCAAAATATACTTTATTTTAAGTTTCTATGTATCCTTTCCCTATTATAACTGTTTATTGGATATTATTTTTACACATAGGTTTTTAAATTCCACTAAAATGTTAAGGCTCTATTTTGCTTAAATATCAACAGTTATATAATCCTATTTATTTATTTAATCACAGGTATGCTATAAAAGTGATAGGTCAAAAGGGAAACACTTGAAAGCTCATATCTGACCTCTAAGTGCATTTTAATTTTTTTTTTTTAAACTGTTATTATCCTTGCGTGTTAGGCATTCAGCCATTGAGGTCTGCATTTGTTTATTTTTTATTTATTTAATTTAATTTTTTTTTTAAGAAATGCTCCCTTTTTGAGATGTTACAACCTTATGTATGTGATTCATAACAGTTACTAAAGATGTTTAGATAAAATAGCGCACTCCAGCAATTCAATTTGGCCTAAAAATATATTTGAAACCCATAGTTTTGTGAAATAAAAAAATTCAAGCAGTCAGTTGGTTCCCAGCATAAAGGAAATTTTGGATGGATTGGATGGATTTGGACTTTTGGATTGGAAAATTTGGAAACTTTTTAACTCTTTTACAATTTTGAATTTCAATATATCAAAAGATAAAGTTTTCGTTGTTATTTACTAGGCGTTCAATTAAAATTTACGATCGAAATGAAAGGTTCATGCGTATTCAGAATCGTAGTAATACCATTTATCGAATAATTTAAAATTGTTTTATTTCTTTTATATTCGGATCTATTTCTATGTTATCAGGAAAATATATATATGTGCTTTGAATTTTGGTTGCGGTGGCAACCAGTTGTCATATAATTCAAACTTTTCGGATTTCATTGAAAATTATTATTATCGCACCGCGTAGTTTTTGTAAATAATATCTGTCTTTAATATTGGATATTTGAAGAGCCACTTATAGATTCATTTAATTTGTCGCATTTCTTCCATATTTGAGTTTGCTATGATATTATAGGGTTTTAGCTACTAATATAGATACTCTGATTGTCTGCAGATTATTTCAGTTGAGTAAGTTCATTTGTGTTTCGAAATTGGAATAAATATTATTTTCAAAAATATTTCTCTCAGTAAACGGTAAAAAAATATCCGGAAAGCTTAAATTACTTGTTAAATTGTATCAATGTAATCCTAAATACGCAAAAAAAAAAAAATAAATAAATAAAAATACGTTTATTATCGTTTTCATGAAACTAGCAGATGTAAATATGTTGTAAACACCTGTGTAGATTTAAGAATATGTAGACATTTTTTGTATTTATTTATATCTATTGTTCATTTATAGTGACGTCTGTTTTTTTTTTTTTTTTTTTTTTTTTAATTTTTGAAAATGTTTTTGTTTTTCTTTTATTGTAACATTGTGACCAACTCTATTTGTATGGGGTTCGTCCCCAAAAAAAATTATAATAATAAATTTTAAAAAAAAATTCTAAATACGCATGCGCATTTAATTACAATACCTTTAAAACGAGGTGGCATAGTGACTAATGGGGTGACTTTGTGACAAGCCTATTTTTCTACAGTTTTTGAATTTCCCTCCTTAAAAAGAATCAGGTTAGGCAATTCAGTGTACTTATTGTGCTGCAACCTACTGGCCACATATAGACCTCTATGACTTCTTTCATTCCATTTATCATGGTGCTTTATTTCAAAGATTCTACTAAATGAAAACAATCAAACAAATATGAAATAAAGCACCATGGTAATGGAATGAAAGAAGTTATATGTGGCCAGTAGGTTGCAACACATTACTCACCAACTAACAAGTATACTGAATTGCCTAACCTTATTCTTTTTATGGAGGGAAATTCAAAAACTGTTGAAAAATAGGCTTGTCACAAAGTCACCCCATTAGTCACAATGTCACCTCGTTTTACGGTAGTAAAAAAAAACTTAAAAAGTAACTTGGAATCGCAATGCTCATAAGTCTTTGAAAATCTGATTCAAAATAAAGAATCAGCATACATGAAAACCCTACATCGCATCGAACTGTAAAACAATAAATAATTTTTATCAGGCCAAAATAATAAAACACAATGTCAGACAAACAATACAAATTCAAATTATTAACAAGGTTACAAAAAGTATCAACTTGTAACGACACAGTAACACAAAAGTAACCATATGATTAGATCTTCAGAGCAAGACTAACTCTCCAGTCCATTTCTCTTTATATTAAAACAGTCTAGAAGGTGTGGAATCTAGAAGCGTGGAAGATTCTCGAGCAATCACAAACATCCACTAGAACAGTTCGTAACCATTCCGACTAAAAGTCTAGAGCTCTTTTCGATTAGATAGATAGATAGATAAATTTATTGTATTTGTTTATATAAACATTACAATAGAGACCAGATAAATGTTAATACAATTACAAATGATAATTTCCTGCCTGTAAATTTTAAATATATATATATATATATATATTTTTTTTTTTTTTTTTTTTTTTTTTTTTTTTATATAAGAATAGTGGAGCTGCGACTTGCATTAATATACATATACATCTACAAAATCAAAATCAATTATCAAAAGAAGATTATTATCAGAATGAAATGCTATGAGAATCATGTGTCTTTATTCATATATAACAAAGGCCCTCACTTTCAGTGCGTTCACTACATAAAGGTATAAGTCCTTTAATTGGCGTTTATCATCTATTTTTAGGAGACGGAGAAGCTTTTCTTCTGAACTGCTGGAGTTTTTTAAATATTTGCTGATAAAAGCGTGCCTTGCTTCATTATAAAGTGGGCATTCCAGCAAAAAATGCCTTATGTCTTCTGGCTTCTGGTGGTTGCAGGTTGTACAGTTGTCCTCTGTTATAATAGTATAACTGTTTCCTTTCCAGAATAGTTTTATTTTTCCTCCTCCCGATAATCTTAGTTGAGAAATTACCCTGACCATGTTTATGTTTGCTTCGAAGGTGAAGTACTTTTCTGGGGCAAAGAATTCTTTTATTTTTTGATAGCCTGGGGAGTGTGAGGAGAGCTGCATCCTGCATATGTCCTTTTCCTTCTGTAGCTCCGCGTATTTTGCTATTATTTTTGAAGAGTTTTTCTTAATGGTTCCCCAATCCTGGCTGTTCCATATACCTTCTTCACCTATTTCCTTGAAAATGCTCTTCACCTGGGTTACCCAGTTGTATTCTGGTCTATTAAGTTCAGAGGAATCCATCTTAAGCAACCTATTATAACATCGCTTGGGTATTCTGTAGCTAGGCATCTCGATAAGCTTCAGAAGCCATTGGATTATGATTTTGAAGACATTTACCTTAATCGGAACCCGGCCACATTCCAATCGCAGCATATATCCTGGTGTGTTAAATGGCAAATGAAGCATGTTCTTCAAGAAGGTCAACTGGAAGGTTTCAATGAAGTCTAGGTATCTTTCCGATTATATGTTTTGTATTTCACGCTAGAATACATAGGTATCATTATAGGGGGAAAAATGAAACTTTGTTAACGAGGCACTCCATCTCTATCTCACTGCCAGTGACCCGCCGAACTAGCAGACCTATTAGGACTACGATTGGCCAAGGAGCACGCGGCGAGGAGCGGGGACGGTCTAAGTATAGAACGCCGGGAGTCGAGCCAGTGCCGCGCCGACTGCAGCGATGGGATGAAGCTCCTGCTAGTGGTGCTCTTGAGTACGCTGTGCGAGGCCTGGCGATTCCACCGACAGACGAGGACCGTCCACCTCGCACAGGGGACCCTCGTCGGGATGATCCTGGAGAGCGAGGAGCCGGGCCTCGGCAACGTGGACGTCTACCTCGGGATACCCTACGCCAGTGCCGAGAGGTACATGCCCCCATCTTCCCCCGCCAGGTTCAAGTGGATGGACGCCAACATGATGGGACCCATCTGTCCGCAGGTAAGGAAAGGCACAACTACATAACAAACTGTGTTATTTGTATGACGCGTGTCCCGATATCACGTACTATAATTTGGGGAGGTGTGCACCTGAGTATTCTGCACTGTTAAGGAATGTAGAGGTCATTGGAATGATATTACACTGACTTATACTACTCAGACTTACTCTAAATTCCTACCTACTAATTTACACCTTCCTAAAAACCCTTAGTCCCGGTACACACGGACAGCAGTTTTCTGCGGTTCGGCCTCACTTGCGGTCAGGGGTACCTGGAATATAATGGACCGACGGAATCAGCCAAGAAGCCTGTTAAGGCGCTGGCCACATTTCCTGCCTAAACAGTGATATATATATATATATATATATATATATATATATATATTTTTTTTTTTTTTTTTTTCTTTTACATTTAGTCTTTCACTTTTTTTTTTTTATATTCCTGACTTTCTTTGTTTTGTGAGTATTTTTTTTTCATATCAGAATATTTGCTAATTGTGAAGGTAGATAGAAACTTTAAGGAATATGCCAGAAGATTTGCATATCTATGTAAAAGTAGTCCCCAAAAAATAATAAACAACGCGATACAAAGCTAACTGCGATCAAAAAAGCACTTCTAACCATCTTGTGTTTGGTACATCAAGTTCACATTATAAAGGTTCGGCTTTGAAGATCTATAAACGTCTGATTCCATGCTTTTTGAGAATTTTTTATTAAGTTGCTCAGTCGGTTTAGTTCGTTTTTTTTTTTCAATAAACAATAAAAATATTTTAAACCTAAGTAACCTTACTCCTTAATTAACCTCATATCGATGCCATTACTTCTCAATAGTGCTAAGTGACATTTTATGAAAAAATGAGTTTATCACACCATTACTTTTAGAGTTTTGTATATACAACACGCAAAGGATCTAAGTGTAATGTAAATGCCGTCCAGATAGCAGGTTATTCATAGTAGACGTATATGTTTTTCATTTTTGTATTCCTGCACAGAAATTTTATATTCACATAATTCTTTTGGGCCCTCTATAGTACCTTAATAGTAACGTGAGTAGTTGGCTTGAGTAACTAGCTTGTGAATAGTTGGCGAACATTGTACGTGAAGGTCTCTAAAAGTGATAACCTTGGATATTGGATATTTGGATATCGTAGAATTTTCAAATTATTTTAGTACAGTGTAAATGATTTTAATTAATTAATTTAATGATTTAAAACATACCTTAATTAAAATTGTTTTTTTTAGATATGTTGTTGACAATATTTTTTAGTGTATTTGTAAAACGTTTTTATGGTTAGACGTGGGTAGGTATACGCAGTGATATCTGTGTATTTAATTAGTTTGAACTTTACGAAAAAGGACCTGTAGCCATCTTTTTGAGTCCGAAGTCAGACTGAAGTGCTAAACTAAAAAATGTTCTCAACTTTTTAAAATTTAATTTGTTAATTTATGCTGATCTTTACGTTCTTTGTTACCTTTAACCGATAATGAACCGCGATATCCATCATCAAGTTATGTTCAAACTTAAAGATCGATCTCTAGTTCACGAAACCATTGAATAATTTTATCAGTACATCGCATCTTCAAAGATTACCATAACTCCAAATAACCTTTTGTAAGTACTTTTATATCGACTGGAAGATTTATAATTAATATCTTCCTATTTAGGAATTTATTGAAAAATTATATACTCTTTTATGTTGTCAGACCATGACAAAAATGTTTTTTTACGACGTTTCGGGGTCCCACCTCCCCATCATCAGGTAAACTACAAGAACAACACATCAACAATTATAACATAACAACTTTACGATTTCCATTACAATTAAACCACTACAATTAATAATATTTTATCTGTTTTCTTCTGTACACATTATTTTCTTTACCATTTCACTGTATATTATTGTCGATCTTTATAATAAAATAATACATTAGTAATACAATTTTCAACCAATTTATCAATACCATGTTAGATTTTTTAATTGAAATTGAACTATTATTGCGTGTTATTGTTGTAGTTTATCTGATAATGCAGTGGTGGTACCACGAAGCGTTGTAAAAAACATTTCTTCATGATCAGGAAATATAAAGGGGGATATAATTCGTCATTAAATTCCTAAATAGGAAAACTGTATCCAAAAACCTATAATGGAGAAAATGAAATTTCGAGAGTTTCTTATTAAACTTGAAATCTCTCTTCTTTGTCAATGCAATATGCCATACTATCACAACTCACCATTTGTTGATATTGCACTAATTATTATTAGTTTTTTAACAAAAGATTTTCAAATGTGTTATTTTAGAATTTCTATTTTATAAAAATGGCAAATCAACTAAAATGAATATTAATAAATACCTTAAATTTAGATTATATTTCAACATATGTCGATTTTCCAGTTTGTAAATCAATTTTAGTGGTTCGTAGATAAAAAATGAAATGAAAAATCAATGCTTTTGAGTTATTGTAGTCTGGATGGAATATGTTTCCACAGTTACCCGTGAATGAGTAATTTTGTTTCATGAAATCAACATTTTTTTTTTTTTTTCGTGTGCCTTTTAGGGTACGTGTTTGTTTTTTCACTTATTCTTCGCCGTCATATTCACTATCATCACTGAATAATACCGCAATACTTGTTTAAATACTCTCGTTACATATCCTTGAACGTAGAGCGTTGCTCTATTTTCGTTACTCTGTTTACTTCAGGTCTGAGTTCAAGTGTAAGGTAAAATAGGACATGTATACATATGTTCCAATGTATATGTGTGTTAATAAATAAAAATTCTATGTAAGCAAAAAACAAATTATAAATTTGCAATACATATTTAAGATATTTCGTCCGGTGTTTTGTCAAGTAATCTTCACCTGCAACAAGTGATTTTTTAAATAAAATCAATAATGATGCTCAGCCAAACGATGAAGGTGTGTTAACCCGAGGATTCAATTTAAAATTTTACATTTTAGCTTATATAATCCAAAAAAAAAAAAAAAAAATCAATTATAAAAAAGAAAAATGTAAAGGAAAAGCCAACAGAATCCATTGTATTACGAGCGGTTTGAAATAGACGCCATTCATTGTTTTGGTTTAATTTCGTGAGAGAAAACTGTAGATTGCTTCGGCAGATTGAAACAAGGGACGGTTGAACAAACATGGGATCGTTTCTACTCGACAAAATGAAAGTTGATGATGTGAAATCTTTGATTTTTGCAAAAGTTTTGAGTTTCTGTGCCACACAGATATGAGACTTCCAATACACCCATTGATTGCATAGTTTTCTGTACTTTTATTTTATCTTTTTAAATTTATAATTTGCCCATATATCAAAATGAAAAAAAGACACAACATATGATTAGAAATGCTTTACTCTCTTTTTCCAAATCTTCTAAAGTGAAAATTAGACAGAAACTAAATTCATCCACTTTCTTACTTAGTCCAATTTTGACATACGCCTCTAAAAAAAACTTGAAAAGCAACCTTAGATTCAGTATGCGCATAATTTCACTACTTTCCAACCATTAATTATATACCTGGGTAAAATCTACAAGATTTTTTATAATAGTGGAGAAACTTTTGAAGAGAGAATGTGCCCACAAAATAAGCTGTAATATTTTTAGTATTATATCATTAGCACCGTAATATCCAAATCAGTGAATTTGGTGGCTCTACCGCCGCGGGTAACACGATTTCACGGATGATCCGCAACAAGTTAAAAAAAATCTGGTGCGTGCGCGCAACACACAACTTTCTCTTACCAACTTACTTAGATTAGAAATTAATGCGTTTTCTTAACTGCCACTTCTCAAATGAACAGAACATCCTAAATTATAACGCATTGGTTTGTCATTAAGGGCGTAAGGCGCGTGCGTGAGCTCAAGGTGAGTTGACTGAATATTTTTCTTTTTTTCTCCTGTATATGTTTACTTGATTTTCTTCATATATCATATTTAGCCATTTCTTATTTTTAGGCGTGATGAGAGACAGTTAATTTCTCAATATAAACTAAAACAAAGGTACTTTATAGGAAAACAAAAAAGGCCCCTTCCCCATTTAAGCCCCCTCAGAACATTTTAATAATGATAAAACTTACCTGATATTAAATAACAACTAATTTTCATTGAATGTAACGAATTTGATAAAAATCGTTAAAGCCGTTTTTGAGATAATCGATCAAAAAGGTAAAAATTGGAAAAAAAATATGGTCTAAAGTGCCTCCTCCGTTTGACCAATTTTGATGAAATGTTGGCTATCACATCTTTGGCATATACATACATCAAATACCAAGTTTGATCAAAATCGTTAAGACCGTTTTTGAGTAAATAAAAAAAACAAGTGAAAATGATACAAAATTTATTAAGTAAACTCCCCCGTACGGTTTATCAATTTTAATGAAATTTTTACAGTCATATCTCGGGCATATAAATAGATCAAATACTCAGTTTAATCAAAATCGTTAGAGCCGTTTTTGAGAAAATCGAAAAAAAACTAAAAAGTTATTAAATAAAGTACCCCCTCCCTTAGAGCAAATTTGATGAAATTTTTGCTGTCACATTGCGGGCATATACATACTCTAAATACCCAATTTCAGGTTCGCACGGTTTATAGTTTTTGAGCTAGTCTGTTCACACACACACACACACACACACACACACACACACACACACACACACAGACCGTTTCGCGGGACTTCGTTATTTTGACTCAGGGGACCCCAAAACGTGTATTTCCGTTGAAAATTTTGAAGTCGAAAATTTTCAAGATCGCAATACTTCCACTTACTACTTATTTCATATATAGGTAAGTGAAAGTAATATACTAAGCATTAGATTATTGAATACAAAAAATTAGAAATTAATGAACCTAAAAAAAATTTTAAGCGATGTTTTTACTTTCACTTACCTACATATGAAATATATAGTAAGTGGAAGTATTGCGATCGTGAAAAATTTCGACTTCCGGTTTTCAACGGAAATACACGTTTTGGGGTCCCCTGAGTCCAATTAACCAAGTCCCGCGAAATGGTCTGTGTGTGTGTGTGTGTGTGTGTGTGTGTGTGTGTGTGTGTGTGTGTGTGTGTGTGTGTGTGTGTGTGTGTGTGTGTGAACAGACTAGCTCAAAAACTATAAACCGTGCGAACCTGAGATTGGGTATTTAGTGTATGTATATGCCCGCGATGTGACAGCAAAAATTTCATCAAAATTGCTCAAAACGAGGGGGTACTTTGTTTAATAACTTTTTAAGTTTTTTTCGATTTTCTCAAAAACGGCTCTAACGATTTTGATTAAACTGAGTATTTGATCTATCTATATGCCCGAGATATGACTGTAAAAATTTCATCAAAATTGATCAACCGGAGGGGGGACTTTACTTAATAAATTTTGTATCATTTTCAAGTGTTTTTTTTTATTTACTCAAAAACGGCTTTCACGATTTTGATCAAACTGGGTATTTGATGTATGTATATGCCAAAGATGTGATAGCCAACATTTCATCAAAACTGATCAACCGGAGGGGGGACTTTACTTAATAAATTTTGTATCATTTTCACGTGTTTTTTTTATTTACTCAAAAACGGTTTTCACGATTTTGATCAAACTGGGTATTTGATGTATGTATGTGCCAAAGATTTGATAGCCAACATTTCATCAAAATTGATCAACCGGAGGGGGGACTTTACTTAATAAATTTTGTATCATTTTCAAGTGTTTTTTTTTTATTTACTCAAAAACTGCTTTCACGATTTTGATCAAACTGGGTATTTTATGTATGTATATGCCAAAGATGTAATAGCCAACATTTCATCAAAATTGATTAACCGGAGGGGGGACTTTACTTAATAAATTTTGCATCATTTTTACGGGTTTTTTTATTTACTCAAAAACGGCTTTAACGATTAACAAAAATAAGATATGAATGTAGAAAAATGTGTGACTTTGGGAAATGATAATTAGCAAAACACGTCAATTTCTAATCTAAGTAAGTTGGTAAGTGAAAGTTGTGTGTTGCGCGCACGCACCAGATTTTTACTTTCACTTACATATATATGAAATATATAGTAAGTGGAAGTATTGCGATCGTGAAAAATTTCGACTTCCGGTTTTCAACGGAAATTCACGTTTTGGGGTCCCCTGAGTCGAAATGACCAAGTTCCGCGAAATGGTCTGTGTGTGTGTCTGTGTGTCTGTGTGTGTGTGTGTGTGTGTGTGAACAGACTAGCTCAAAAACTATAAACCGTGCGATTCTGAAATTGGGTATTTAGAGTAGGTAAGATATGAATGTAGAAAAATGTGTTACTTTGGGAAATGATAATTAGCAAAACACGTCAATTTCTAATCTAAGTAAGTGAAAGTTGTGTTGCGCGCACGCACCAGATTTTTTTTTTTTACTTTCACTTACGTATATGTGAAATATATGGTAAGGAAAGTATTGCGATCGTGAAATACACGTTTTGGGGTCCCCTGAGTCGAAATAACCAAGTCCCGCGAAATGGTCTGTGTGTGTGTGTGTGTGTGTGTGTGTGTGTGTGTGCTTGTGCTTGTGTGTGTGTGTGAGTGTGAACAGACTAGCTCAAAAACTATTGGCTGTACAAAACTGAAATTGGGTATTTAGTGTATGTATATTCCCGCGATGTGATAGCAAAAATTTCATCATAATTGCTCAAAGGGAGGGGGTACTTTATTTAATACCTTTTTTTTTTTTTTTCAATTTTCTCAAAATCGGCTCTAACGATTTTGATTAAACTGAGTATTTGATCTATTTGTATGCCCGAGATATGTCTGTAAAAATTTCATCAAAATTGATCAACCGGAGGGGGGACTTTATTTAATAAATTTTGTATCATTTTAAAGTGTTTTTTTTTATTTACTCAAAAACGGTTTTAACGATTTTGATCAAACTGGGTATTTGATGTATGTACATGCCAAAGATGCGATAGCCAACATTACATCAAAATTTATCAACCGGAGGGGGGACCTTACTTAATAATTTTTTTATCATTTTCACGTGTTTTTTTTTTTATTTACTCAAAAAAGGCTTTAACGATTTTGATCAAACTGGGAAATTGATGTATGTATATGCCCGCAATGTGACAGCTAAAATTTCATATCCAATTTATATATGTGTATGTCAAAGATGTGATAGCCAACATTTCATCAAAATTGGTCAAACGGAGCGGGCACTTTATTTCATAATTTTTTTCCCAATTTTTACCTTTTTATCGATTATCTCAAAAACGGTTTTAACGATTTTTATGAAATACGTCAGTTAAATGAAAATTAGGTGTTCTTTAATATCAGGTAAGCTTTATCATTATTAAAATGTTCTGAGGGGGCTTTTTTTTTGGGGGGGGGGCTTTTTTTGTTTGTTTGTTTCCCATAAAGTACCTTTGTTTTTGTTTATATGGAGAAATTAACTGTCTCTCGTTACGCCTAAAAATAAGAAATGGCTAAATATGAGATATGATAAAAACAAAGAAAACATAAAGAGGAGAAAAAAATAAAAATATTCAGTCATATCATAAAACTTGTTGAGCCCACGCATGCGGAGTACGCCTTTAATGACAGACCATTGTTCATAATTAAAGCCGTTCTGTTCATTTGAGAAGTGGCAATTAACAAAACGCATTAATTTTTTATCTAAGTAAGTTGGTAAGTGAAAGTTGTGTGTTGCGCGTACGCACCAGATTTTTTATATATAATTCCTGTTAAGAAGGTAAGACGTACGAAACATTTTAAACGTTATTAAAATGAAATTATTGGAGCAACAATAATTTAGCGTCAATATTCAAATTTAATTTTTCTGAAGTGTGCATATTTAATAAGTTTTCGATTCCACTACATTTTTTACCCCATTTAAACATGTGTAATATCTCTGATATTTAAAAAAATAAGTTAGTTTTAACACTAATTAAAAACCGAATTAAAAACAAAAATCCCATGCAAATATACTAAAAAAATATTAAGAACAAATATACGCGTAAACGCATCTCCGGTACTTAACTACAGAATTTTTATGGTCGGATTTTGGACAAAATGAAAAAAATTACTGTCGAAACAATAATTCAGAGTTTACAAGAGTACCGGAAATTTCAGGAGATTAAAAACAATAAAAAGCTGACTTATCACTTCCACCTTTTTATTACCTAACGATAAAAGGGATAATAGAACTTTTATTTATAATCTGGCCATAAAAATACAAACAAGTTTACCATCGAAACGATGTTATGGACCGAAGCAATATTTCAAAGTTGACATCCACAAAATGGGAGGTTGGCAGATTTATATTTGTCCTCCTGTACCGAAGTTATATTTAGAAGCTAGGGAGGGGAAAAAAAACCTTTATATGTATTCCTCTCCCCCATGCCGAAGTTTATAGCACAGGCATCAGCCACTATCCTTCCGTTCAAATAAATATCTTGTCAAAAACGGATCTAAACATGTCCACTCCGTACCACTCCCATTGGAAATGGAACGTTTTTTGAAGTGTTTCTGGAGCATATATATTTTTCCATAAACGTTTATGTACCACGATTTTTTTCACCTAACATCAAATATACAGTAAGGAAAATTATTGTAATCGTGAGAAATTCCTATTTTCAATGAAAATAAACTTTTCGGAACACCTGAATCCAAATAACCAAGTCCAATTAATTCCTTCTTTTCTTTTTTACTTCTACTTTGTTTCTTTCTTTCTTATTTTATTTCTTTTTAAGAAATATATATTAAATAAGAAATGTAGTAAACAAAACGAAGTATTTTTTAATGAGAGGAGGAGATTTTATCATCATCACAGAAACGAACTAATAAGAAGCATAAATGGTGAAGAAAAAGAAATCTATAAAGTACTGTTATTTTGGTTCGTTTGCAATAAGTAACAGTCCATTACTATTAACTAATCCCTATTAACAAATAATGGCTAAATATAATATATACAAGAATTTCATAATCAAATCAATGAGGAAAAATTATATGATTTCTGTTAAAGAAATCTCCTTTTTTAATCTCCTTCTCACATTTATGGCCATTTCATCTGTGGCTGTATCCGTATAAGAACGTTAATATGTCCGTATAAGTTAATGTGAAGACGTTTCAAGAGTGTTAATCTGTTGGTCGACCATTGGCACGTTAAATTCAGTATGTACTTCGGTGCTTTGAAACGAGTCGTTTCTTAATTGAAAGGTCGGAACTTTTTGTAAACGTGTTTTTTTTTACTTTCAGTTACCTATATAAGAAAGATATTGTAAGGGAAATTATTCCGATCGCGAAAACTTTCGACTTCCGTTTTTCAACAGAAATACACGTTTTGGGGTCCCCTGAGCCCAAATAACAAAATGGTCATTTTGTGCGTGGGCGCGTGCGCGTGAGTGCGGGCGTGCGCGTGCGCGTGCGTGCGTGTGTGTGTGTGCGTGCGTGTGTGTGCGTGTGTGTGTGTGTGTGTGTGTGTGTGTGTGTGTGTGTGTGTGTGTGTGTGTGTGTGTGTGTGTGTGTGTGTGTGTGTGTGTGTGTGTGTGTGTGTGACTGTGTGTGTGTGACTGTGTGAATAAACTAGCTCAAAAACTATAAACCGTACGAACCTGAAATTGGGTATTTGGTGTATGTATGTGCCCGCGAAATGACAGTAAAAATTGATCAATTGGAGGGGGCACTTTATTTACTAAATTTTGTCTCACTTTCGCGTTTTTTTAAATTTACTCAAAAAAGGCTTTAATTATCTTGATCAGACTGTTTATTTAGTGTATGTATATGCTCACGATGAGAGCATATACAATTTCATCAAAATTGGTCTAACGCAGGGGGCACTTTAGTTCGTTACTGTTTTTCCAATTTTTACCTTTTTTTTCGATTATCTCAAAAACGGCTTCAATGATTTTTATCAAATTCGTCAAGCTTAATGAAAATCGAGTTTTTTTTTTTTTTTAATATCAGGTAAGATTTATCATTATTAAAATGTTCAGTGGGGGCTTAAACGGGTAAGGCAGGCGCCTATTTTCCTATGAAGTACCTTTGTTTTTGTTTATATGGAGAAATCAACAGTCTCTCGCTACGCCTAAAAATAAAAACTGGTTAAATATGAAATGTGAAAACATATACAGTAGAAAAAAAAGAAAAATATTCCGTCAACTCATAAAACACGCCTCATGAGCCGACACATGCGGAGTACGCCTTTAATGACAGTGCATTGTTCATAATTAAAGCCGTTCTGTTCATTTAATGGAAATTATTTGTTTCATGGTAACTAAATGAAGTTTTCAACAACTACACTGTGAATTATAAAATAAGGCGACTTGAAGTATTTGGCTTAAATTGCCGAAGTATCACAAGTAAAAACTTTTATTTAATAATAAAAAAATTAGTATTTTTTATAGATCAAATAAAAAAAAAAAAATTAATGTGGAAAAATGTGTGACTGTGAGAAGTGGCAATTAACAAAACACATAAATTTCTAATCTGAGTAAGTTGGTAAGTGAAAGTTGTGTGTTGCGCGCCTGATATAATTTTTGTAATATTTTCACCTAACTAGACATAAGTTATACAGTTAGGAAAATTATTGTAATCGTGAGAAATTCCGATTTTTAATGGAAATAAACTAGAGTCCAAATAACCAAGTCAAAATAATCCTTTTTTTTTTTACTTTCACTTACCTATATAAGAAATATATTTTAAGGGAAAGTATTGCGATCGTGGAAACTTTCAACTTCCGTTTTTCAATGGAAATACACGTTTTGGGGTCATCTGAGCCAAAAGTCCCGCAGAATGGTCAGTTTTTGTGTGTGCGTAAACAAACTAGGTCAAAAACTATAAACCGTACGAACCTGAAATTGGGTATTTGGTGTATGCATATGCTTGCGATGTGTCAGCCAAAATTTCATCAAAATCGGTCAAACTGGGGAGGTTCTTTATGTAATAAATTTTTTCTCATTTTTACGTTGTTTTTTTTTTTTTCACAAAAGTGGCTTAAACGATTTTGATCAAACTGGATACTTGATGTATGTATAAGTTATAGCCATAATTTCATATCCTGTATTATCACTGATGAGTTTGGTCCCTATAAATAGAAATAAGCAATAATGAATCGAAAAGTATTGAGAATTTTCAAATTTCGCCATACAAATACACCTTAATAACTTATGGAGCTATACAAATATAAGCATATAAATGTGGAAAAATGTGTGAAGTAGATGAATAGCGTTTACATATTTCTAATTTAAGTTAGTTCGTAAGTGAAAGTTGTGTGTTGTCAATATTGTCAATATTTACATCGATCAAGATTTTTTTAATATATCTACATTAAACAAAATCGGATTTATATTTAAAACGAAAATAGCTATCCGTTTTTGGAAAACCTATAAAATACATTTAACTGACCTTAGCTGATTTTAACACTACTGATCTACACGTTGTTACTTTCACTTACCGATATATGAAATATTTAGTAAAGAAAAGTATTGCGATCGTTGAAAAATTTGATTTTCGGTTTTAAACAAAAATACAGGTTTTGGGATCCCTGGGATCGAGTTCGAATAACTAAGTCCCTTGAAATGGTCTGTATGTGTGAACAGCCTAACTCAGAAAAGATTTTTCTTGCTAATCTTAAAGTTGGTACTTCAGGTAGGTACATGTGATATGACTGTAAAGATTTTGTTAAAATTGAGTTAACGTTAGAGGCACTCAGCTAACGTCTTATTTTATCTTTACATAACTCAAAAACAGCTCTAACGATTTTGATTAAACGTGTCGTGTGTAAACAAAACGAAGTATTCTTTAATCGGAGAAGGAGGTTTTATCACCACAAAAACGAACTGATAAAGCTTAAATGGTGAAGAAAAAAAAAATCCATAAAGTACAGTTATATTTGTTCGTTTGCAATAAATAGCAGTCCATTACAACTATTATTCCTATTAACAAGAAATGTCTACATATAAGATATAAAAGAATTTCATAATGAAATCAATGAGGAAAAAATTATATGATTTCTGTTAGAGAATCAAATTTTTAATCTCCTCCAAACATTGATGGCCGTTTTATCTGTAGCTATATCTCTTATTATTTATGTCCGTGGAGGTTAGTGTGAAAACCTTTGTAAAGAGTCTTGGTGTGTTGGTCGACTGTTGGAACGTTAAAATCAGTTTGTAAGTTATGTTTCGTCACGTACCTCGGTGCTTTTAAAATGAGTCGTTATACTTTTAATTGAAAGGTCTGACATTTTTGTAAAATTTTTTTTTTTTTTTTTTTTTTTTTTTTTTTTTTTTTTTTTTTTTTTTTTTTTTTTTTTTTTTTTTTTTTTTTTTTTGCAATCCCGTAGATTTCTGAGCAGCATGTCCATATAGGTTTAAGTAAATATCTGTATATGTTCAGTTTTTGTCTAAATTTTAGTTTTGAGGATTCGCAAAAGAGTGGGTAAAGCAGTTTTAGTCGTTAGTCAAGAGCTAAGCAATATTTAACCCGCCGTTGGTCGCGTTGTGAGCAATTTGCTCACACTTGCCGAAAATCTTGTGTATTTCGCTTATTTCTTTTGATTTAATTCTGACATTTTTTCTATTTGTCATTTATACATTAACTCACTTTAGGAAGTTGTTTTTGAAAAAAACAATTGCCGCGCTAAGCCCCTATAAAACGTTTTGTTCGAAAAAACGGGAGCGTGAGCAAAGTGCTCACAGCGCGACCATCCGTGACACAGAACTGAGCCACTGTGCGGGGGCCGCTCCCTGACCTGCACGGACTTGTCCATCTGCGCAGTAATTAGCCCAAATCTTGTCAGTAGACGTTTGTCTTTCTTTGATGAAAAATTGTAGCTGTTCCGTTTGGTAGTTTAGTTCGGAAAATGAGTGGAACAAGACGTCCTGCGAAGATATTACGGCTTTTGGAGGATAATCCGGAAGAAAAAAATGACTGTAAATATTTTCGTCTCTTCTCTTAGGTTTTTTAGAAAAGGTTAGATTAGTTTTTATATTTTTGAGTAAAATGGGGTATTTCGTTTTTAGATCGTTATTCCTGGCTTCTGGAAGTTGAGCAAAGTGGTAATACTGGAGGTCAAATCTCCAGTCTTCCTCTCGAAAAATCCGTCGACTTGCCAAAACTAGTGCCGGAATTCGACTATCAACGTACCAACTTTATGCGAATTTTTTATAGTTTTATAATTTTTTTTTTCTTTTCAACTAACACTTTCTTATTTTTCTTTTTGTAATTTTGAGTAATGTATGCGACTGCAATTTTCTTACAATAACTACTTCTTTTTTTAAACTAAAAATAGTGTTGATAAAGACTTTTATTCTTGTTTATTCTCTTCTATTCATTCCACTCCTATAAATAAATTATAATAAATGCATTAAACTGATGAAAACGCCTTGAACAGATTAATAATTTAATGATTAAGATATTCTAAATTAAAAGAAACAAAAATATTGCAAAAAATGCTGCTGAAAAATAATAGAATTTCCAAAAACTGAGGTGTGAGCAATTTGCTCACGCGCGACCAACGGTGTCCCATGGAGGGGCGCGACCAGCGCCGGGTTAAATACCAAATATTCACTCAAGTCTTGTTATTTTTCTACAACAGTAGGCTAATAGATGTATTGTTAACTATAAATCTTTCCTAACGAAATTTTTATTTGCAATTAACTATATTTTGCCGAATTAGAAATTAATTTGTTGTAGTATCACTACACGATTTTTTTTGTATGATTTTACATCATTCGGCAAAAAAAAAAATCCTCGTTTTGTATTAAGGTATTCTACTTCAGCTGATTTAAGACGAAATGATTTTCTTTGTCCCTACTTTCTTGTTATATTTTTATCTTTTATCAACTTTTAGGATGAATTATCGGAGAATGTATTTGTACTCCGGTTTCTTTTAACTTCGGCCGTAACCAAACATCCCCGATTCCCTCCTGCCAAAAAAAAGAAGTAAAGGGGGAGAGTTCTGAAACTGAACTGCCTCAGCAAACGACCTGGCAATCAAGAGCAGAAGAACTGTAAATCAAAAAAGTTCGTGGATTATGAGGGCCATGAATATTTTATAGGAAAGAGAAACATTCGACGAGGGGAATGGAATAAGTAACTGCCCCTACAGAATTAAATATTAAATGGCAGCCCTCATTTAGCCGTCGAGCAAAACGGGCTAAACTTTCTGAACAAATTCGTTATAACACGAGGATATTTGCTATGGCTTTGCTTCCAGTTTCCTTGTATTATAATTTTTTGTCATTAAGTTTATCATATAAAAAGTTGTCGAAACATTTCTGTATGTGACAGTTAAAATTTTCTTATTTTTTAACTTAAAAAAAATCTTTATTAGTCTTTTATCGGAAAGTCAACGAAGAAATAAATCTTAACATACAATTCAGAGAAATTTTTGAAGGTCGTGCCTATATGGAAAATATTTCCGTATTTTTTGAAGATGCTGCTGCACAAAGAAATATCCGATTTTTATGATTTTTTCTTAATTTATTATATTTATATTTTTTTTTTGATATAATATAAATTTCATAAAAAATCACACGATCGAAATTCAAGAATCAATGAAAAATCACTTAATAAGTTTGGATTTTGATAAAGTGGCCCAATCAGAATTTAATTTGTTTTATAGGAATATTATTATTTTCGGAAATCCCCAAGAGTATCTTAACTTTAATATTCATGTAAATAAGCGAAGGATAGTAGCTCAATTGAGGATGGCGGGTAAGAAGTATACACGGTTATCAATAAACAACATGCATAGAACTTTCAATAGTGATCAAGATTGTAAATATTGTGAAACCAGTTGTAGCGATGAAATCTCACATTTTTTATTAAATTGTTCAGCCTTTCATGATATGAGACAAACCTTTTTGAAAAAGTATATCCAACCAAATAGTACAAAAGAATGGAATCTCCAGAATCTTTTGTTAATTAAAAATGAAAGTCAAATTAACAATATTTATTTATTTGTACTTAAATCACTTAGGAAAGAACGACAATAGAAAATAAAAATATTTAATACTCCATAATACTTATTTGCAGCTTATTAATAATATTTTGTAAGAATTGTATTTATTTTATTTTTTGCGAGTTTTTTTTTTTTTTTTTTTTTGTTATCTAAATATAATTTTATTCTATCAACAAAGAATTTTTATGTTTTATTTTCGCTAATTGTAAATATTCTGTACATGATTTAATTTTAACATTTTTCTTTACAAACATATTATACTATCTGTCTATCATTGTTATATTAATATTACTACTTTTCTTTTTATGTTATATTTTAGGATTTTATTTTATTATTTTTTTATTTAATTTTTTCTTCTTTCTTTTTTTCGTTTGTTTTGTATGACCATTTTATTTTATTTTTTGTATATGGAGCCAGACCTCCTGTAATTGTAATTATTACAAAATACAGTATTTTATTCATTCATTCATTCATTCATATTTTTTTTTGAGACATTTAACTTCAGAGACTGATAATCGATATTTTTAAGCAAGTAAATTATCCTTACGTTATCGTGGAAAGCTTACAACTTACTAGAGGGAAATGAAATATTTCATATTGAATATGAACTAAAATCAAATATTTATGACGAATCGACAGAAAAACACGTCTTAGAAACAACAGTTAGAAAATTATTGTAACTACTATTATTATTATGCGAAACACAATGACATCGTATATTTTGCCACGATATTGAACGACACGTTCTGAAATGTTTAGCTACTGAAAACATAGAGTACAGAGGAGAGAAGCTGTCTAATTTCACGGCCGGTACTGACAAATTTCAGTAGCAGTGGCACCTGTGTTACCGAGCTGTACGAGTGAGCTAGTGTCCTGTGAGTAAATAGTTACTGCAGCTGAGCGCTTGTCAGTTCAGCACTGTGCACTGTGTACTCTGCAACCTGGCCGTAATGTGTAAATCCTATCAAATATTTGTGTTACTTCTCCTGTGTTGTCGTTTCTATATCTTATCTTGTTTTCTGTTCACATATTTCTTTAATTTTATTCCTTAAATATTTTAGTAAATTTCTTTAAAATATTTATATTTCTTTTAAACATGCCTAAACGACCCTTTCAACCCCTATATTCAATGTCATGAGCCTCATTTATCCGCTTAAATAAAAAGAAAAAACTTAATAATAAGGGCTTATCGAACCCGAAGGTTCAACGTCGACACAACTGCCTAGACGGCCTACCCCTCGGACTTTTCAAGTCGGCCCTGTGCTTATTAATCTTTTAGAGATTCGCTCACAACCGAGTTTCGAAATTTTACGTGTCAATTTTATACGCCGCGCTGCAATCACCGCTATTAATTTACCGGATAAAATTCACTCATTCGGCGTAGTGTTAACGTTTCAATGCTCCTTTTAGTTCATCCCTCTTCGCTCTAAAGTATTCTAAGCAATACTTTATTTTTAAAAACCTTTCAGCCTTTGCTCATCCCTTAATGTCAGCGGCCTCGTTTCTCATCCCTAAAGGACCGCAGGAAGAATTATAGTTTAGCAAACCCTAATTTTGGGACAAGTCTCGTGTTAAGCAACTGAAAAGTAGTCGATTTTGTTCGCCTATAAAATTTTACGGCAACCGATCTGAGGTGACATACGTTCAAATGTGTTGTCTATGGAATGAGTACTTTCAGCCTACATGATCAAAAAATTTCTTCAAATCAGGCACCTTTTTGGCCCTCAGCTCCCGGACTACAAGCATTTCCAGCTTTTAAGCAAATCTTAATTTCCTTATGAATTTCATTTTTTCAAGTTACCATCGTCCCTAAATATCTAAATTTCTCTACTTTTTCAAATATTATAATAATTATCATTGTTAATTAGAATTTTGACGTAAATTTGAGCCGTTTCCACCAAAAAGGGCCTTTTAGGGGTATGTTATCCCTTCTGAGCGAGCGTAGCGAGCAGTAGTCGAAAGCTGAGATCTAACAGTACTTAAAGATGTAATAATACGTAATAATTAATGTAATGATACCGATAAAAAAAAATAATACTAATCAGGTACCTACAGGGTGTGATGTTGAAATTTTTTTTTTAAATAAGGCATTGATTAACTTTGTCAGATTTCATCATTCGACTTCCGCTAGCTCAAAGATGATAAAAAACAGGCACTTTTCAGTTGAGATCGGGATAGACATTGGTTGCAACTGTAAATATTCCAGAGCAATTCTATCTGGTCTGGAAAGTTACAAATTGCTTAGCTCCCGCCCTCTGTCACGAAACTTAGAAATCAGAATTTACAAAACTGTTATTCTTGTCCTTTATGGATACGAATGTAGCCACTGACATTGATAGGGTTTTTTAAAATAAAGTACCGCGTAGAATATTTTGACCTAAAAGAGATGAACTAACCGGTGAATTTAGACGCTTAAACAAGATAGCAGTGAGACGACTGTAAAATTGCGAAACTTTAAACGAATTTCTAAAAGATCAATGCGCGGTGCCGAATGAGAAACGTCCGAGGGGTATACCGAGACAGAGGTGGGAGGATTGTATTAAGGGAGATCTTTCGAAGTCGGGTCTGGATGGGGATCAGTGGTTGAAGGTATGCAAGGGATCGAGTTGTGTCGCCATCGAATCTTCGGGTTCGTTAAGCCTTCATTATCGTTTATCTGAAGAGTTACAAGCAGCTCTAAATATTTATCTTGAACATATTTTAACACTTATTTTGGTTTAAATAATTTTATTCGAAGAATATAATAATTTACAACTCGACACAATCAATATTGTCTTCGGGTTCAGTAAAATAAACGATTAGCACTAGAACTATAATTTATTAATTAATACTAAAATGGTAATTACTGCCTTATTATTAGATACAGAATAGGATGTGTATGTACACTCTAATCACTTACAACAAACCGCAAGGGTTAAAACTAGAGTCTTTTCTACGACATACACGCTTATCATGATTACTTGTCCCAATCAGACTTACCACTATAGAACTTATCACTTATATACTTATACTATACTTACTTAGAAGTACTCTCGACGGGTGTTGCCAATCAACTCCGCTGAGGCTTCATAAGCAGGTATTTATAAGACTTAGGTAGATTCTAGAAAATAGCATAGTTTTTGATCTTAGCCGGCTTCCAGTCACGTACCAAACAATGGACGGATTGTTCTAAATAGGCGCTTTGTCTACCCCCGCTGGCCGCAACAATTAAACTCAAATAATCAACAAGGTTTACAAAAAGTATCAACTTAAAACTATACAGTAACACAAAAATAGCCATATGATACCAGCTTCAGAACCAGACTAACTCTCTTATTCATAGCTCATCATATTTAGTCTGAATTAGAACATTCTAGAAGGTTCCAGGTAAGCGTAGATTTTTCTCGAACAGTTACGAACATGTACATATTTGTTGTTCCAACAAGTGTAAAACACTAGTCAATATTTTTTTTTGTTTCACGTTACAATAAAATACATTATTTAAAAATAAATAACACATGTTTGTTCGCAGGCAATCCCCAAAGTGAACTACGAACGGAACTCCTCCTCGCTGCGGCGCTTGGAGCCGTTCCTCAATCGCCAGAGCGAGGACTGCCTCAACCTCAACATTTACGCCCCCAGCTCAGGTGAGCCGTCTTAATCTAATAATAACGGATAGATTATAATATAATTAATCAATTTCAGCTAATTAGTAATTAATATCTGACAATATTGATATTATGTACTCGGCTATATGTTGATACGTCAATGTATTTATTTAATCCAGTATCTGTATATAATTAAATTGGAAATTATAGGATATGATGAAGTGAGTTTAGGAGAGCACAGTTTTAAAGCAGTAACGCAATTCAAGTACCAGGGAAGCGTGGTCACAGTTGACAATAAAATAGAGAGTGAAATACAAGCAAGAATAGCAGCAGGAAATAGGTGTTTCTCCTCACTACAAAGAGTGTTCCAGGTAAAATCATTCTCTAAAAGAATAAAAATTCAACTGTACAAAACCATAGTAAGACCGCTAGTTTTGTATGGGTGCGAGACGAGAATAATATTAAGAAGAATCTGGGGCGGAGTGTCCAAAAATGGTACATGGAGAAAAAGAAAGAATGAGGAGCTGATGGAACTATATGGAGAGCCGGACATGGTGGCGTTAATAAAGAAATCCAGACTGAGATGGCTGTGACATGTGGAAAGAATGCCTTTACACCTTACGAACCTCACCTTCAAACAAGTTCTCCTTCGAACCTTGCCGTACCGACGTGAAGCGAACAGCCATTTATACTTCATGTGACGTTAACCGAACCAATATGGCTGACGCACCCAAAGCTAGCTTATGATAAAGAAAAAATCTCCATTATCAATATATTTTATATTATCTGAAAAATAAAAAATAGGAGACGAATTAAAACGTTTCACAAATTACACTAGTATCACAAACAGCTCCTGTCACTTAGGAAAACCCCAAATCAAAAGTGACACTAGCGCTACCCCCGAACCGAGGCGAACAGATGAAGTACCTAGAACACCCGAACAGTCGACGTGAAGGCTTCACGAAGGTTGTTCGAGGGTGGTGTTCGAAGGTAAAGTTCGTAAAGGCACCTTATGAGAAACCAGAAGGTAAACGAAGCAGAGGGCGCCCTTGAATCAGATGGCTGGATGATGTCGAGGAGGACCTGAAACTGCTGGGTGTACCAAACTGGAGAAGAGTAGTACAGGATCGCAATGATTTGTCGGCTTTGGTGTTGGAGGCCCGGGATCTTGCAGCACCGTAGTGCCAGTATAATAATAATAATATAATCCAGTTTCAGAAAAGAATTTTAATTATTATTTTTTAGTGGCTCTAGTAATTGATATCCTAATCGAAATAAAAAAAAAACAATACAATCAATTAAACATATCCTAAATACTAATTAAAAAAATATAGGTAATAAAGTTTTGATGTTTAGAACTTTAAAATTTTAGCAGAAAAAATAGGTTGTTGTGGCTAAAAAAATATCAACAATATAGGTAAATAGGTATAAGAAGTGGGTGATCTTTATGAGCCCGATAGACCGTTAATAAAATAAACGACAATATTTGATGAGAATTCTGACAATGTTTTTTTATAAATTATTATTGTATTGAAATTAAAAGAATAGGACACTGCCAGTCAGGTGCTGCTTATTCAGTTTTTGGTCATAATGCGATTAATAATTTTCAGAATGATTGGTCTATGCGCACGGTTAAAAATAAAAAAAATAACTAAATGGTTTTTTACGATAGGTTGAATAATTGTCAGGATTTTCAGTTAAAACTTTTTTACTATCATAAAATAAACTCCTCACGACGGTCTCAATATTCAATATGTTTATAGATAACAGGAACTTTCAGTGCTCATAGCACCATATTCATCTGCATAAAACCAATAAACAATACACTAATACAAATATTATTTGATTTACAATTTGTATTGCATATGCCCAATCTCTTACTCTCTTCTCGTCCCCTTAAGGGAGAGTCTATGCGTAACTGTATGTTACATCAGTTGATTCATCATCAGTTTAAATACCTAAAGTAGGAATATGCATATGATATTATTAATAATGCCTAAATTATAAATGTCTAAAATAGGTGTTTTAATATACAATTTACTTACTCGTCGTAGGAAGACTTGTACTCGTAATAGCTGCCGGGTGTTTACTTTATGATCTTTAGAATTGAACGGTCTATGATCACATTATAACTTTTTTATTTTTAAAAGCCAACGTTTCGATCCAACTTGTGGATCTTCATAACGGCTTCTGAGTCCAGAGTAATACAAAGATCCTAGAGTCTTTGTATCTAATAAAAAATCTGCGATAA